>JAUIMM010000753.1:0-475017 GCA_031769625.1 Taudactylus pleione | reverse complement strand
CTGGTATTATCATTGTACACTATGGTGATACATGTATACTCTATATATGTACAGCACTGCACACACCTAATGGTGCCCTATATCTATATATATATAACATTACATAATAATAACATAACTATGTCCCTGGTATTATCATTGTACCTATGGTGATACATGTTATATATATATACAGCACTGCACATACCTAATGGTGCCCTATATATAATATAACATTACATAATAATAACATAACTATGTCCCTGGTATTATCATTGTACCTATGGTGATACATGTTATATATATACAGCACTGCACACACCTAATGGTGCCCTATATATATATAACATTACATAATAATAACATAACTATGTCCCTGGTATTATCATTGTACCTATGGTGATACATGTTATATATGTACAGCACTGCACACACCTAATGGTGCCCTATATATATATATAACATTACATAATAATAACATAACTATGTCCCTGGTATTATCATTGTACCTATGGTGATACATGTTATATATATACAGCACTGCACACACCTAATGGTGCCCTATATATATATAACATTACATAATAATAACATAACTATGTCCCTGGTATTATCATTGTACCTATGGTGATACATGTTATATATATACAGCACTGCACACACCTAATGGTGCCCTATATATATATAACATTACATAATAATAACATAACTATGTCCCTGGTATTATCATTGTACCTATGGTGATACATGTTATATATGTACAGCACTGCACACACCTAATGGTGCCCTATATATATATATAACATTACATAATAATAACATAAACTATGTCCCTGGTATTATCATTGTACCTATGGTGATACATGTTATATATATATACAAGCACTGCACATACCTAATGGTGCCCTATATATATATAACATTACATAATAATAACATAACTATGTCCCTGGTATTATCATTGTACCTATGGTGATACATGTTATATATATACAGCACTGCACACACCTAATGGTGCCCTATATATATATATAACATTACATAATAATAACATAACTATGTCCCTGGTATTATCATTGTACCTATGGTGATACATGTTATATATATACAGCACTGCACACACCTAATGGTGCCCTATATATATATATAACATTACATAATAATAACATAACTATGTCCCTGGTATTATCATTGTACCTATGGTGATACATGTTATATATGTACAGCACTGCACACACCTAATGGTGCCCTATATATATATATAACATTACATAATAATAACATAACTATGTCCCTGGTATTATCATTGTACCTATGGTGATACATGTTATATATATATACAGCACTGCACATACCTAATGGTGCCCTATATATATATAACATTACATAATAATAACATAACTATGTCCCTGGTATTATCATTGTACCTATGGTGATACATGTTATATATATGTACAGCACTGCACACACCTAATGGTGCCCTATATATATATAACATTACATAATAATAACATAACTATATCCCTGGTATTATCATTGTACCTATGGTGATACATGTTATATATATACAGCACTGCACACACCTAATGGTGCCCTATATATATATATAACATTACATAATAATAACATAACTATGTCCCTGGTATTATCATTGTACCTATGGTGATACATGTTATATATATGTACAGCACTGCACACACCTAATGGTGCCCTATATATATAACATTACATAATAATAACATAACTATGTCCCTGGTATTATCATTGTACCTATGGTAATAGATGTTATATATATATACAGCACTGCACACACCTAATGGTGCCCTATATATATATAACATTACATAATAATAACATAACTATGTCCCTGGTATTATCATTGTACCTATGGTGATACATGTTATATATATGTACAGCACTGCACACACCTAATGGTGCCCTATATATATAACATTACATAATAATAACATAACTATATCCCTGGTATTATCATTGTACCTATGGTGATACATGTTATATATATGTACAGCACTGCACACACCTAATGGTGCCCTATATATATAACATTACATAATAATAACATAACTATGTCCCTGGTATTATCATTGTACCTATGGTGATACATGTTATATATATGTACAGCACTGCACACACCTAATGGTGCCCTATATATATAACATTACATAATAATAACATAACTATATCCCTGGTATTATCATTGTACCTATGGTGATACATGTTATATATATATACAGCACTGCACACACCTAATGGTGCCCTATATATATATAACATTACATAATAATAACATAACTATGTCCCTGGTATTATCATTGTACCTATGGTGATACATGTTATATATGTACAGCACTGCACACACCTAATGGTGCCCTATATATATATAACATTACATAATAATAACATAACTATGTCCCTGGTATTATCATTGTACCTATGGTGATACATGTTATATATATACAGCACTGCACACACCTAATGGTGCCCTATATATATATATATATAACATTACATAATAATAATATAACTATGTCCCTGGTATTATCATTGTACCTATGGTGATACATGTTATATATATATATACAGCACTGCACACACCTAATGGTGCCCTATATATATATAACATTACATAATAATAATATAACTATGTCCCTGGTATTATCATTGTACCTATGGTGATACATGTTATATATATACAGCACTGCACACACCTAATGGTGCCCTATATATATAACATTACATAATAATAACATAACTATGTCCCTGGTATTATCATTGTACCTATGGTGATACATGTTATATATGTACAGCACTGCACACACCTAATGGTGCCCTATATATATATAACATTACATAATAATAACATAACTATGTCCCTGGTATTATCATTGTACCTATGGTGATACATGTTATATATATACAGCACTGCACACACCTAATGGTGCCCTATATATATATATAACATTACATAATAATAACATAACTATGTCCCTGGTATTATCATTGTACCTATGGTGATACATGTTATATATATGTACAGCACTGCACACACCTAATGGTGCCCTATATATATATATAACATTACATAATAATAATATAACTATGTCCCTGGTATTATCATTGTACCTATGGTGATACATGTTATATATATATACAGCACTGCACATACCTAATGGTGCCCTATATATATATAACATTACATAATAATAACATAACTATGTCCCTGGTATTATCATTGTACCTATGGTGATACATGATATATATATGTACAGCACTGCACACACCTAATGGTGTCCTATATATATATAACATTACATAATAATAACATAACTATGTCTCTGGTATTATCATTGTACCTATGGTGATACATGTTATATATATACAGCACTGCACACACCTAATGGTGCCCTATATATAACATTACATAATAATAACATAACTATGTCCCTGGTATTATCATTGTACCTATGGTGATACATGTTATATATATACAGCACTGTACACACCTAATGGTGCCCTATATATATATATAACATTACATAATAATAACATAACTATGTCCCTGGTATTATCATTGTACCTATGGTGATACATGTTATATATGTACAGCACTGCACACACCTAATGGTGCCCTATATATATATAACATTACATAATAATAACATAACTATGTCCCTGGTATTATCATTGTACCTATGGTGATACATGTTATATATATAGTACAGCACTGCACACACCTAATGGTGCCCTATATATATATAACATTATATAATAATAACATAACTATGTCCCTGGTATTATCATTGTACCTATGGTGATACATGTTATATATATACAGCACTGCACACACCTAATGGTGCCCTATATATATATAACATTACATAATAATAACATAACTATGTCCCTGGTGTTATCATTGTACCTATGGTGATACATGTTATATATGTACAGCACTGCACACACCTAATGGTGCCCTATATATATAACATTACATAATAATAACATAACTATGTCCCTGGTATTATCATTGTACCTATGGTGATACATGTTATATATGTACAGCACTGCACACACCTAATGGTGCCCTATATATATATAACATTACATAATAATAACATAACTATGTCACTGGTATTATCATTGTACCTATGGTGATACATGTTATATATATGTACAGCACTGTACACACCTAATGGTGCCCTATATATATAACATTACATAATAATAACAACATAACTATGTCCCTGGTATTATCATTGTACCTATGGTGATACATGTTATATATATGTACAGCACTGCACATACCTAATGGTGCCCTATATATATATAACATTACATAATAATAACATAACTATGTCCCTGGTATTATCATTGTACCTATGGTGATACATGTTATATATATATGTACAGCACTGCACACACCTAATGGTGCCCTATATATATAACATTACATAATAATAACATAACTATGTCCCTGGTATTATCATTGTACCTATGGTGATACATGTTATATATGTACAGCACTGCACACACCTAATGGTGCCCTATATATATATAACATTACATAATAATAACATAACTATGTCCCTGGTATTATCATTGTACCTATGGTGATACATGTTATATATATACAGCACTGCACACACCTAATGGTGCCCTATATATATATAACATTACATAATAATAACATAACTATGTCCCTGGTATTATCATTGTACCTATGGTGATACATGTTATATATATGTACAGCACTGCACACACCTAATGGTGCCCTATATATATATATATATATAACATTACATAATAATAACATAACTATGTCCCTGGTATTATCATTGTACCTATGGTGATACATGTTATATATATGTACAGCACTGCACACACCTAATGGTGCCCTATATATATATAACATTACATAATAATAACATAACTATGTCCCTGGTATTATCATTGTACCTATGGTGATACATGTTATATATATACAGCACTGCACATACCTAATGGTGCCCTATATATATATAACATTACATAATAATAACATAACTATGTCCCTGGTATTATCATTGTACCTATGGTGATACATGTTATATATATACAGCACTGCACACACCTAATGGTGCCCTATATATATATATATATAACATTACATAATAATAACATAACTATGTCCCTGGTATTATCATTGTACCTATGGTGATACATGTTATATATATATACAGCACTGCACACACCTAATGGTGCCCTATATATATATAACATTACATAATAATAACATAACTATGTCCCTGGTATTATCATTGTACCTATGGTGATACATGTTATATATATACAGCACTGCACACACCTAATGGTGCCCTATATATATATAACATTACATAATAATAACATAACTATGTCCCTGGTATTATCATTGTACCTATGGTGATACATGTTATATATATATACAGCACTGCACACACCTAATGGTGCCCTATATATATATATATATATAACATTACATAATAATAACATAACTATGTCCCTGGTGTTATCATTGTACCTATGGTGATACATGTTATATATGTACAGCACTGCACACACCTAATGGTGCCCTATATATATATATATAACATTACATAATAATAACATAACTATGTCCCTGGTGTTATCATTGTACCTATGGTGATACATGTTATATATATATACAGCACTGTACACACCTAATGGTGCCCTATATATATATAACATTACATAATAATAATATAACTATGTCCCTGGTATTATCATTGTACCTATGGTGATACATGTTATATATATACAGCACTGCACATACCTAATGGTGCCCTATATATATATAACATTACATAATAATAATATAACTATGTCCCTGGTATTATCATTGTACCTATGGTGATACATGTTATATATGTACAGCACTGCACACACCTAATGGTGCCATATATATATATAACATTACATAATAATAATATAACTATGTCCCTGGTATTATCATTGTACCTATGGTGATACATGTTATATATATACAGCACTGCACACACCTAATGGTGCCCTATATATATATATAACATTACATAATAATAACATAACTATGTCCCTGGTATTATCATTGTACCTATGGTGATACATGTTATATATATGTACAGCACTGCACACACCTAATGGTGCCCTATATATATATAACATTACATAATAATAACATAACTATGTCCCTGGTATTATCATTGTACCTATGGTGATACATGTTATATATATACAGCACTGCACATACCTAATGGTGCCCTATATATATATAACATTACATAATAATAACATAACTATGTCCCTGGTATTATCATTGTACCTATGGTGATACATGTTATATATATGTACAGCACTGCACACACCTAATGGTGCCCTATATATATATATATAACATTACATAATAATAACATAACTATGTCCCTGGTATTATCATTGTACCTATGGTGATACATGTTATATATATATACAGCACTGCACACACCTAATGGTGCCCTATATATATATAACATTACATAATAATAACATAACTATGTCCCTGGTATTATCATTGTACCTATGGTGATACATGTTATATATGTACAGCACTGCACACACCTAATGGTGCCCTATATATATATAACATTACATAATAATAACATAACTATGTCCCTGGTATTATCATTGTACCTATGGTGATACATGTTATATATATATACAGCACTGCACACACCTAATGGTGCCCTATATATATATAACATTACATAATAATAACATAACTATGTCCCTGGTATTATCATTGTACCTATGGTGATACATGTTATATATGTACAGCACTGCACACACCTAATGGTGCCCTATATATATATAACATTACATAATAATAACATAACTATGTCCCTGGTATTATCATTGTACCTATGGTGATACATGTTATATATATACAGCACTGCACATACCTAATGGTGCCCTATATATATATAACATTACATAATAATAACATAACTATGTCCCTGGTATTATCATTGTACCTATGGTGATACATGTTATATATATGTACAGCACTGCACACACCTAATGGTGCCCTATATATATATATATAACATTACATAATAATAACATAACTATGTCCCTGGTATTATCATTGTACCTATGGTGATACATGTTATATATATATACAGCACTGCACACACCTAATGGTGCCCTATATATATATAACATTACATAATAATAACATAACTATGTCCCTGGTATTATCATTGTACCTATGGTGATACATGTTATATATGTACAGCACTGCACACACCTAATGGTGCCCTATATATATATAACATTACATAATAATAACATAACTATGTCCCTGGTATTATCATTGTACCTATGGTGATACATGTTATATATATATACAGCACTGCACACACCTAATGGTGCCCTATATATATATATAACATTACATAATAATAACATAACTATGTCCCTGGTATTATCATTGTACCTATGGTGATACATGTTATATATGTACAGCACTGCACACACCTAATGGTGCCCTATATATATATAACATTACATAATAATAACATAACTATGTCCCTGGTATTATCATTGTACCTATGGTGATACATGTTATATATGTACAGCACTGCACACACCTAATGGTGCCCTATATATATATAACATTACATAATAATAACATAACTATGTCCCTGGTATTATCATTGTACCTATGGTGATACATGTTATATATGTACAGCACTGCACACACCTAATGGTGCCCTATATATATATAACATTACATAATAATAACATAACTATGTCCCTGGTATTATCATTGTACCTATGGTGATACATGTTATATATGTACAGCACTGCACACACCTAATGGTGCCCTATATATATATATAACATTACATAATAATAACATAACTATGTCCCTGGTATTATCATTGTACCTATGGTGATACATGTTATATATATGTACAGCACTGCACACACCTAATGGTGCCCTATATATATATATAACATTACATAATAATAACATAACTATGTCCCTGGTATTATCATTGTACCTATGGTGATACATGTTATATATATGTACAGCACTGCACACACCTAATGGTGCCCTATATATATATAACATTACATAATAATAACATAACTATGTCCCTGGTATTATCATTGTACCTATGGTGATACATGTTATATATATATACAGCACTGCACACACCTAATGGTGCCCTATATATATATAACATTACATAATAATACATATAACTATGTCCCTGGTATTATCATTGTACCTATGGTGATACATGTTATATATATATACAGCACTGCACACACCTAATGGTGCCCTATATATATATAACATTACATAATAATACATATAACTATGTCCCTGGTATTATCATTGTACCTATGGTGATACATGTTATATATATACAGCACTGCACACACCTAATGGTGCCCTATATATATATAACATTACATAATAATAACATAACTATGTCCCTGGTATTATCATTGTACCTATGGTGATACATGTTATATATGTACAGCACTGCACACACCTAATGGTGCCCTATATATATATATAACATTACATAATAATAACATAACTATGTCCCTGGTATTATCATTGTACCTATGGTGATACATGTTATATATATGTACAGCACTGCACACACCTAATGGTGCCCTATATATATATATAACATTACATAATAATAACATAACTATGTCCCTGGTATTATCATTGTACCTATGGTGATACATGTTATATATATGTACAGCACTGCACACACCTAATGGTGCCCTATATATATATAACATTACATAATAATAACATAACTATGTCCCTGGTATTATCATTGTACCTATGGTGATACATGTTATATATATATACAGCACTGCACACACCTAATGGTGCCCTATATATATATAACATTACATAATAATACATATAACTATGTCCCTGGTATTATCATTGTACCTATGGTGATACATGTTATATATATATACAGCACTGCACACACCTAATGGTGCCCTATATATATATAACATTACATAATAATACATATAACTATGTCCCTGGTATTATCATTGTACCTATGGTGATACATGTTATATATATACAGCACTGCACACACCTAATGGTGCCCTATATATATAACATTACATAATAATAACATAACTATGTCCCTGGTATTATCATTGTACCTATGGTGATACATGTTATATATATATACAGCACTGCACACACCTAATGGTGCCCTATATATATATAACATTACATAATAATAACATAACTATGTCCCTGGTATTATCATTGTACCTATGGTGATACATGTTATATATATACAGCACTGCACATACCTAATGGTGCCCTATATATATATAACATTACATAATAATAACATAACTATGTCCCTGGTATTATCATTGTACCTATGGTGATACATGTTATATATATGTACAGCACTGCACACACCTAATGGTGCCCTATATATATATAACATTACATAATAATAACATAACTATGTCCCTGGTATTATCATTGTACCTATGGTGATACATGTTATATATATATACAGCACTGCACACACCTAATGGTGCCCTATATATATATAACATTACATAATAATACATATAACTATGTCCCTGGTATTATCATTGTACCTATGGTGATACATGTTATATATGTACAGCACTGCACACACCTAATGGTGCCCTATATATATAACATTACATAATAATAACATAACTATGTCCCTGGTATTATCATTGTACCTATGGTGATACATGTTATATATATACAGCACTGCACACACCTAATGGTGCCCTATATATATATAACATTACATAATAATAACATAACTATGTCCCTGGTATTATCATTGTACCTATGGTGATACATGTTATATATATATACAGCACTGCACACACCTAATGGTGCCCTATATATATATAACATTACATAATAATACATATAACTATGTCCCTGGTATTATCATTGTACCTATGGTGATACATGTTATATATATATACAGCACTGCACACACCTAATGGTGCCCTATATATATATAACATTACATAATAATAACATAACTATGTCCCTGGTATTATCATTGTACCTATGGTGATACATGTTATATATATACAGCACTGCACATACCTAATGGTGCCCTATATATATATAACATTACATAATAATAACATAACTATGTCCCTGGTATTATCATTGTACCTATGGTGATACATGTTATATATATGTACAGCACTGCACACACCTAATGGTGCCCTATATATATATAACATTACATAATAATAACATAACTATGTCCCTGGTATTATCATTGTACCTATGGTGATACATGTTATATATATATACAGCACTGCACACACCTAATGGTGCCCTATATATATATAACATTACATAATAATACATATAACTATGTCCCTGGTATTATCATTGTACCTATGGTGATACATGTTATATATATATACAGCACTGCACACACCTAATGGTGCCCTATATATATATAACATTACATAATAATACATATAACTATGTCCCTGGTATTATCATTGTACCTATGGTGATACATGTTATATATATATACAGCACTGCACACACCTAATGGTGCCCTATATATATATAACATTACATAATAATACATATAACTATGTCCCTGGTATTATCATTGTACCTATGGTGATACATGTTATATATATACAGCACTGCACACACCTAATGGTGCCCTATATATAACATTTATTGCTATATTTCAGATTTCTGCTAAATATTATTTTCCTCTTTTGCAGATATCAGATGTTACTATAGAAACCTTCGCCTAACAGACGTACATGGAAACATTCCCATCAGAACATTGTAATAATAACAGAATGCCATCAGCACCTCCTCATGTACGAGTACAGGCGTCATTTCTATCTTACCAGATGGGGGGCGGAAGGAGCAGGTAACGTTCCATAGTACGGAGGTGGCAGATCATATAAAATATAATATACTTGCTTCTATGTGTTATATCATGATAGATAGATGACAGATATCTATATATTATCATTTATTTATACGGTACCAGTAAACTTTGCAGTGATATTCAACTGGGTGCCTAATGTAATAACCTAGGGGGGCCGATGTTTTGGCAATGTAGCCACTAGAATTAAAACGGCAATATATATTTTTTAAAGGTCAAAATCAACCAAGTTTTGCCTTTAAAATACTCGCAGCTCGAAATTTTGCAGCTAAAGAGGCCAATACCTTTGCATCGGATTGGCGCAATTGCCCATTCTGATGACATCTGGGCCGGGGTGATTGGTGATATTCAAAATGTAGAAAAATCTAATTTCCCCAATCCCGTCCTGAAAATGGTTGCAGTCAATGATTCGGGGATTTTTATCATGTGGGGTTCCTCCAGTCTGCGTCCAGATCGCCGATCATAGATGTCCGCAGACCAGCGGTTTTGGTCACCAATCAGTGACTCAAGTTGGCAGCGGCAGAATTGGGAATCACAGCTCAGGTGTATGGGGACCTTAACCCATAGAAACATGGTCAGTTATCAATGAACGCAGGTTATTACATTTGGTCTGGGCTGTTATTTTGATGTATAAAATATATTAACAGATATATTGATTTGCTTTCTAAAATATGAGCGTTATATTAAGCATATGTTATACATATATATGTTATGTTAGCCATAGTGTAACAACACGGTAGTATTAGGGGTCCGTGCATAGGACCCATTACAGATATGTATATAAACCCGATGATTGTGAGTCTATGCACGTGCAGAACAAGTCCTACGCGTTTCACTGCAGGGCCTCCAAGCTGCAGCATGATTGACATGACGTGGCCATTTGGGGGCGGGAAAGGTGTGGTGCCAGGCTGTGCTCCTGGAAATGTGGGGGTGTTGCCCCGTTTCCTGGTTGTGCCGAGGCCAGGATCTGTGTTATTGGACGTAGATTTCCTGGCCTCGCTACAGCCAGGCAGAGTAAGCGATGGTGATCCAAAGCCGCATCTACAAACGCTGCACTCAGATCGCAGAAGCAGTCAGGAGGTGTCTATTTCCTACAGAAACCACCTGCTGCATTGCATTTAGTTGGAAAGTATTGTGACTGTAAATTACACCGGTCCCCTGTGACTGTACAATACACCGCTCCCCTGTGACTGTACATTACACCGCCCACCTGTGACTGTACAATACACTGCTCCCCTGTGACTGTGCATTACACCGCTCCCCTGTGACTGTACAATACACCGCTCCCCTGTGACTGTACAATACACCGCTCCCCTGTGACTGTACAATATACCGCTCCCCTGAGTCTGTACATTACACCGCTCACCTGTGACTGTACAATATACTGCTCCCCTGTGACTGTACAATATACTGCTCCCCTGTGACTGTACAATACACCGCTCCTCTGTGACTGTACAATACACCGCTCACCTGTGACTGTACAATATACTGCTCCCCTGTGACTGTATATTACACCGCTCCCCTGTGACTGTACAATACACCGCTCCCCTGTGACTGTACATTGCACCACTCACCTGTGACTGTACAATATACTGCTCCCCTGTGACTGTGCAATACACCGCTCCCCTGTGACTGTACATTACACCGCTCCCCTGTGACTGTACAATACACCGCTCCCCTGTGACTGTACAATACACCGCTCACCTGTGACTGTACAATACATCGCTCCCCTGTGACTGTGCAATACACCGCTCCCCTGTGACTGTACATTACACCGCTCACCTATGACTGTTCAATACCCCACTCCCCTGTGACTAAATACACTGCTCCTCTGTGACTGTGCAATACACCGCTCCCCTGTGACTGTGCAATACACCGCTCACCTGTGACTGTGCAATACACTGCTCCCCTGTGACTGTGCAATATACCGCTCCCCTGTGACTGTGCAATACACCGCTCCCCTGTGACTGTGCATTACACCGCTCCCCTGTGACTATGCAATACACCGCTCCCCTGTGACTGTGCATTACACCGCTCCCCTGTGACTGTACAATACACCGCTCCCCTGTGACTGTGCAATACACCGCTCCCCTGTGACTGTGCAATACACCGCTCCCCTGTGACTGTGCAATACACCGCTCCCCTGTGACTGTGCAATACACCGCTCCCCTGTGACTGTACAATACACCGCTCCCCTGTGACTGTGCAATACACCGCTCCCCTGTGACTGTACAATACACCGCTCCCCTGTGACTGTACAATACACCGCTCCCCTGTGACTGTACAATATACCGCTCCCCTGAGTCTGTACATTACACCGCTCACCTGTGACTGTACAATATACTGCTCCCCTGTGACTGTACAATATACTGCTCCCCTGTGACTGTACAATACACCGCTCCCCTGTGACTGTACAATACACCGCTCACCTGTGACTGTACAATATACTGCTCCCCTGTGACTGTATATTACACCGCTCCCCTGTGACTGTACAATACACCGCTCCCCTGTGACTGTACATTGCACCACTCACCTGTGACTGTACAATATACTGCTCCCCTGTGACTGTGCAATACACCGCTCCCCTGTGACTGTACATTACACCGCTCCCCTGTGACTGTACAATACACCGCTCCCCTGTGACTGTACAATACACCGCTCACCTGTGACTGTACAATACATCGCTCCCCTGTGACTGTGCAATACACCGCTCCCCTGTGACTGTACATTACACCGCTCACCTATGACTGTTCAATACCCCACTCCCCTGTGACTAAATACACTGCTCCTCTGTGACTGTGCAATACACCGCTCCCCTGTGACTGTGCAATACACCGCTCACCTGTGACTGTGCAATACACTGCTCCCCTGTGACTGTGCAATATACCGCTCCCCTGTGACTGTGCAATACACCGCTCCCCTGTGACTGTGCATTACACCGCTCCCCTGTGACTATGCAATACACCGCTCCCCTGTGACTGTGCATTACACCGCTCCCCTGTGACTGTACAATACACCGCTCCCCTGTGACTGTGCAATACACCGCTCCCCTGTGACTGTGCAATACACCGCTCCCCTGTGACTGTGCAATACACCGCTCCCCTGTGACTGTGCATTACACCGCTCCCCTGTGACTGTGCAATACACCGCTCCCCTGTGACTGTGCAATACACCGCTCCCATGTGACTGTGCAATACACCACTCCCGTGACTGTGCAATACACCGCTCCCCTGTGACTGTGCAATACACCGCTCCTGTGACTGTACAATACACCGCTCCCGTGACTGTGCAATACACCGCTCCCGTGACTGTGCAATACACCGCTCCCCTGTGACTGTACATTACACCGCTCCCCTGTGACTGTACAATACACCGCTCCCCTGTGACTGTACAATACACCGCTCCCCTGTGACTGTGCAATACACCGCTCCCCTGTGACTGTACAATATACCGCTCCCCTGTGACTGTACAATACACCGCTCCCCTGTGACTGTGCAATACACCGCTCCCCTGTGACTGTGCAATATACTGCTCCCCTGTGACTGTACAATACACCGCTCCCCTGTGACTGTACAATATACCGCTCCCCTGTGACTGTACAATACACCGCTCCCCTGTGACTGTACAATATACCGCTCCCCTGTGACTGTATATTACACCGCTCCCCTGTGACTGTACAATATACCGCTCCCCTGTGACTGTACATCTTAATTAAGCCCATAGTTAGCATGTAAATACTGAGAGTGAGTACGGACTCAACAAATTTCTCTGGAGACCTCTGTTTCCAGTGTATCTTCAGTGTCTGTAAATTCTAGTTCTAGCAGGATCATCATGCACCTGAGCCTTATCAAGATCTTAGTGACTTTTTTTGCGAGCAAGCTGCTGATAAGTTATCTCCCCCCCATCGACCTTGGGATTGCAGCATTGATCTACAGTAGTTCCTGGGAAGGTCCCACCCTGTGGCCGCATCTATCTACTCTCGGTTCCGGAAACAGCAGCTATGTCCAATTACATCACGGAAAATTTGGCAAAAGCATTAATTAGACCATCTACCTCTCCTGCCGACGTGGGATTTTTCTTTGTAGAAAAGAAAGATGGGGGTCTTAGACCATGTATAGATTATCATGGTCTGAATGAGATAACGGTAAAGAACAGATATCCCCTTACTCTCATCTCAGAACTTGTTTATTAAGTTTGTTGATCCTCCGTCTTCACCAAATTAGACCTTCGCGGAGTCTGCAATAAAATCCGTATAAAAGCGGGAGATGAGTGGAAAACTGCATGTAATACTCGTGATGGACATTACGAGTACTTAGTAATGCCCTTCGGTCTGTGTAATGCCCCAGCAGGTTTTCAGGGCTAAGTGAACAAGATTTTTCAAGATATCCTCTACCGTTATGTCGTTGTGTCGAAACCGAATAATTGGGTAAGACAGAATCTTTGCCAATCAGGAAAACATGAACGACGCCATCTTGTGAATGGCAGCAAGACTCCATTTTAGAAAAGAAAGCTTACACAAGCGCCATTTTGTCAAAAATACATAGTACACAATCCACAGTGCAAAATTGATAAAAGTAGCAATTTTGCTACTCACAACGCAAAGTTGCTAAAAAGTAGCACGAACAGCTTTTTAGCAATCTTCCCCTAACACCGACCGACGGTGTTTAGCAGACATAAAATAACTTTGCAACACATTAAAATCACCACAGACTTATATTTGAGCAGTAGCAAAGTAGTGGTGTTTTCCCCTGCATTCACATTAACACATACGCGATGTAGCAAAAAGTAGCAAATTAGTGGTGTTTTCCCTGCACTTCAACATAGGACAACGCAAAATAGCTATTTAGACGCGCAGCCAGCTTTTTAGTGATCTTTCCCAAACCCATACTGGCATGCTCACACACATACACAGAAGCCTTTCCAACTTAGTGCTGGTCGCTAAGTGCCCCACAGACCCTCAAACACAACACAATTTAGTGTCATTTCTCCCCGCATACACATTTAAAAGCAATGGTCCCGCAGCACGAAAGGAATGATTATTACTTGGTTTAATCACAATGTCAGCATATAAAGAAATTAATGTTTTCTGTAACTATGACTTAGTAAATGACAATTGGACCGTGTTTGGTGCCGTACTGATCTACTCTGTTCCCACAGCATTCCGGTGGCACCGGTGAGAAGATCAGAACATGCGGCTATGAAATATGAATGTTAGAGAGAATAACTTCTTGAAATGTTGTATGCCATAGTTAGACTAGATTTATTATGCAGCGGGAAAGTGGACACAATCAGGCTGTTAGAGGCTGGGTTGAGTCTTTGCACTGACCTATGAATTGTACCGTAACGGAAGAAGCAAGAAGAGGAACCAATGAGAACCTGCCAACGTATTCTATTGTTTTGCTTATCCCAGTACGGGTATATACTGTATATGAGTGCTCTGAAACAAGATGCCAGTCTGCGGTGTTCCTGTTATGCTGTTCGACGAAGGTCTCATTATTGATGCTGGTATCTGGTCGCAGAGCGCACGCGTATGTATTGACTGTACCTTATGACCTAATATTTGTACAATTTATTTTGTGCTCATTGTTAGATCATAGCGTGGTAACATCTGTACTTTTACCTGAATAATAATCTTTAGCACGTTGGACTGCTATTCAACTGTCTTAGAGTTTTATTAATGGTATAATTAAACACAACGCTAATTAGCGACATCTTGTGGTTTTAGAAGGTATAGGCAGGTTTTGTCTTAGAGGTTCTAGGCAGGTGAATCTTAGAGGTTTATAGGCAGGAATGTACTAAAGGTTTATTTACGATTCAACAGTTGTCTACCTGGATGACATCTTGATTTTTTTCCCAGAACCTTCAGTCCCATCGTCAACATGTTAGAGAGTTCCTTTCTCGTCTTCGAACTAATCACCTATTCGGGAATATCTCCAAGTGCATATTCAAGAAACCTTCTGATCCGTTTTTATGCCACATTATTCTGGGAATGCTTTACAAATGGATCCAGACAAATTAAGTGCAATTCGAGATTGGCTTCAACCTAATTCTTTAAAAGTTGTCCAAAGCTTCCTAGGCTTTTCCAATTACTACCGATGATTCATTCACAACTTTTCCTCCATAGTAGCTCCTATCTTCGCTCTCAGAAAAACCCTCTAACAAGCCTTTTCCTCTGCCCCTATTCTTTGTCAACCAGATTTGGATAAATCTTTTACGCTGGAAGTTGATGCCTCTTCTGTGGGAGTGGGAGCAGTACTATCTCAATTGTCGGAGGATGGACAAAGCCACCCTTGTGGTTATTTCTCACGCAAGTTTTTTCCTGCTGAAAAAATTACACTATTGGGGACCAGGAGTTGCATGCCATGAAGTTAGCACTTGAAGAGTGGAGACATCTCTTGGAGGGCGCCAAGTTCCCTATCATTACTGGTCACAAAAATCTTCTGTATCTTAAGACGGCTCACAGTCTTAACTCCAGACAAGCCCCCTGGGGGTCACTTTTTTTTCCAGGTTTAACTTCATTGTACAATTTGGGCCAGGTATTATGAATAGAAAAGCTGACGCTCTTTCTCGTTCCTTCTTACCCTAGGAGGAAGATGAAAATCAACCTCAAACTCACCCAATCTTTGATCCTCTAGTTTTTGCTCAAACTTAGATTCTGACTCCTCCTCCTGGTAAAATTTTTGTGGTTCCTCTGTTATGCAAGAGATTACTAACATGGGCTTATGCATTTCTCTTTGCTGGTCACTCAGGTATTCTTAAGACCTTTAAGTTCCTCCAATGCTCTTATTGTTGGTCTTCAATGAAGGAAGATGTCAAAAGTTTCATCATCTCCTGTGCCAAGTGCACTCAACACAAATGTACCTGTAGGAGAATGGTTGGTCCTCTACACCCATTACAGATTCCAATTAGTCCATGGTCCCATCTTTCGATGGATTTTAATTTGGAATTACCAACCTCCAAAGGACACAATACTATATGGATAGTGGTAGACAGATTTTCTAAAATGGCACACTTTAATCCATTAGTCAGACTTCATTCTGCTCCACAATTGGCTAAGGTCTTTTGCCTCCACGGCCTACCTAAAGAGATCATATCTGACTGGGGTGTTCAATTCATGGCCAGGTTCTAGCAAGCTCTATGCTCCTCTTGTGGAATAAAACTAAAATTTTCCTCTGCCTATCACCCACATACAAATGGGCAAACTGAGAGAGTCAATCAAGAACTGGAGACATTCATTAGACTCTTTGTATCCTCCTCTCAAGATGACTGGTTCGACTTGTTACCTTGGGCAGAGTTTGCTCACAATTTTAGATATACTGCCACAGATTCTACCCCATTTTTTACTGTTTATGGTAGACATCCTCATGTTCCAGAGTTCCAAGATCTCCCTCCAATGGAAGTGCCAGCGGTCTCTGATCTCTTACTCTTGATTATGGAAAAGGATTCATTCCTTCTTAAAGAAAACTTTCAGTAATTATAATAAATTTGCTGACCGCAAATGCCTTGCTGTTCCCCGTCTAAAAGTTGGAGATAGAGTCTGGCTCTCTACCAAGAACTTGCGATTAAGAGTTCTGAGTATGAAATTTGCTCCACATTTCATTGGACCATTTCGTATCTTGATAATCAACAATCCGATGGCTTATAAATTAGAATTACCTCCCCAGTTGAGGATAACTAACGCATTTCATATCTCTTTACTCCGTCCTTTAATTCTCAATCAGTTCCAACATTCTCCACCTAAGACTCCACTGGTGCATACTCAATGGGGTGTTGAGTTTGAAGTTTAACAGATTCTTTATTCTACATATCGACTAAGTCCCCTTCAGTATTTGATCAATTGGAAGGGTTACGGACCAAAAGAACGTGCCTGGATCAAAGCCACTGATGTCCATGTACCACAACTTATTTATGCATTTCATAGGAAATTTCCTGGTAAGTCTTCTACGTGTTCGGAGTCCACCCTGAAAGGAGGGGGTACTGTCAGGGTTCAGCCTGGGATCAGCTGTTACTCACTACAGTGCCGGTTTACCCTGACTAGCAGTGCGGTCTGATACCTGGTGCGATGGTGGCTGACACTCTGAGTGTTCTGCCCGGGTCCAGGTGACTTCCACGCAATCCTTATTAGAGTTCCTGCGGCGGTGGTCATGGGCGCAGCCATGTTCGTTTGTATCACCTGACAGTCTCTCTTTTTTTTTTATAAACTCTATTTATTGAGCAAATCACAAAGAAAACAGTACATTCCAATATTAAAAAAAATAAGGTGCAGCACATAACATAGTTTTATAATGGAAACTGTACTATTTCAGAACAATAATATAATCTAATAGAAGATTTTCTCGTTATAAGAAAATAAAGAAAATAGATGCAAGAAAAAAAACTTGCAGCAACGGCGTGGCAAACCGTTTAAGAATAGAGGAAAGAAAGAGAGAAAAGGAGAAGAAAGACAAAGGAGAGTAAAAGAAGAAGAGGATGGGTGGACTCCGTATGGAGTCACTCTTTTACAATCTAAACATAATAAAGAAAAAAATATAAAAGGAAAATTTAGTTGTTAAATGGGGAAGTAACATTCTGGTATGTCAGCCAAGGGGACCAGATTTTATCAAAGGTTTTGGATGTATTACGTAATAAAGCTGTCATGTATTCCATCTTGTATATATACCAGATACGTGATAATATTGCCTGCATTGGAGAGGGGTAAGGATTTTTCCAGTCCACTGCAATTTGACAAGTCATAGCAGATACTATGTGTCGGAATAACCTATTCTGAGACCGGGACAGAGAAGGCAGACTCAAGGGAAGTAGAAAATGCTGAGGGTCATAGGGAATTGTAATCTCAAAAAGGTGCGAGAGGAGATCAATAACCTCCTGCCAAATACTAGCTAATTTGGGACAAGACCACCAGATGTGTAAAAAGCTGCCCTCTCCACCGCAACCCCTCCAGCATCTATCTGAAGCATCGGGAAACATTACTTGCAGCCGCGATGGAACATAATACCATCGGTAAAGCAGTTTATAAATATTTTCCTTAATTTTTACGCAAATAGAACTGGTGGCAGCGTTGTCCCAGATCTCCGTCCAATCCTCAGCATCTATAGAGTGTCCCAAATCTCGTTCCCACGCTAACTCATGAGGGTCCCGATTGGAGCTTACTTCCCCTAGTAAGGAGTAAATAGTAGAAATAAGACCTCTAGTGGGGGGTCGTCTCCAACATAAGGACTCAAAAGAAGTCAAAGATCTGCTAATCAGAATCGAGCTAATTTTGGAATGGAAGTGTCTAATTTGTAGGAACCTAAAAAATTCTTTGGATGGAACTGCCACTCTATCCCGGATTTCAGAAAATTGGGGAAAATTAGTATCTATAGTAATATCATTCACATAATAAATATTGCTCGATGACCAGGCTGTAAAAGATGATTTGCATAGTCCAGGAGGAAAAATTGGATTATGAAGTAGTGGTATCAAAGGGGACGGGGCTGGAGCTAACTTAAAACATCTATTGGCTAAATCCCAAACTGCTAAAGAGCGAGAGATTACTGGGTGAGAAGAAGCCATCCGGGGGCGATGAATCTTAGATAGCCACAAGAGGGAGGATACAGTGGCCAGTCCCAGCTCCTCGGCCTCAATAGCCACCCAGACCTTCCCTGCAGAGAAGTTACACCACTGAGCACAATGAGAGAGCTGCGCAGCGTAATAATATTTTTTAAAATCGGGAATACCCAGCCCCCCACCCCTAGAAGGCCGCTGAAGCAACTTTAGTCTAATCCTCGGGCGTTTCCGGTTCCATATGAAATATGAGGTTTGGTACTGGAGGAATTTGAAAACGTATGGAGGGATGTAGATCGGAAGGGTCTGAAATAAATACAAGAGCAGAGGGAGAACGCTCATCTTAACTGAATGTATTCTACCTATCCAAGAAATAAAATAGTTGGACCAGTCATGCAGAGCAGACTTAATACAATCTAGAAGGCGGGGAAAATTTGCCTGAAACAGCTGATGATGGTGATAAGTTAAGAAAACACCAAGATATTTAATCTTTTTTTTATACCAGGTACAAGGAAGCATGGCCTCTAAGGTTTGCTTTAGGGTAACAGGGATATAGAAATCAAGAACTTCAGTCTTGGTGACATTAATTTTATAACCCGAATGTTGGGAATATGAATTTATTTCCTCTAAAAGTGAATTTAGGGATTGGGTTGGGTCAGTGAGAGAAACTAAAATATCGTCGGCATATAATTATTATTATTATTATTACCAGTTATTTATATATGCGCACACATATTCCGCAGCGCTTTACAGAGATTTTTTGGCCATTCACATCTGTTCCTGCCCCAGTGGGGCTTACAATCTATATTCCCTATCACATGCGCACACACATACACACTAGGGTTAATTTGTGTTGGGAGCCAATTAACCTACTAGTATATTTTTTGGAGTGTGGGAGGAAACCGGAGTACCCGGAGGAAACCCACGCAAGCACAGGGAGAATATACAAACTCCGCACAGGTAGGGCCGTGGTGGGAATTGAACCCACGACCTCAGTGCTGTGAGGCAGTAACGCTAACCATTACACCGTCTGTGCTGCCACATAATGCTATTTTATATTCAGAGGGGCCCGTGGATATTCCCGAGATAGCTCTATTACACCGGATCCTTGCCGCCAAGGGTTCCATAATAAGAGCAAATATTAAGGGAGAGAGGGGACAACCCTGCCGAGTACCGTTAGTGATCCCAAAACTGGCGGAGTAGACACCATTAACCGAAACTCGTGCTGTGGGGGAACGGTAAAGTGCTGCAACGCCATCTAAAAATTTGCCTGAAAAACCCATTTTGTCTAGGACAGCAAATATGAAGGGCCAGAAAATGCGGTTGAAGGTCTTCTCCGCGTCTAGAGCTAAAATCAGAGAAGGAAGTTTCCTTTTATGAATAGAGTGTATCAGGTCAATGGCCCGTCTAGTGTTGTCCGATGCCTGACGTCCAGGTATAAACCCGACCTGATCCGGATGTATCAAATAAGAGAGCAAAGGAGCTAACCGAGTCGCTAAGATTTTAGCATAAATTTTCAGGTCGACGTTTAATAATGAAATCGGTCTATAGTTAATACAATGAGTAGGATCACGATCAGGTTTAGGAATCACTACAATGTCGGCCCGAGTTGTATCAGGAGCAAAAGAAGCACCCTCCAAAATGTCATTAAATAGAGATGTAAGATGTGGGGCAAGTTCCTTTGTAAACAGTTTATAATATTGGGCTGTAAACCCATCAGGGCCTGGGGCAGCAGAGGAACGTATTGATCTAATAGCAGCTATTGTTTCTTCATCTGAGATACGGTCATTGAGAATAGATAGTTGGGATTCTGAGAGCCTGGGTAGGGAAGTAGAGGACAAATATGAGCACACCCCCTCGGCTCCAGCAGAAGTGGGATAGGAAGAATCTGATAAATTATAAAGGGAACTATAAAAGGTCCGAAACTCCTCAGCCATAACCTCAGGATCATAGGTAAAAGAACCAGAAGACGGAGAGTGTAATTTGTCTATCGCACCTAATGCTTGTCTGCGACGCAGTTTATTGGCTAATAAAGAATCGATTATGTCAGATTTGTCATAAAAGCGTTGACGAAGTTTTTGCAAAATAAGCGCAGCACGGTGAGACAGAAGGGCATTAAGCTGACCTCGTAGTTTCTCAATTTGGGTTAGCACGGAGGCGCTAGGGGATGTTTTATGTTGAATCAATAGTACTGAGATTTGTGACTCAAGGGACTGAATTTCTTGTGCAGCCGCTTTCCTAACCGCTGAGGTTTTAGAAATGAGAAAACCCCATATAGTAGCCTTATGGGCTTCCCAGAGGACACTAGAGGTAATATCAGGAGAGGTATTCTCCTCAAAGTAGCGGGTCATTGCTAATTTTATTTCTAGCAGAGCGGGGGGATGTTGTAAAAGGGAGTCATCAAGATGCCAGTTACGCTTTCCACGAGGAGAGCGATGTACATCTAAAAGAATATAAACACCTGCATGGTCTGTCCATGTAAAGGGGGAAATACCAGCTTTCGTAACTAGGGAGGTAATAGTGGAGGAAATGTGGATCATATCTATCCTGGAATAATGTTGGTGTGGAGCTGAAAAATGAGTATAGTCCTTGCTGTGAGGATGTTTAAGACGCCAGGTATCACAAAGGCCATAATGTTTAAGGGAAGCCAGGAGAGTACGAGAAGCCCTAGGAAGAGACATCCCAGAGGAGTTTGAAGGTGGGTTCGATCTGTCTAACAGGGGGTCAATAATGGTGTTGAAATCCCCACACAGAATAATATGGCCCTGCGCAACTCTGCTAATACGCCTGAACACCTGACAGTCTCTCATCCAATGGTAGCCGTAGCAGCTCAGCTGACTCTCTCCTCCAATGGACAGCTACCTAAGGGTATATAGCCAGACTCCAGGAACAGGAAGTTGCCTGAACAACTTTGCTACTTCCAGTGACAGTTTGCTGTGGTATCATTCCAGGCTCCACGCTGTATCTACCAATGATTACTCCCAGCGATATTCACTAGTGTTTACTCCCGTGTCTTTTCCTAGTACGTTCTCTAGTGTTACTCTGACGCTATTCTGCGTCTGATTCTTCATTGCATACTTCAATACATCCTCCAAGTGTTGATTCCTACTGTTCAACTCAATGCTATCCTGCATCTGGTTCATCAGTGTATAATGCAGCTACACTTCAGTGGCTAGTCCGTGAGACAATCTCCAAGACTCCACTCCAGTACTTATCCTGCGTCTGGATACTTCAGCTACACCTCAGTGCATAGTCCATTAGCCAGTCTCCAAGACTCCACTCCAGTACTTATCCTGCGTCTGGATACTTAAGTTACACCTCAGTGCATAGTCCGTGAGACAGTCTTGAAGACTCCACTTCAGTACTTATCCTGCATCTGGATACTTCAGCTACACCTCAGTGCATAGTCCGTGAGCCAGTCTTCAAGACTCCACTCCAGTACTTATCTTGCGTCTGGATACTTCAGTTACACCTCAGTGCATAGTCCGTGAGCCAGTCTCCAAGACTCCACTCCAGTACTTATCTTGCGTCTGGATACTTCAGTTACACCTCAGAGCATAGTCCGTGAGCCAGTCTCCAAGACTCCACTCCAGTACTTATTCTGCATCTGGATACTTCAGTTACACCTCAGTGCATAGGCCGTGAGCCAGTCTCCAAGACTCCACTCCAGTACTTATCCTGCATCTGGATACTTCAGCTACACCTCAGTGCATAGTCCGTGAGCCAGTCTCCAAGACTCCACTCCAGTACTTATTCTGCGTCTGGATACTTCAGTTACACCTCAGTGCATATTCCATGAGCCAGTCTTCAAGACTCCACTCCAGTACTTATCTTGCGTCTGGATACTTCAGTTACACCTCAGTGCATAGTCCGTGAGCCAGTCTCCAAGACTCTACTCCAGTACTTATCTTGCGTCTGGATACTTCAGTTACACCTCAGTGCATAGTCCGTGAGCCAGTCTCCAAGACTCCACTCCAGTACTTATCTTGCGTCTGGATACTTCAGCTACACCTCAGTGCATAGTCCGTGAGCCAGTCTTCAAGACTCCACTCCAGTACTTATCCTGCATCTGGATACTTCAGAAACACCTCAGTGCATATTCCTTGAGCCAGTCTTCAAGACTCCACTCCAGTACTTCTCCTGCATCTGGATACTTCAGTTATATCTCAGTGCATAGTCCGTGATCCAGTCTTCAAGACTCCACTCCAGTACTTATCCTGCGTCTGGATACTTCAGCTATACCTCAGTGCATATTCCGTGAGCCAGTCTCCAGTACTACTCTACATTGCTTTCCCTGCCTCTGTATACTTAAGAGCACTTCAGTCATCTTGCTAGTTCCGGGTACCTGACAAAGAGGCTGTGACCTGCTTATAAGGTGCAGCTAAAGCCCATATCCCAACTGGAGGTGTCACTGGTGAAAACCTCCCCATAAGTTAAGGTGGATGTATATGGTGTAGCTGTCACTAGGGTGTGTATGGTGGGGGTGATGATAACGTGGGTGTATGTAGTAGTGGTGGCAGTAGGGTGTGTATGATGGGGATGGGAAGGTGGGTGTATATAGTGGGGTGACAGTAGGGTGTGTATGATGGGAATGATGGGAAGGTGGGTGTATATAGTGGGGTGACAGTAGGGTGTGTATGATGGGAAGGTGGATGTATATGGTGTAGCTGTCAGTAGGGTGTGTATGATGGGAATGATGGGAAGGTGGGTGTATATAGTGGGGTGACAGTAGGGAGTGTATGATGGGAAGGTGGATGTATATGGTGTAGCTGTCAGTAGGGTGTGAATGATGGGAAGGTGGGTGTATATAGTGGGGTGACAGTAGGGTTTGTATGATGGGAAGGTGGGTGTATATAGTGTAGCTGTCAGGAGGGTGTGTATGGTGGGGGTGATGATAAGGTGGGTGTATGTAGTAGCGGTGGCAGTAGGGTGTATATGGTGGTGGTGATGATAAGGTGGGTGTATGTAGTAGCGGTGGCAGTAGGGTGTGTATGGTAGGGGTGATGATAAGGTGGGTGTATATAGTGTAGCTGTCAGTAGGGTGTGTATGGTGGGGGTGATGATAAGGTGGGTGTATGTAGTAGCGGTGGCAGTAGGGTGTGTATTGTGGGGCTGATGGAAAGGTGCATGTATATGGTGTAGCTGTCAGTAGGGTGTGTATGATGGGAATGATGGGAAGGTGGGTGTATATAGCGGGGTGACAGTAGGGTGTGTATGATAGGAATGATGGGAAGGTGGGTGTATATAGTGGGGTGACAGTAGGGTGTGTATGGTGGGGGTGATGGGACAGTTGGTGTATATAGTGGGGTGACAGTAGGGTATGTATGATGGGAATGATGGGAAGGTGGGTGTATATAATGGGGTGACAGAAGGGTGTGTATGATGGGAAGATGTGTGTATATAGTGGGGTGACAGTAGGGTATGATGGGAATGATGGGAAGGTGGGTGTATGTAGTAGCGGTGGTAGTAGGGTGTGTATGGTGGGGGTGATGATAAGGTGGGTGTATGTAGTAGCGGTGGCAGTAGGGTGTGTATGGTGGGGGTGATGATAAGGTGGGTGTATGTAGTAGCGGTGGCAGTAGGGTGTGTATGGTGGGGGTGATGATAAGGTGGGGGTATGTAGTAGCGGTGGCAGTAGGGTGTGTATGGTGGGGGTGATGATAAGGTGGGTGTATGTAGTAGTGGTGGGAGTAGGGTGTGTATGGTGGGGGTGATGATTAGGTGGGTGTATGTAGTAGCAGTGGTAGTAGGGTGTGTATGGTGGGGGTGATAAGGTGGGTGTATGTAGTAGCGGTGGCAGTAGGGTGTGTATGGTGGGGGTGATAAGGTGGGTGTATGTAGTAGCAGTGGCAGTAAGGTGTGTATGGTGGGGGTGATAAGGTGGGTGTATGTAGTAGCGGTGGCAGTAGGGTATGTATGGTGGGGGTGATCAGGTCAGTGTATGTAGTAGCGGTGGCAGTAGGGTGTGTATGGTGGGGGTGATGATAAGGTGGGGGTATGTAGTAGCGGTGACAGTAGGGTGTGTATGGTGGGGGTGATGATAAGGTGGGGGTATGTAGTAGTGGTGGCAGTAGGGTGTGTATGGTGGGGGTGATGATAAGGTGGGTGTATGTAGTAGCAGTGGCAGTAGGGTGTGTATGGTGGGGGTGATGATAAGGTGGGTGTATGTAGTAGCAGAGGCAGTAGGGTGTGTATGGTGGGGGTGATGATAAGGTTGGGGTTTGTAGTAGGTGTGACAGTAGGGTGTGTATGATGGGAATGATGGGAAGGTGGGTTTATATAATGGGGTGACAGTAGGGTGTGTATGATGGGAATGTGGGTGTACATAGTGAGGTGACAGTAGGGTGTTTATGATGGGAAGGTGGGTGTATATAGTGTAGCTGTCAGTAGGGTTTGTATGGTGGGGGTGATAAGGTGGGTGTATATAGTGTAGCTGTCAGTAGGGTTTGTATGGTGGGGGTGATAAGGTGGGTGTATGTAGTGTAGCTGTCAGTAGGCTGTATATGGTGGGGGTGATGATAAGGTTGGTGTATGTAGTAGCGGTGACAGTAAGGTGTGTATGGTGGGGGTGATAAGGTGGGTGTATGTAGTAGCGGTGGCAGTAGGGTGTGTATGGTGGGGGTGATGATAAGGTGGGGGTATGTAGTAGCGGTGGCAGTAAGGTGTGTATGGTGGGTGTGACGATAAGGTGGGTGTATGTAGTAGCGGTGGCAGTAGGGTGTGTATGGTGGGGCTGATGATAAGGTGGGGGTATGTAGTAGCGGTGACAGTAGGCTTTGTATGGTGGGGGTGATAATAAGGTGGGGGTATGTAGTAGCGGTGGCAGTAGGGCGTGTATGGTGGGGGTGATGATAAGGTGGGGGTTTGTAGTAGCGGTGGCAGTAGGGTGTGTATTGTGGGGGTGATGATAAGGTGGGTGTATGTAGTAGCGGTGGCAGTGATGATAAGGTGGGTGTATGTAGAAGCGGTGGCAGTAGGGTGTGTATGGTGGGGATGATGATAAGGTGGGTGTATGTAGTAGCAGTGGCAGTAGGGTGTGTATGGTGGGGGTGATGATAAGGTGGGTGTATGTAGTTGCGGTGGCAGTAGGGTGTGTATGGTGGGGGTGATGATAAGGTGGGGGTATGTAGTAGCGGTGGCAGAAGGGTGTGTATGGTGGGAGTGATGATAAGGTGGTGGTATGAAGTAGCGGTGGCAGTAGGGTGTGTATGGTGGGGGTGATGATAAGGTGGGGGTATGTAGTAGCGGTGACAGTAGGGTGTGTATGGTGGGGGTGATGATAAGGTGGGGGTATGTAGTAGCGGTGACAGTTGGGTGTGTATGTTGGGGGTGATGATAAGGTGGGGGTATGTAGTAGCGGTGGCAGTAGGGTGTGTATGGTGGGTGTGATGGAAAGGTGGGTGTATGTAGTAGCGGTGACAGTAGGGTGTGTATGGTGGGTGTGATGATAAGGTGGGGGTATGTAGTAGCGATGGCAGTAGGGTGTATGGTGGGGGTGATGATAAGGTGGGTGTATGTAGTAGCGGTGGCAGTAGGGTGTGTATGGTGGAAGTGATGAGAATATAGATGTATATAGTTTGGTTGGTGGCAGGGGTGTGTATAATGGGAATGAAGGGAACATGGGTGTATATAGTGGGGTGACAGTAGGGTATGATGGGAAGGTGGGTGTATATAGTGGGGTGACAGTAGGGTGTGTATGATGTGAAGGTGAGTGTATATAGTGGGGTGTCAGTAGGGTGTGTATGGTGGGTGTGATGGAAAGGTGGGTGTATGTAGTAGCGGTGACAGTAGGGTGTGTATGGTGGGGGTGATGATAAGGTGGGGGTATGTAGTAGTGGTGGCAGTAGGGTGTGTATGGTGGGGGTGATGGAAAGGTGGGTGTATGTAGTAGCGGTGACAGTAGGGTGTGTATGGTGGGGGTGATGATAAGGTGGGGGTATGTAGTAGCGGTGGCAGTAGGGTGTGTATGGTGGGGGTAATGGTAAGGTGGGTGTATGTAGTAGCGGTGGCAGTAGGGTGTGTATTGTGGGGCTGTTGGAAAGGTGGATGTATATGGTGTAGCTGTCAGTAGGGTGTGTATGATGGGAATGATGGGAAGGTGGGTGTATATAGCGGGGTGACCGTAGGGTGTGTATGATAGGAATAATGGGAAGGTGGGTGTATATAGTGGGGTGACAGTAGGGTGTGTATGGTGGGGGTGATGGGACAGTTGGTGTATATAGTGGGGTGACAGTAGGGTATGTATGATGGGAATGATGGGAAGGTGGGTGTATATAATGGGGTGACAGTAGGGTGTGTATGATGGGAAGGTGGGTGTATATAGTGTAGCTGTCAGTAGGGTGTGTATGGGGGGGTGATGATAAGGTGGGTGTATGTAGTAGCGGTTGCAGTAGGGTGTGTATGGTGGGGGTGATGATAAGGTGGGTGTATGTAGTAGCGGTGGCAGTAGGGTGTGTATGGTGGGGGTGATGATAAGGTGGGTGTATGTAGTAGCGGTAGCAGTAGGGTGTGTATGGTGGGGGTGATGATAAGGTGGGTGTATGTAGTAGCGGTGGCAGTAGGGTGTGTATGGTGGGGGTGATGATAAGGTGGGGGTATGTAGTAGCGGTGACAGTAGAGTGTGTATAGTGGGGGTGATGTTAAGGTGGGGGTATGTAGTAGCGGTGACAGTAGGGTGTGTATGGTGGAAGTGATGAGAATATGGGTGTATATAGTGGGGTGACAGTAGGGTATGATGGGAAAGATGGGACGGTGGGTGTACATAGTGGGGTGACAGTAGGGTGTGTATGATGGGAAGATGGGTGTATATAGTGGGGTGACAGAAGGGTATGATGGGAAGGTGGGTGTATGTAGTAGCGGTGGTAGTAGGGTGTGTATGGTGGGGGTGATAAGGTGGGTGTATGTAGTAGCGGTGGCAGTAGGGTGTGTATGGTGGGGGTGATGATAAGGTGGGGGTATGTAGTAGCGGTGGCAGTAGGGTGTGTATGGTGGGGGTGATAATAAGTTGGGGGTATGTAGTAGTGGTGGTCGCAGTAGGGTGTGTATGGTGGGTGTGATGATAAGGTGGGTGTATGTAGTAGCGGTGGGAGTAGGGTGTGTATGGTGGGGGTGATGATTAGGTGGGTGTATGTAGTAGCGGTGGCAGTAGGGTGTGTATGGTGGGGGTGATGATAAGGTGGGTGTATGTAGTAGCGGTGGTAGTAATGTGTGTATGGTGGGGGTGATGAAAAGGTGGGGGTATGTTGTAGCAGTGGCAGTAGGGTGTGTATGGTGGGGGTGATGATAAGGTTGGTGTATGTAGTAGCGGTGGCAGTAGGGTGTGTATGGTGGGGGTGATGAAAAGGTGGGGGTATGTAGTAGTGGTGGCAGTAGGGTGTGTATGGTGGGGGTGATAAGGTGGGTGTATATAGTGTGGTGACAGTAGGGTGTGTATGATGGGGGTGATGATAAGGTTGGTGTAAGTAGTAGCGGTGAGAGTAGGGTGTGTATGGTGGGGGTGATGATAAGGTGGGGGTGTGTAGTAGCGGTGAGAGTAGGGTGTGTATGGTGGGGGTGATGATAAGGTGGGGGTATGTAGTAGCGGTGGTAGTAGGGTGTGTATGGTGGGGGTGATGATAAGGTGGGTGTATGTAGTAGCGGTGACAGTAGGGTGTGTATGGTGGGGGTGATGATAAGGTGGGGGTATATAGGAGCGGTGGCAGTAGGGTGTGTATGGTGGGGGTGATGATAAGGTGGGTGTATGTAGTAGCGGTGGCAGTAGGGCGTGTATGGTGGGGGTGATGATAAGGTGGGTGTATGTAGTAGCGGTGGCAGTAGGGTGTGTATGGTGGGGGTGATAAGGTGGGTGTATGTAGCAGCGGTGGCATTAGGGCGTGCATGGTGGGGATGATGATAAGGTGGGTGTATGTAGTAGCGGTGGCAGTAGGGTGTGTATGGTGGGTGTATATAGTGGGGTGACAGTAGGGTGTGTATAATGGGAATGATGGGAAGATGGGTGTATATAGAGGGGTGACAGTAGGGTGTGTATGATGGGAAGGTGAGTGTATATAGTGGGGTGACAGTATCATGTGTATGATGGGAAGGTGGGTGTATATAGTGGGGTGAGAGTAGGGTGTGTATGATGGGAAGGTGGGTGTATATAGTGGGGTGATAGTAGGGTGTGTATAATGGGAATGATGGGAAGATTGGTGTATATAGTGCGGTGACAGTAGGTTGTGTTTGGTGGGGGTGATGATAAGGTGTGGGTATGTAGTAGCGGTGGCAGTAGGGTGTGTATGGTGGGGGTGATGATAAGGTGGGGGTATGTAGTAGCAGTGGCAGTAGGGTGTGTAAGGTGGGGGTGATGATAAGGTGGGGGTATGTAGTAGCGGTGGCAGTAGGGTGTGTATGGTGGGTGTGATGGAAAGGTGGGTGTATGTAGTAGCGGTGACAGTAGGGTGTGTATGGTGGTGGTGATGATAAGGTGGGGGTATGTAGTAGCGGTGGCAGTAGGGTGTGTATGGTGGGGGTGATGATAAGGTGGGGGTATGTAGTAGCGGTGGCAGTAGGGTGTGTATGGTGGGGGTGATGATAAGGTGTAGCGGTGGCAGTAGGGTGTGTATGGTGGGGGTGATAAGGTGGGGGTATGTAGTAGCGGTGGCAGTAAGGTGTGTATGGTGGGGGTTATGATAAGGTGGTTGTATGTAGTAGCGGTGGCAGTAGGGTGTGTATGGTGGGGGTGATGATAAGGTGGGGGTATGTAGTAGCGGTGGCAGTAGGGTGTGTATGGTGGGGGTGATGATAAGGTGGGGGTATGTAGTAGCGGTGGCAGTAGGGTGTGTATGGTGGGGGTGATGATAAGGTGGGGGTATGTAGTAGTGGTGGTCGCAGTAGGGTGTGTATGGTGGGTGTGATGATAAGGTGGGGTATGTAGTAGCGGTGGCAGTAGGGTGTGTATGGTGGGGGTGATGATAAGGTGGGGGTATGTAGTAGCGTTGGCAGTAGGGTGTGTATGGTGGGGGTGATGATAAGGTGGTTGTATGTAGTAGCGGTGGCAGAAGGGTGTGTATGGTGGGGGTGATAAGGTGGGGGTATGTAGTAGCGGTGGCAGTAGGGTGTGTATGGTGGGGGTGATGATAAGGTGGGTGTATGTAGTAGCGGTGGGAGTAGGGTGTGTATGGTGGGGGTGATGATTAGGTGGGTGTATGTAGTAGCGGTGGCAGTAGGGTGTGTATGGTGGGGATGATGATAAGGTGGGTGAATGCAGTAGCGGTGGCAGTAGAGTGTGTATGGTGGGGGTGATAAGGTGGGTGTATGTAGTAGCGGTGGTAGTAAGGTGTGTATGGTGGGGTTGATGATAAGGTGGGGGTATGTAGTAGCGGTGGCAGTAGGGTGCGTATGGTGGGGGTGATGATAAGGTGGGGGTATGTAGTAGCGGTGGCAGTAGGGTGTGTATGGTGGGGGTGATGATAAGGTGGGTGTATGTAGTAGCAGTGGCAGTAGGGTGTGTATGGTGGGTGTGATGATAAGGTGGGTGTATGTAGTAGCGGTGGGAGTAGGGTGTGTATGGTGGGGGTGATGATTAGGTGGGTGTATGTAGTAGCGGTGGCAGTAGGGTGTGTATGGTGGGGGTAATAAGGTGGGTGTATGTAGTAGCGGAGGTAGTAAGGTGTGTATGGTAGGGGTGATAATGTGGGGGTATGTAGTAGCGGTGGCAGTAGGGTGTGTATGGTGGGGGTGATGATTAGGTGGGTGTATGTAGCAGCGGTGGCAGTAGGGTGTGTATGGTGGGGTTGATGATAAGGTGGGTGTATGTAGTAGCGGTGGCAGTAGGTTGTGTATGGTGGGTGTGATGGAAAGGTGGTTGTATGTTGTAGCGGTGACAGTAGGGTGTGTATGGTGGGGGTGATGATAAGGTGGGGGTATGTAGTAGCAGTGGCAGTAGGGTGTGTATGGTGGGGGTGATGATAAGGTGGGTGTATGTAGTAGCGGTGGCAGTAGGGTGTGTATGGTGGGGGTGATGAAAAGGTGGGGGTATGTAGTAGCGGTGGCAGTAGGTTGTGTATGGTGGGTGTGATGGAAAGGTGGTTGTATGTTGTAGCGGTGACAGTAGGGTGTGTATGGTGGGGGTGATGATAAGGTGGGGGTATGTAGTAGCGGTGGGAGTAGGGTGTGTATGGTGGGGGTGATGATAAGGTGGGTGTATGTAGTAGCGGTGGTAGTAAGGTGTGTATGGTGGGGGTGATAAGGTAGGTGTATGTTGTAGCGGTGACAGTAGGGTGTGTATGGTGGGGGTGATGATAAGGTGGGGGTATGTAGTAGCGGTGGCAGTAGGGTGTGTATGGTGGGGGTGATGATAAGGTGGGTGTATGTAGTAGCGGTGGCAGTAGGGTGTGTATGGTGGGGGTGATGATAAGGTGGGTGTATGTAGTAGCAGAGGCAGTAGGGTGTGTATGATGGGGGTGATGATAAGGTGGGGGTATGTAGTAGCGGTGGCAGTAGGGTTTGTATGGTGGGGGTGATGATAAGGTGGGTGTATGTAGTAGCAGTGGTAGTAAGGTGTGTATGGTGGGGGTGATGATAAGGTGGGGGTATGTAGTAGTGGTGGCAGTAGGGTGTGTATGGTGGGGGTGATGATAAGGTGGGGGTATGTAGTAGCGGTGGCAGTAGGGTGTGTATGGTGGGGGTGATGATAAGGTGGGGGTATGTAGTAGCGGTGGCAGTAGGGTGTGTATGGTGGGGGTGATGATAAGGTGGGTGTATGTAGTAGCGGTGGCAGTAGGGTGTGAATGATGGCGGTGATGATAAGGTGGGGGTATGTAGTAGCGGTGACAGTAAGGTGTGTAAGGTGGGGGTGTTGATAAGGTGGGGGTATGTAGTAGCGGTGGCAGTAGGGTGTGTATGGTGGGGGTGATGATAAGGTGGGGGTATGTAGTAGCGGTGGAAGTAGGGTGTGTATGGTGGGGGTGAAGATAAGGTGGGTGTATGTAGTAGCCGTGGCAGTAGGGTGTGTATGGTGGGGGTGATGATAAGGTGGGTGTATGTAGTAGCGGTGGCAGTAGGGTGTGTATGGTGGGGGTGATGATAAGGTGGGTGTATGTAGTAGCAGAGGCAGTAGGGTGTGTATGATGGGGGTGATGATAAGGTGGGGGTATGTAGTAGCGGTGGCAGTAGGGTTTGTATGGTGGGGGTGATGATAAGGTGGGTGTATGTAGTAGCAGTGGCAGTAGGGTGTGTATGGTGGGGGTGATGATAAGGTGGGGGTTTGTAGTAGGTGTGACAGTAGGGTGTGTATGATGGGAATGATGGGAGGGTGGGTTTATATAATGGGGTGACAGTAGGGTGTGTATGATGGGAATGTGGGTGTATATAGTGAGATGACAGTAGGGTGTTTATGATGGGAAGTTGGGTGTATATAGTGTAGCTGTCAGTAGGGTGTGTATGGTGGGGGTGATGATAAGGTGGGGTATGTAGTAGCGGTGGGAGTAGGGTGTGTATGGTGGGGGTGATGATAAGGTGGGTGTATGTAGTAGCGGTGGCAGTAGGGTGTGTATGGTGGGGGTGATGATAAGGTGGGGGTATGTAGTAGTGGTGGACGCAGTAGGGTGTGTATGGTGGGTGTGATGGTAAGGTGGGTGTATGTAGTAGCGGTGGGAGTAGGGTGTGTATGGTGGGGTTGATGATTAGGTGGGTGTATGTAGTAGCGGTGGCAGTAGGGTGTGTATGGTGGGGGTGATAAGGTGGGTGTATGTAGTAGCGGTGGCAGTAGGGTGTGTATGGTGGGGGTGATAAGGTGGGTGTATGTAGTAGCAGTGGCAGTAAGGTGTGTATGGTGGGGGGTGATAAGGTGGGTGTATGTAGTAGCGGTGGCAGTAGGGTGTGTATGGTGGGGGTGCTAAGGTGGGGGTATGTAGTAGCGGTGACAGTAGGGTGTGTATGGTGGGGGTATGTAGTAGCGGTGACAGTAGGGTGTGTATGGTGGGGGTGATGATAAGGTGGGTGTATGTAGTAGCGGTGGCAGTAGGGTGTGTATGGTGGGGGTGATGATAAGGTGGGTGTATGTAGTAGCAGTGGCAGTAGGGTGTTTATGGTGGGGGTGATGATAAGGTGGGTGTATGTAGTAGCAGTGGCAGAAGGGTGTGTATGGTGGGGGTGATGATAGGGTTGGGGTTTGTAGTAGGTGTGACAGTAGGGTGTGTATGATGGGAATGATGGGAAGGTGGGTTTATATAATGGGGTGACAGTAGGGTGTGTATGATGGGAATGTGGGTGTACATAGTGAGGTGACAGTAGGGTGTTTATGATGGGAAGGTGGGTGTATATAGTGTAGCTGTCAGTAGGGTTTGTATGGTGGGGGTGATAAGGTGGGTGTATGTAGTGTAGCTGTCAGTAGGGTTTGTATGGTGGGGGTGATGATAAGATGGGGGTATGTAGTAGCGGTGGCAGTAGGCTGAGTATGGTGGGTGTGATGGAAAGGTGGGTGTATGTAGTAGCGGTGACAGTAGGGTGTGTATGGTGGGGGTGATGATAAGGTGGGGGTATGTAGTAGCGGTGGCAGTAGGGTGTGTATGGTGGGGGTGATGATAAGGTGGGTGTATGTAGTAGCGGTGGCAGTAGGGTGTGTATGGTGGGGGTGATGATAAGGTGGGTGTATGTAGTAGCAGTGGCAGTAGGGTGTTTATGGTGGGGGTGATGATAAGGAGGGTGTATGTAGTAGCAGTGGCAGTAGGGTGTGTATGGTGGGGGTGATGATAGGGTTGGGGTTTGTAGTAAGTGTGACAGTAGGGTGTGTATGATGGGAATGATGGGAAGGTGGGTTTATATAATGGGGTGACAGTAGGGTGTGTATGATGGGAATGTGGGTGTACATAGTGAGGTGACAGTAGGGTGTTTATGATGGGAAGGTGGGTGTATATAGTGTAGCTGTCAGTAGGGTTTGTATGGTGGGGGTGATGATAAGGTGGTGGTATGTAGTAGCGGTGGCAGTAGGGTGTGTATGGTGGGAGTGATGATAAGGTGGTGGTATGTAGTAGCGGTGGCAGTAGGGTGTGTATGGTGGGGGTGATGATAAGGTGGGGGTATGTAGTAGCGGTGGCAGTAGGGTGTGTATGGTGGGGGTGATGATAAGGTGGGGGTATGTAGTAGCGGTGGCAGTAAGGTGTGTGTGGTGGGGGTGATGATAAGGTGGGGGTATGTAGTAGCGGTGACAGTAGGCTGTGTAAGGTGGGGGTGATAATAAGGTGGGTGTATGTAGTAGCAGTGGCAGTAGGGTGTGTATGGTGGGGGTGATGATAAGGTGGGTGTATGTAGTAGCGGTGGCAGTAGGGCATGTATGGTGGGGGTGATGATAAGGTGGGGGTTTGTAGTAGCGGTGGCAGTAGGGTGTGTATTGTGGGGGGTGATGATAAGGTGGGTGTATGTAGTAGCGGTGGCAGTGATGATAAGGTGGGTGTATGTAGTAGCGGTGGCAGTAGGGTGTGTATGGTGGGGATGATGATAAGGTGGGTGTATGTAGTAGCGGTGGCAGTATGGTGTGTATGGTAGGGGTGATGATAAGGTGGGTGTATGTAGTTGCGGTGGCAGTAGGGTGTGTATGGTGGGGGTGATGATAAGGTGGGGGTATGTAGTAGCGGTGGCAGTAGGGTGTGTATGGTGGGAGTGATGATAAGGTGGTGGTATGTAGTAGCGGTGGCAGTAGGGTGTGTATGGTGGGGGTGATGATAAGGTGGGGGGTATGTAGTAGCGGTGACAGTAGGGTGTGTATGGTGGGGGTGATGATAAGGTGGGGGTATGTAGTAGCGGTGGCAGTAGGGTGTGTATGGTGGGTGTGATGGAAAGGTGGGTGTATGTAGTAGCGGTGACAGTAGAGTGTGTATGGTGGGGGGTGATGATAAGGTGGGGGTATGTAGTAGCGGTGGCAGTAGGGTGTGTATGGTGGGTGTGATGGAAAGGTGGGTGTATGTAGTAGCGGTGACAGTAGGGTGTGTATGGTGGGTGTGATGGAAAGGTGGGTGTATGTAGTAGCTGTGACTGTAGGGTGTGTATGGTGGGGGGTGATGATAAGGTGGGTGTATGTAGTAGCGGTGTCAGTAGGGTGTGTATGGTGGGGGTGATGATAAGGTGGGTTTATGTAGTAGCGGTGGCAGTAGGGTGTGTATGGTGGGGGTGATGATAAGGTGGGGGTATGCAGTAGCGGTGGCAGTAGGGTGTGTATGGTGGGTGTGATGGAAAGGTGGGTGTATGTAGTAGCGGTGAAAGTAGGGTGTGTATGGTGGGTGTGATGATAAGGTGGGGGTATGTAGTAGCGATGGCAGTAGGGTGTATGGTCGGGGTGATGATAAGGTTGGTGTATGTAGTAGCGGTGGCAGTAGGGTGTGTATGGTGGAAGTGATGAGAATATAGATGTATATAGTTTGGTTGGTGGCAGGGGTGTGTATAATGGGAATGATGGGAACATGGGTGTATATAGTGGGGTGACAGTAGGGTATGATGGGAAGGTGGGTGTATATAGTGGGGGTGACAGTAGGGTGTGTATGATGTGAAGGTGAGTGTATATAGTGGGGTGACAGTAGGGTGTGTATGGTGGGGGGGTGATGATAAGGTGGGGGTATGTAGTAGCGGTGGCAGTAGGGTGTGTATGGTGGGGGTGATGATAAGGTGGGGGTATGTAGTAGCGGTGACAGTAGGGTGTGTATGGTGGTGGTGATGATAAGGTGGGGGTATGTAGTAGCGGTGGCAGTAGGGTGTGTATGGTGGGTTTGATGGAAAAGTGGGTGTATGTAGTAGCGGTGACAGTAGGGTGTGTATGGTGGGGGTGATGATAAGGTGGGGGTATGTAGTAGTGGTGGCAGTAGGGTGTGTATGGTGGGTGTGATGGAAAGGTGGGTGTATGTAGTAGCGGTGACAGTAGGGTGTGTATGGTGGGGGTGATGATAAGGTGGGGGTATGTAGTAGCGGTGGCAGTAGGGTGTGTATGGTGGGGGTGATGATAAGGTGGGTGTATGTAGTAGCGGTGGCAGTAGGGTGTGTATGGTGGGGGTGATGATAAGGTGGGGGTATGTAGTAGCGGTGACAGTAGGGTGTGTATGGTGGGGGTGATGATAAGGTGGGGGTATGTAGTAGCGGTGGCAGTAGGGTGTGTATGGTGGGTGTGATGGAAAGGTGGCTGTATGTAGTAGCGGTGACAGTAGGGTGTGTATTGTGGGGTGATGATAAGGTGGGAGTATGTAGTAGCAGTGGCAGTAGGGTGTGTATGGTGGCTGTGATGATAAGGTGGGGGTATGTAGTAGCGGTGGCAGTAGGGTGTGTATGGTGGGGGTGATGATAAGGTGGGAGTATGTAGTAGCGGTGGCAGTAGGGTGTGTATGGTGGGTGTGATGATAAGGTGGGTGTATGTAGTAGCGGTGGCAGTAGGGTGTGTATGGTGGAAGTGATGAGAAAATAGATGTATATAGTTTGGCTGGTGGCAGGGGTGTGTATAATGGGAATGATGGGAAGATGGGTGTATATAGTGGGGTGACAGTAGGGTGTGTATGATGGGAAAGTGAGTGTATATAGTGGGGTGACAGTAGGGTTTGTATAATGGGAATGATGGGAAGATGGGTGTATATAGTGGGGTGACAGTAGGGTGTGTATGATGGGAAGGTGGGTGTATATAGTGGAGTGACAGTAGGGTGTGTATGATGGGAAGATGGGTGTATATAGTGGGGTGACAGTAGGGTGTGTATGATGTGAAGGTGGGCGTATATAGTGGGATGACAGTAGGGTGTGTATAATGGGAATGATGGGAGGATGGGTGTATATAGTGGGGTGAAAGTAGGGTGTGTATGATGGGAAGGTGGGTGTATAGTGGGGTGACAGTAGGGTGTGTATGGTGGGAAGATGGGTGTATATAGTGGGGAGAAAGTAGGGTGTGTATGATGGGAAGGTGGGTGTATATAGTGGGGTGACAGTAGGGTGTGTATGATGAGAAGGTGGGTGTATATAGTGGGGTGACAGTAGGGTGTGTATAATGGGAAGGTGGGTGTATATAGTGGGGTGACAGTAGGGTGTGTATGGTGGGGGTGATGATAAGGTGGGGGTATGTAGTAGTGGTGACAGTAGGGTGTGTATGGTGGGGGTGATGATAAGGTGGGGGTATGTAGTAGCGGTGACAGTAGGGTGTGTATGGTGGCGGTGATGATAAGTTGGGGGTATGTAGTAGCGGTGGCATTAGGGTGTGTATGGTGGGGGTGATGATAAGGTGGGGGTATGTAGTAGCGGTGATAGTAGGGTGTGTATGGTGGGGGTGATGATAAGGTGGGGGTATGTAGTAGCGGTGACAGTAGGGTGTGTATGGTGGGGGTGATGATAAGGTGGGGGTATGTAGTAGCGGTGACAGTAGGGTGTGTATGGTGGCGGTGTTGATAAGTTGGGGGTATGTAGTACCGGTGGCAGTAGGTTGTGTATGGTGGGTGTGATGGAAAGGTGGGTGTATGTTGTAGCGGTGACAGTAGGGTGTGTATGGTGTGGTTGATGATAAGGTGGGAGTATGTAGTAGCGGTGGCAGTAGGGTGTGTATGGTGGGTGTGATGATAAGGTGGGGGTATGTAGTAGCGGTTGGAGTAGGGTGTGTATGGTGGGGGTGATGATAAGGTGGGAGTATGTAGTAGCGGTGGCAGTAGGGTGTGTATGTTGGGTGTGATGATAAGGTGGGGGTATGTAGTAGCGGTGGCAGTAGGGTGTGTATGGTGGGGGTGATGATAAGGTGGGTGTATGTAGTAGCGGTGGCAGTAGGGTGTGTATGGTGGAAGTGATGAGAAAATAGATGTATATAGTTTGGTTGGTGGCAGGGGTGTGTACAATGGAAATGATGGGAAGATGGGTGTATATAGTGGGGTGACAGTAGGGTGTGTATGATGGGAAGGTGAGTGTATATAGTGGGGTGACAGTAGGGTGTGTATAATTTGAATGATGGGAAGATGGGTGTATATAGTGGGGTGACAGTAGGGTGTGTATGATGGGAAGGTGGGTGTATATAGTGGCGTGACAGTAGGGTGTGTATGATGGGAAGATGGGTGTTTACAGTGGGGTGACAGTAGGGTGTGTATGATGTGAAGGTGGGCGTATATAGTGGGGTGACAGTAGGGTGTGTATAAAGGAAAGATGGGTGTATATAGTGGGGTGAAAGTAGGGTGTGTATGATGGGAAGGTGGGTGTATAGTGGGGTGACCGTAGGGTGTGTATGGTGGGAAGATGGGTGTATATAGTGGGGTGACAGTAGGGTGTGTATGATGGGAAGGTGGGTGTATATAGTGGGGTGACAGTAGGGTGTGTATGATGAGAAGGTGGGTGTATATAGTGGGGTGACAGTAGGGTGTGTATAATGGAAATGATGGGAAGATGGTTGTATATAGTGGGGTGACAGTAGGGTGTGTAAGATGGGAAGGTGGGTGTATATAGTGGGGTGACAGTAGGGTGTGTATGGTGGGGGTGATGATAAGGTGGGGGTATGTAGTAGCGGTGACAGTAGGGTGTGTATGGTGGCGGTGATGATAAGTTGGGGGTATGTAGTAGCGGTGGCATTAGGGTGTGTATGGTGGGGGTGATGATAAGGTGGGGGTATGTAGTAGCGGTGGCAGTAGGGTGTGTATGGTGGCTGTGATGATAAGGTGGGGGTATGTAGTAGCGGTGGCAGTAGGGTGTGTATGGTGGGGGTGATGATAAGGTGGGAGTATGTAGTAGCGGTGGCAGTAGGGTGTGTATGGTGGGTGTGATGATAAGGTGGGTGTATGTAGTAGCGGTGGCAGTAGGGTGTGTATGGTGGAAGTGATGAGAAAATAGATGTATATAGTTTGGCTGGTGGCAGGGGTGTGTATAATGGGAATGATGGGAAGATGGGTGTATATAGTGGGGTGACAGTAGGGTGTGTATGATGGGAAAGTGAGTGTATATAGTGGGGTGACAGTAGGGTTTGTATAATGGGAATGATGGGAAGATGGGTGTATATAGTGGGGTGACAGTAGGGTGTGTATGATGGGAAGGTGGGTGTATATAGTGGAGTGACAGTAGGGTGTGTATGATGGGAAGATGGGTGTATATAGTGGGGTGACAGTAGGGTGTGTATGATGTGAAGGTGGGCGTATATAGTGGGATGACAGTAGGGTGTGTATAATGGGAATGATGGGAGGATGGGTGTATATAGTGGGGTGAAAGTAGGGTGTGTATGATGGGAAGGTGGGTGTATAGTGGGGTGACAGTAGGGTGTGTATGGTGGGAAGATGGGTGTATATAGTGGGGAGACAGTAGGGTGTGTATGATGGGAAGGTGGGTGTATATAGTGGGGTGACAGTAGGGTGTGTATGATGAGAAGGTGGGTGTATATAGTGGGGTGACAGTAGGGTGTGTATAATGGGAAGGTGGGTGTATATAGTGGGGTGACAGTAGGGTGTGTATGGTGGGGGTGATGATAAGGTGGGGGTATGTAGTAGTGGTGACAGTAGGGTGTGTATGGTGGGGGTGATGATAAGGTGGGGGTATGTAGTAGCGGTGACAGTAGGGTGTGTATGGTGGCGGTGATGATAAGTTGGGGGTATGTAGTAGCGGTGGCATTAGGGTGTGTATGGTGGGGGTGATGATAAGGTGGGGGTATGTAGTAGCGGTGATAGTAGGGTGTGTATGGTGGGGGTGATGATAAGGTGGGGGTATGTAGTAGCGGTGACAGTAGGGTGTGTATGGTGGGGGTGATGATAAGGTGGGGGTATGTAGTAGCGGTGACAGTAGGGTGTGTATGGTGGCGGTGTTGATAAGTTGGGGGTATGTAGTACCGGTGGCAGTAGGTTGTGTATGGTGGGTGTGATGGAAAGGTGGGTGTATGTTGTAGCGGTGACAGTAGGGTGTGTATGGTGGGGTTGATGATAAGGTGGGAGTATGTAGTAGCGGTGGCAGTAGGGTGTGTATGGTGGGTGTGATGATAAGGTGGGGGTATGTAGTAGCGGTTGGAGTAGGGTGTGTATGGTGGGGGTGATGATAAGGTGGGAGTATGTAGTAGCGGTGGCAGTAGGGTGTGTATGGTGGGTGTGATGATAAGGTGGGGGTATGTAGTAGCGGTGGCAGTAGGGTGTGTATGGTGGGGGTGATGATAAGGTGGGTGTATGTAGTAGCGGTGGCAGTAGGGTGTGTATGGTGGAAGTGATGAGAAAATAGATGTATATAGTTTGGTTGGTGGCAGGGGTGTGTACAATGGAAATGATGGGAAGATGGGTGTATATAGTGGGGTGACAGTAGGGTGTGTATGATGGGAAGGTGAGTGTATATAGTGGGGTGACAGTAGGGTGTGTATAATGGGAATGATGGGAAGATGGGTGTATATAGTGGGGTGACAGTAGGGTGTGTATGATGGGAAGGTGGGTGTATATAGTGGCGTGACAGTAGGGTGTGTATGATGGGAAGATGGGTGTTTACAGTGGGGTGACAGTAGGGTGTGTATGATGTGAAGGTGGGTGTATATAGTGGGGTGACAGTAGGGTGTGTATAAAGGAAAGATGGGTGTATATAGTGGGGTGAAAGTAGGGTGTGTATGATGGGAAGGTGGGTGTATAGTGGGGTGACCGTAGGGTGTGTATGGTGGGAAGATGGGTGTATATAGTGGGGTGACAGTAGGGTGTGTATGATGGGAAGGTGGGTGTATATAGTGGGGTGACAGTAGGGTGTGTATGATGAGAAGGTGGGTGTATATAGTGGGGTGACAGTAGGGTGTGTATAATGGAAATGATGGGAAGATGGTTGTATATAGTGGGGTGACAGTAGGGTGTGTAAGATGGGAAGGTGGGTGTATATAGTGGGGTGACAGTAGGGTGTGTATGGTGGGGGTGATGATAAGGTGGGGGTATGTAGTAGCGGTGACAGTAGGGTGTGTATGGTGGCGGTGATGATAAGTTGGGGGTATGTAGTAGCGGTGGCATTAGGGTGTGTATGGTGGGGGTGATGATAAGGTGGGGGTATGTAGTAGCGGTGACAGTAGGGTGTGTATGGTGGGGGTGATGATAAGGTGGGGGTATGTAGTAGCGGTGACAGTAGGGTGTGTATGGTGGGGTGATGATAATGTGGGGGTATGTAGTAGCGGTGACAGTAGGGTGTGTATGGTGGCGGTGATGATAAGTTGGGGGTATGTAGTACCGGTGGCAGTAGGTTGTGTATGGTGGGTCTGATGGAAAGGTGGGTGTATGTAGTAGCGGTGACAGTAGGGTGTGTATGGTGGGGGTGATGATAAGGTGGGGGTATGTAGTAGCGGTGACAGTAGGGTGTGTATGGTGGGGGTGATGATAAGGTGGGGGTATGTAGTAGCGGTGGCAGTAGGGTGTGTATAATGGGAATGATTGGAAGATGGGTGTATATAGTGGGGTGACAGTAGGGTGTGTATGATGAGAAGGTGGGTGTATATAGTGGGGTGACTGTAGGGTGTGTATAATGGGAATGATGGGAAGATGGTTGTATATAGTGGGGTGACAGTAGGGTGTGTATGATGGGAATGATGGGAAGATGGGTGTATATAGTGGGGTGACAGTAAGGTGTGTATGATGGGAAGGTGGGTGTATATAGTGGGGTGACAGTAGGGTGTGTATAATGGGAATGATGGGAAGATGGGTGTATATAGTGGGGTGACAGTAAGGTGTGTATGATGGGAAGGTGGGTGTATATAGTGGGGTGACAGTAGGGTGTGTATAATGGGAATGATGGGAAGATGGGTGTATATAGTGGGGTGACAGTAAGGTGTGTATGATGGGATGGTGGGTGTATATAGTGGGGTGACAGTAGGGTGTGTATAATGGGAATGATGGGAAGATGGGTGTATATAGTGGGGTGACAGTAAGGTGTTTATGATGGGAAGGTGGGTGTATATAGTGGGGTGACAGTAGGGTGTGTATGATGGGAAGATTGGTGTATATAGTGGGGTGACAGTAGGGTGTGTATGATGAGAAGGTGGGTGTATATAGTGGGGTGACAGTAGGGTGTGTATAATGGGAAGGTGGGTGTATATAGTGGGGTGACAGTAGGGTGTGTATGGTGGGGGTGATGATAAGGTGGGGGTATGTAGTAGTGGTGACAGTAGGGTGTGTATGGTGGGGGTGATGATAAGGTGGGGGTATGTAGTAGCGGTGACAGTAGGGTGTGTATGGTGGCGGTGATGATAAGTTGGGGGTATGTAGTAGCGGTGGCATTAGGGTGTGTATGGTGGGGGTGATGATAAGGTGGGGGTATGTAGTAGCGGTGATAGTAGGGTGTGTATGGTGGGGGTGATGATAAGGTGGGGGTATGTAGTAGCGGTGACAGTAGGGTGTGTATGGTGGGGGTGATGATAAGGTGGGGGTATGTAGTAGCGGTGACAGTAGGGTGTGTATGGTGGCGGTGTTGATAAGTTGGGGGTATGTAGTACCGGTGGCAGTAGGTTGTGTATGGTGGGTGTGATGGAAAGGTGGGTGTATGTTGTAGCGGTGACAGTAGGGTGTGTATGGTGGGGTTGATGATAAGGTGGGAGTATGTAGTAGCGGTGGCAGTAGGGTGTGTATGGTGGGTGTGATGATAAGGTGGGGGTATGTAGTAGCGGTTGGAGTAGGGTGTGTATGGTGGGGGTGATGATAAGGTGGGAGTATGTAGTAGCGGTGGCAGTAGGGTGTGTATGGTGGGTGTGATGATAAGGTGGGGGTATGTAGTAGCGGTGGCAGTAGGGTGTGTATGGTGGGGGTGATGATAAGGTGGGTGTATGTAGTAGCGGTGGCAGTAGGGTGTGTATGGTGGAAGTGATGAGAAAATAGATGTATATAGTTTGGTTGGTGGCAGGGGTGTGTACAATGGAAATGATGGGAAGATGGGTGTATATAGTGGGGTGAAAGTAGGGTGTGTATGATGGGAAGGTGAGTGTATATAGTGGGGTGACAGTAGGGTGTGTATAATGGGAATGATGGGAAGATGGGTGTATATAGTGGGGTGACAGTAGGGTGTGTATGATGGGAAGGTGGGTGTATATAGTGGCGTGACAGTAGGGTGTGTATGATGGGAAGATGGGTGTTTACAGTGGGGTGACAGTAGGGTGTGTATGATGTGAAGGTGGGCGTATATAGTGGGGTGACAGTAGGGTGTGTATAATGGGAAGATGGGTGTATATAGTGGGGTGAAAGTAGGGTGTGTATGATGGGAAGGTGGGTGTATAGTGGGGTGACCGTAGGGTGTGTATGGTGGGAAGATGGGTGTATATAGTGGGGTGACAGTAGGGTGTGTATGATGGGAAGGTGGGTGTATATAGTGGGGTGACAGTAGGGTGTGTATGATGAGAAGGTGGGTGTATATAGTGGGGTGACAGTAGGGTGTGTATAATGGAAATGATGGGAAGATGGTTGTATATAGTGGGGTGACAGTAGGGTGTGTAAGATGGGAAGGTGGGTGTATATAGTGGGGTGACAGTAGGGTGTGTATGGTGGGGGTGATGATAAGGTGGGGGTATGTAGTAGCGGTGACAGTAGGGTGTGTATGGTGGCGGTGATGATAAGTTGGGGGTATGTAGTAGCGGTGGCATTAGGGTGTGTATGGTGGGGGTGATGATAAGGTGGGGGTATGTAGTAGCGGTGACAGTAGGGTGTGTATGGTGGGGGTGATGATAAGGTGGGGGTATGTAGTAGCGGTGACAGTAGGGTGTGTATGGTGGGGTGATGATAATGTGGGGGTATGTAGTAGCGGTGACAGTAGGGTGTGTATGGTGGCGGTGATGATAAGTTGGGGGTATGTAGTACCGGTGGCAGTAGGTTGTGTATGGTGGGTCTGATGGAAAGCTGGGTGTATGTAGTAGCGGTGACAGTAGGGTGTGTATGGTGGGGGTGATGATAAGGTGGGGGTATGTAGTAGCGGTGACAGTAGGGTGTGTATGGTGGGGGTGATGATAAGGTGGGGGTATGTAGTAGCGGTGGCAGTAGGGTGTGTATAATGGGAATGATTGGAAGATGGGTGTATATAGTGGGGTGACAGTAGGGTGTGTATGATGAGAAGGTGGGTGTATATAGTGGGGTGACTGTAGGGTGTGTATAATGGGAATGATGGGAAGATGGTTGTATATAGTGGGGTGACAGTAGGGTGTGTATGATGGGAAGGTGGGTGTATATAGTGGGGTGACAGTAGGGTTTGTATGATGGGAATGATGGGAAGATGGGTGTATATAGTGGGGTGACAGTAAGGTGTGTATGATGGGAAGGTGGGTGTATATAGTGGGGTGACAGTAGGGTGTGTATAATGGGAATGATGGGAAGATGGGTGTATATAGTGGGGTGACAGTAAGGTGTGTATGATGGGAAGGTGGGTGTATATAGTGGGGTGACAGTAGGGTGTGTATAATGGGAATGATGGGAAGATGGGTGTATATAGTGGGGTGACAGTAAGGTGTGTATGATGGGATGGTGGGTGTATATAGTGGGGTGACAGTAGGGTGTGTATAATGGGAATGATGGGAAGATGGGTGTATATAGTGGGGTGACAGTAAGGTGTGTATGATGGGAAGGTGGGTGTATATAGTGGGGTGACAGTAGGGTGTGTATGATGGGAAGATTGGTGTATATAGTGGGGTGACAGTAGGGTGTGTATGATGGGAAGGTGGGTGTATATAGTGGGGTGACAGTAGGGTGTGTATAATGGGAATGATGGGAAGATGGGTGTATATAGTGGGGTGACAGTAGGGTGTGTATGATGGGAAGGTGGGAGTATATAGTGGGGTGACAGGCTGAATATGGTAGGGGTGATCGGATGGTGGTTGTATGTGTGGGTGGCATGTAGGTGGTGTGATGGGAAGGTGGGTGTGTATAGTGAGGGTGGTAGTTGGGGTGTGTATAGTGGGTGGATGGAATGGTGGGAATATATATAGTGTGGGTGGCATTTGGGGTGAACTGTGTATGGTGGGGTGATGGATAGGTGGGTGCATATAGTGGGGGCAGCAGTAGGGTTGTGTATGATGGGGGTGATCAGAAGATTGATGTTAGGGGGTGTGTATAGTGGGGGTGTTGGTAAGATGGGTATATGTAGTATGGGTAGTTATGGAGGGGGTGCTGAGGTGAATGTATATAGTGTGGGTGGCTGCCTATGGGCGCCGTCCACTAGAGGTCGCCGCTGAATCAGACTGATCGAGACATCCTTTATCTGCAATCATCATGCTGCCGGGCAGTGCAGGTGCAGTCACTGTTCTCACCTGCTCCCTGTCACATAGACTGAGATGACTCTTCACACAGACAGCACTCCTCTGCCCAGCTGATTCCTCCCCGACACTTCCTGTTTCCTCACTCGGATCCCAGCCAGACATAGAGTAGTTCCGCCCCCTAGAATAGACAGACGAGGAGCCGGCCTGTGCTGGGATGAGACCTGCAGTGCAGACTCACACTGGTGGTATGTGCCATGTGCCTGTGTAATGTAACTGACACCTGTAATTTACTTTTATTTGCTATAATTTGCAAACACATCTGTGTCACTCCCTCCCTGCTGGTGCTGGGGACGCTCTCTCTCCCTCATATCTCTCCTATCTATCTCTCCTATGTAAACTGATCCCCGTTCATGAGCCCTTCATCTGCAATGCCTTGATTCTCCTTGCAATCACCAAAAGCTTGATTTACCCATCTGATACCACTGCACCTGCAGCTATCTCCTTTGGGGGCCTCACATTGTCTCACACACCCTGGCCTGGAGGTTTCCATGGTCTTGGTGTCCCTCTATCCTTGGGTCACTCCTACCAACTCTTACCTTATGAACCCTCCATTTCATTCTTCCCATTCAACACTCATAACAGTCTCCTCTTCCAACTTCTTCGAGTAGCTGCCTTTTTTCGTACCCCTGGCCTTAGCTCAAAATTCCTCCATAACTTTACTTCCTGGCTCTTAATCTTCAAATGGGCTCTCAACACCTATTTCATCCTCAATGCTTTCCAGCGCTCATCTTAACCCACTGCTCTATGCTCCTTCCTCACTATCTAGCCCATCTGTGTCTCCCCTGTTTGTCTTCCCCTCCCCTTTAGAATGTAAGCTCTCACGAGCAGGGCCCTCTTCCCTCACGTGCTTCTTCTTGCTTTACTTTTACTTTCATTCGCAACGGCACCTAATACTTGGTTACTGACACCCTGCTGCTTATTTAGGTGTTATGCAGCATTGTTTATAGATCATGTACTTGTCCTACATTGTCTGTACTGTTTATAACTGTATTCTTGTGTGCTCATTTTGTTTCTGTACTTTCTAAGGTGCTTCTATCTATTTAATATCTGTCTGTCTATTGATCAATCTATCTCATATCTCTATCTAATGATCTCATATCTATCTATCTCATATCTCTCTCTAATATCTATCTATCTATCTCATATCTGTCTATTTATCTATCTATCTCATATATATCTAATCTATATCTCATATCTATCTCATATATGTCTATCTATTTATCTATCTAATCTATATCTCATATCGATCTAATATCTGTCTATCTTATATACTGTATCTCATATCTGTTTATCTATCTATCTCATAACTGTCTATCTATCTATCTAATATATATGTCATATCTATCTATATATATTATCTCTCTATCTCATAGCTATCTATATAATATCTATATATCTATCTCATATCTCTCTCTATCTAATATCTATCTATGTCATATCTATCTATCTCATACCTCTCTCTGGACCTCATTCAGAGACGGTCGTAAGTGGCCTAATGACGGAGAAACTGAAAAAGGAAGCAATCGCACGGCGGTCGGTCGCAACCAAAGTGACGCCCATACATGAACAAAGCACCTCCTCTAGCTAGCGAGTGATAGCAGCTAGCGATCGAGTCAATCGTCAGTTGCTGGTTGCGGCCGCTTGTGTTGTGTTGATGCCCACGTCATGTTTCCATGCTCTATCCATCAGCTTGTTACTAGCTTGTTGACAATTATTTAATTACTGTTCTAAAGTGATGTTTTTTTTTTTAATTTCTTTTTTTTTTGCATGCTGCCAAATGCATAAAAAATTATTATATATATTCTTGAAAAATAAAAAAAAAATATTGAACAAACAACTGAAATAGTGTCTGATTTAATAATGAATAATGTTTACATGGTTAATAAAGGTATTGAAAAAGCATAGGATATGTAAAGACTGGTGCAGGCTAAATAATGCAAATTACTCCAAAAATTAGCAAAAAAACGCATAGAGTAAGCCATCCCCATGAAGGCTACTCAACGCTTCTTGGGTTTTTCGAATTATTACCGGCGGTTTATACCAAATTTCTCCACACTGGTGTCACCTATCACAAATCTCACAAAGAAGGGGGCCAATCCCATTCGCTGGCCAGATACTGCCATCCAAGCCTTCCAAAAATTAAAAGAAGCCTTCTCCACTGCACCTATCCTGTGCCAACCCCAATTGGACAAACCATTCACAGTTGAGCTAGATGCTTCTTCAGTAGGGGTAGGGGCAGTACTGTCTCAAATCTCAAGTGATGGAAAGTACCATCCCTGTGGGTATTTTTCTCGTAAGTTTTCCATTGCCGAAAAGAACTATGGAATTGGTGACCAGGAACTACTAGCTATGCGGTTAGCTTTAATGGAATGGCGGCATTTGTTGGAAGGAGGCAACTTTCCAGTTACCGTGATCACGGATCATAATCTACCTCCAAACGGCTCACCGTCTAAATGCTAGACAGGCCCGTTGGTCCTTGTTCTTTTAAAGATTTAATTTAAAACTTCAATTTCGTCCTGGCAGTCTAAACAGAAAAGCTGACGCCCTCTCACGGTCTTTCTTGTCCAGCACTCAGGAAGAGGATCATCAACGTTCCCGACCAATTTTAGATCCTGTAGTCTTCGCCTCTACTCAGATTTTGACTCCTCCCCCAGGGAAAATTTTTGTGACCCCAGAACTACGGGGAAAATTACTAACTTGGGCTTATAGTTCTCTGTTTGCTGGCCATTCTGGCATCCTCAAGACTTACAAGTTCCTTCAGCGTTCCTATTGGTGGCCCACAATGAAATGGGATATTCGAGAATTTATTCTTTCATGTGTAAAATGCGTTCAGCATAAGACTCCCCGCAAGAAGGCAGCAGGTCTCCTGCGACCCCTGTCCATTCCTAATACGCCTTGGACCCATATATCCATGGATTTAATCTCTGAACTACCATGCTCCCAAGGATACAATACCATATGGGTAGTGGTGGATCGCTTTTCCAAGATGGCACACTTTATTCCATTAATGGGTCTCCCTTCTGCTCCGCAGTTGGCAAGAGTCTTTATTAAGGAAATATTCAGGTTGCATGGACTTCCTAAAGAGATAATTTCCAACAGTGGAGTTCAATTCGTAGCTAAATTTTGGAGAGCCTTATGTAGCACTTGTGGAACCAAGTTAAAATTTTCTTCAGTCTACCATCCACAAACTAATGGGCAAACCGAAAGAGTTAACCAAGAGCTGGAGACTTTCATAAGACTCTTCGTTTCCTCCTCAGAAGATAACTGGCTGGATCTATTACCTTGGGCAGAATTTTCACATAACTTCAAATATCACACTTCCTTCAAAGCCGCTCCTTTTTTTACAGTGTTTGGGAGACATCCTCGAGTCCCAGATTTTCAAATTTTACCTACTGTAGAGGTCCCTGCAGTTTCTAAATTGGTGGAGTCCTTCGCAACCATTTGGAAGAGGGTTCATTCTTCTCTGAAGCAGTCGTCTAAGAACTACAAAAAAATTGCGGATAGACAACGTGTCGCTGTCCCACTGCTGAGAGTTGGAGATAAAGTCTGGGTATCCTCCAGGAACATCCGTTTGAAAGTACCCAGTATGAAGCTAGCTCCGCGCTTCATTGGTCCTTACCGTGTTCGCAAGGTCATCAACCCAGTCGCATATAAGTTGGAACTCCCTCCTCAACTAAGAATATCCAATACCTTTCATATTTCTTTGCTGCGTCCTCTGGTGCTGAATCGTTTTCAAACTTATGCTCTCAAGTTACCTCACGTGCAAACTTCTCAAGGTACAGAGTTCGAGGTAGGGAGGATTTTGGACTCTCGATTTACCCAATCTAACAACCTCCAATATCTCATTGACTGGAAAGGGTACGGTCCAGAACAAAGGGCATGGATCAGGGCCACAGATGTTCACGCGCCTCAAATGGTTTGAGCCTTCCATACTAATTTCCTAGTAAACCTGGTGGGTGTCCGGTGTCCACCCTGAAAGGGGGGGTATTGTCAGAGTTCAGCCGGGGATCGACCGTCCCTTACCATCCCGCCGGCTTCCTCTGACTTCCCAGGCAGTCGGGCGGCTCGTGCGGCAATGGGGGAGGTGCTGAGCATTCTCCCTGATGCTGTGTCCCGGGAGGCCAGGTGTGCGGGGATCGGAGTCCCTGTCATAGGCGCCGCCATGACACTTCCCTCTCTGACTGTCCTTCCTCCCCTGACAGTCTGGCCGGTCAGCTGATGCTGTGGACCAATCAGTGGGCTTCCAGGGGTATATTTCCGGCTCCTGTGTATCAGGTAGTTGCCTGAACAACCATTGTCGCTGCTAGTGTTACTAGTGGTCTCTCGTTCCAGGTTCCCTTGCTTCCAGTGATCTATTCCTGTGTACAGCTATATCATCCATCTCACCTCAGCCTGTGTACAGCTATATCGTTTATCTCACCAGTGCTTTACCACCTCAGCCTGTGTACAGCTATATCATTCATCTCACCAGTGCATTACCATCTCAGCCTGTGTGCAGCTTTATCATTCATCTCATCAGTGCTTTACCATCTCAGCCTGTGTGCAGCTATATCATTCATCTCATCAGTGCTTTACCACCTCAGCCTGTGTGCAGCTATATCATTCATCTCATCAGTGCTTTACCACCTCAGCCTGTGTGCAGCTATATCGTCCATCTCACCAGTGCTTTACCAGCTCAGCCTGTGTGCAGCTATATCATTCATCTCACCAGTGCTTTACCACCTCAGCCTGTGTGCAGCTATACCATTCATCTCACCAGTGCGTTACCACCTCAGCCTGTGTGCAGCTATACCATTCATCTCACCAGTGCTTTACCATCTCAGCTGTGTACAGCTATATCATCCATCTCACCAGTGCTTTACCACCTCAGCCTGTGTGCAGCTATATCGTCCATCTCACCAGTGCTTTACCACCTCAGCCTGTGTGCAGCTATATCATTCATCACATCAGTGCTTTACCATCTCATCCTGTGTGCAGCTATATCATCCATCTCACCAGTGCTTTACCATCTCAGCCTGTGTGCAGCTATATCATTCATCTCACCAGTGCTTTACCACCTCAGCCTGTGTGCAGCTATATCATTCATCACATCAGTGCTTTACCATCTCATCCTGTGTGCAGCTATATCATCCATCTCACCAGTGCTTTACCACCTCAGCCTGTGTGCAGCTATATCATTCATCTCACCAGTGCTTTACCATCTCAGCTGTGTGCAGCTATATCATCCATCTCATCAGTGCTTTACCATCTCATCCTGTGTGCAGCTATATCGTTTATCTCACCAGTGCTTTACCATCATCTCACCAGTGCTTTACCACCTCAGCCTGTGTGCAGCTTTATCATTCATCTCATCAGTGCTTTACCATCTCAGCCTGTGTGCAGCTATATCATTCATCTCATCAGTGCTTTACCACCTCAGCCTGTGTGCAGCTATATCATTCATCTCATCAGTGCTTTACCACCTCAGCCTGTGTGCAGCTATATCATCCATCTCACCAGTGCTTTACCATCTCATCCTGTGTGCAGCTATATCATTCATCTCACCAGTGCTTTACCAGCTCAGCCTGTGTGCAGCTATATCATTCATCTCACCAGTGCTTTACCACCTCAGCCTGTGTGCAGCTATACCATTCATCTCACCAGTGCTTTACCACCTCAGCCTGTGTGCAGCTATACCATTCATCTCACCAGTGCTTTACCATCTCAGCTGTGTACAGCTATATCATCCATCTCACCAGTGCTTTACCACCTCAGCCTGTGTGCAGCTATATCGTCCATCTCACCAGTGCTTTACCACCTCAGCCTGTGTGCAGCTATATCATTCATCACATCAGTGCTTTACCATCTCATCCTGTGTGCAGCTATATCATCCATCTCACCAGTGCTTTACCATCTCAGCCTGTGTGCAGCTATATCATTCATCTCACCAGTGCTTTACCACCTCAGCCTGTGTGCAGCTATATCATTCATCTCACCAGTGCTTTACCACCTCAGCCTGTGTGCAGCTATATCATTCATCTCACCAGTGCTTTACCATCTCAGCTGTGTGCAGCTATATCATCCATCTCATCAGTGCTTTACCATCTCATCCTGTGTGCAGCTATATCGTTTATCTCACCAGTGCTTTACCATCATCTCACCAGTGCTTTACCACCTCAGCCTGTGTGCAGCTATATCATCCATCTCATCAGTGCTTTACCACCTCAGCCTGTGTGCAGCTATATCATCCATCTCATCAGTGCTTTACCACCTCAGCCTGTGTGCAGCTATATCATTCATCTCACCAGTGCTTTAGCACCTCAGCCTGTGTACAGCTATATCATCCATCTCACCAGTGCTTTACCATCTCAGCCTGTGTGCAGTTATATCATTCATCTCACCAGTGCTTTACCATCTCAGCCTGTGTACAGCTTTACCATCATCTCACCAGTGCTTTACCATCACAGCCTGTGTGCAGCTATATCATTCATCTCACCAGTGCTTTACCATCTCAACCTGTGTGCAGTTATATCATTCATCTCACCAGTGCTTTACCACCTCAGCCTGTGTGCAGCTACATCATTCATTTCATCAGTGCTTTACCACCTCAGCCTGTGTGCAGCTACATCATTCATCTCATCAGTGCTTTACCACCTCAGCCTGTGTGCAGTTATATCATTAATCTCACCAGTGCTTTACCATCATCTCACCAGTGCTTTACCATCTCAGCCTGTGTGCAGCTATATCATTCATCTCACCAGTGCTTTACCATCTCAGCCTGTGTGCAGCTATATCATTCATCTCACCAGTGCTTTACCATCTCATCCTGTGTGCAGCTATATCATCCATCTCATTAGTGCTTTACCACCTCAGCCTGTGTGCAGCTATATCATTCATCTCACCAGTGCTTTACCATCTCAGCCTGTGTGCAGCTATATCATCCATCTCATTAGTGCTTTACCACCTCAGCCTGTGTGCAGCTATATCATTCATCTCATCAGTGCTTTACCACCTCAGCCTGTGTGCAGCTATAGCATCCATCTCACCAGTGCTTTACCATCTCAGCCTGTGTGCAGCTATAGCATTCATCTCATCAGTGCTTTACCACCTCATCCTGTGTGCAGCTATATCATTCATCTCATCAGTGCTTTACCATCTCAGCCTGTGTGCAGCTATATCATTCATCTCACCAGTGCTTTACCACCTCATCCTGTGTGCAGCTATATCATTCATCTCATCAGTGCTTTACCACCTCAGCCTGTGTGCAGCTATATCATCCATCTCACCAGTGCTTTACCATCTCAGCCTGTGTGCAGCTATATCATTCATCTCACCAGTGCTTTACCACCTCAGCCTGTGTGCAGCTATACCATTCATCTCATCAGTGCTTTACCATCTCAGCCTGTGTGCAGCTATAGCATTCATCTCATCAGTGCTTTACCATCTCAGCCTGTGTGCAGCTATATCATTCATCTCACCAGTGCTTTACCATCTCAGCTGTGTACAGCTATATCATTCATCTCACCAGTGCTTTACCATCTCATCCTGTGTGCAGCTATCTCATCCATCTCACCAGTGCTTTACCATCTCAGCCTGTGTGCAGCTATATCATTCATCTCACCAGTGCTTTACCACCTCATCCTGTGTGCAGCTATATCATCCATCTCACCAGTGCTTTACCACCTCAGCCTGTGTGCAGCTATATCGTCCATCTCACCAGTGCTTTACCACCTCAGCCTGTGTGCAGCTATATCGTCCATCTCACCAGTGCTTTACCACCTCAGCCTGTGTGCAGCTATATCATTCATCACATCAGTGCTTTACCATCTCATCCTGTGTGCAGCTATATCATCCATCTCAACAGTGCTTTACCATCTCAGCCTGTGTGCAGCTATATCATCCATCTCACCAGTGCTTTACCACCTCAGCCTGTGTGCAGCTATATCGTCCATCTCACCAGTGCTTTACCACCTCAGCCTGTGTGCAGCTATATCATTCATCACATCAGTGCTTTACCATCTCAGCCTATGTGCAGCTATATCATTCATCTCATTCATCTCACCAGTGCTTTACCACCTCAGCCTGTGTGCAGTTATATCATTCATCTCACCAGTGCTTTACCATCATCTCACCAGTGCTTTACCATCTCAGCCTGTGTACAGCTATATCATTCATCTCACCAGTGCTTTACGATCTCAGCCTGTGTACAGCTATATCATTCATCTCACCAGTGCTTTACGATCTCAGCCTGTGTGCAGCTATATCATTCATCTCATCAGTGCTTTACCACCTCAGCCTGTGTGCAGCTATATCATTCATCTCACCAGTGCTTTACGATCTCAGCCTGTGTGCAGCTATATCATTCATCTCATCAGTGCTTTACCACCTCAGCCTGTGTGCAGCTATATCATTCATCTCACCAGTGCTTTACCACCTCAGCCTGTGTGCAGCTATATCATTCATCTCATCAGTGCTTTACCACCTCAGCCTGTGTGCAGCTATATCATCCATCTCACCAGTGCTTTACCACCTCAGCCTGTGTGCAGCTATATCATCCATCTCACCAGTGCTTTACCATCTCAGCCTGTGTGCAGCTATATCATTCATCTCACCAGTGCTTTACCATCTCAGCCTGTGTGCAGCTATACCATTCATCTCATCAGTGCTTTACCATCTCAGCCTGTGTGCAGCTATACCATTCATCTCATCAGTGCTTTACCATCTCAGCTGTGTACAGCTATATCATTCATCTCACCAGTGCTTTACCATCTCATCCTGTGTGCAGCTGTATCATCCATCTCACCAGTGCTTTACCATCTCAGCCTGTGTGCAGCTATATCATTCATCTCACCAGTGCTTTACCATCTCAGCTGTGTACAGCTATATCATCCATCTCACCAGTGCTTTACCACCTCAGCCTGTGTGCAGCTATATCGTCCATCTCACCAGTGCTTTACCACCTCAGCCTGTGTGCAGCTATATCATTCATCACACCAGTGCTTTACCATCTCATCCTGTGTACAGCTATATCATCCATCTCACCAGTGCTTTACCATCTCAGCCTGTGTGCAGCTATATCATTCATCACATCAGTGCTTTACCATCTCAGCCTGTGTGCAGCTATATCATTCATCTCACCAGTGCTTTACCATCTCAGCTGTGTGCAGCTATATCATCCATCTCACCAGTGCTTTACCACCTCAGCCTGTGTGCAGCTATATCATTCATCTCACCAGTGCTTTACCATCTCAGCTGTGTGCAGCTATATCATTCATCTCACCAGTGCTTTACCATCTCAGCCTGTGTGCAGCTATATCATTCATCTCACCAGTGCTTTACCATCTCAGCCTGTGTGCAGCTATATCATTCATCTCACCAGTGCTTTACCACCTCAGCCTGTGTGCAGCTATATCATCCATCTCATCAGTGCTTTACCACCTCAGCCTGTGTGCAGCTATATCATTCATCTCATCAGTGCTTTACCACCTCAGCCTGTGTGCAGCTATATCATCCATCTCACCAGTGCTTTACCACCTCAGCCTGTGTGCAGCTATACCATTCATCTCATCAGTGCTTTACCATCTCAGCCTGTGTGCAGCTATATCATTCATCTCACCAGTGCTTTACCATCTCAGCTGTGTACAGCTATATCATTCATCTCACCAGTGCTTTACCATCTCATCCTGTGTGCAGCTATATCATCCATCTCACCAGTGCTTTACCATCTCAGCCTGTGTGCAGCTATATCATTCATCTCACCAGTGCTTTACCATCTCAGCTGTGTACAGCTATATCATTCATCTCACCAGTGCTTTACCATCTCATCCTATGTGCAGCTATATCATCCATCTCACCAGTGCTTTACCACCTCAGCCTGTGTGCAGCTATATCGTCCATCTCACCAGTGCTTTACCACCTCAGCCTGTGTGCAGCTATATCGTCCATCTCACCAGTGCTTTACCACCTCAGCCTGTGTGCAGCTATATCATTCATCACATCAGTGCTTTACCATCTCATCCTGTGTGTAGCTATATCATTCATCTCATCAGTGCTTTACCACCTCAGCCTGTGTGCAGCTATATCATTCATCTCACCAGTGCTTTACCATCTCAGCTGTGTACAGCTATATCATTCATCTCATCAGTGCTTTACCATCTTAGCTGTGTGCAGCTATATCATCCATCTCACCAGTGCTTTACCACCTCAGCCTGTGTGCAGCTATATCATTCATCTCACCAGTGCTTTACCACCTCAGCCTGTGTGCACCTATATCATTCATCTCACCAGTGCTTTACCATCTCATCCTGTGTGCAGCTATATCATCCATCTCACCAGTGCTTTACCACCTCAGCCTGTGTGCAGCTATATCATCCATCTCACCAGTGCTTTACCACCTCAGCCTGTGTGCAGCTATATCATTCATCTCACCAGTGCTTTACCACCTCAGCCTGTGTGCACCTATATCATTCATCTCACCAGTGCTTTACCATCTCAGCCTGTGTACAGCTATACCATTCATCTCAACAGTGCTTTACCATCTCAGCCTGTGTGCAGCTATATCGTCCATCTCACCAGTGCTTTACCACCTCAGCCTGTGTGCAGCTATATCGTCCATCTCACCAGTGCTTTACCATCTCAGCCTGTGGGCAGCTATATCATTCATCTCATCAGTGCTTTACCACCTCAGCCTGTGTGCAGCTATACCATTCATCTCATCAGTGCTTTACCACCTCAGCCTGTGTGCAGCTATATCATCCATCTCACCAGTGCTTTACCACCTCAGCCTGTGTGCAGCTATATCATCCATCTCACCAGTGCTTTACCACCTCAGCCTGTGTGCAGCTATATCATTCATCTCACCAGTGCTTTACCATCTCATCCTGTGTGCAGCTATATCATCCATCTCACCAGTGCTTTACCATCTCAGCCTGTGTGCAGCTATATCATTCATCTCACCAGTGCTTTACCACCTCAGCCTGTGTGCAGCTATATCATTCATCTCACCAGTGCTTTACCACCTCAGCTGTGTGCAGCTATATCATCCATCTCATCAGTGCTTTACCACCTCAGCCTGTGTGCAGCTATATCATTCATCTCATCAGTGCTTTACCATCATCTCACCAGTGCTTTACCACCTCAGCCTGTGTGCAGCTATATCATTCATCTCATCAGTGCTTTACCACCTCAGCCTGTGTACAGCTATATCATTCATCTCACCAGTGCTTTACCACCTCAGCCTGTGTGCAGCTATATCCATCTCATCAGTGCTTTACCATCTCAGCCTGTGTGCAGCTATATCATCCATCTCACCAGTGCTTTACCATCTCATCCTGTGTGCAGCTATATCATTCATCTCACCAGTGCTTTACCACCTCAGCCTGTGTGCAGCTATATCATTCATCTCATCAGTGCTTTACCACCTCAGCCTGTGTACAGCTATATCATTCATCTCACCAGTGCTTTACCACCTCAGCCTGTGTGCAGCTATATCATCCATCTCACCAGTGCTTTACCATCTCATCCTGTGTGCAGCTATATCATTCATCTCACCAGTGCTTTACCATCTCAGCCTGTGTGCAGCTATATCATCCATCTCACCAGTGCTTTACCATCTCAGCCTGTGTGCAGCTATATCATCCATCTCACCAGTGCTTTACCACCTCAGCCTGTGTGCAGCTATATCATTCATCTCATCAGTGCTTTACCACCTCAGCCTGTGTGCAGCTATATCATTCATCTCACCAGTGCTTTACCACCTCAGCCTGTGTGCAGCTATATCCATCTCATCAGTGCTTTACCATCTCAGCCTGTGTGCAGCTATATCATCCATCTCACCAGTGCTTTACCATCTCAGCCTGTGTGCAGCTATATCATCCATCTCACCAGTGCTTTACCACCTCAGCCTGTGTGCAGCTATATCATTCATCTCATCAGTGCTTTACCACCTCAGCCTGTGTGCAGCTATATCATCCATCTCATCAGTGCTTTACCACCTCAGCCTGTGTGCAGCTATATCATCCATCTCATCAGTGCTTTACCACCTCAGCCTGTGTGCAGCTATATCATTCATCTCACCAGTGCTTTACCACCTCAGCCTGTGTGCAGCTATATCCATCTCATCAGTGCTTTACCATCTCAGCCTGTGTGCAGCTATATCATCCATCTCACCAGTGCTTTACCACCTCAGCCTGTGTGCAGCTATATCATTCATCTCATCAGTGCTTTACCACCTCAGCCTGTGTGCAGCTATATCATCCATCTCACCAGTGCTTTACCACCTCAGCCTGTGTGCAGCTATATCATCCATCTCACCAGTGCTTTACCATCTCAGCCTGTATGCAGCTATATCATTCATCTCACCAGTGCTTTACCATCTCAGCTGTGTACAGCTATATCATTCATCTCACCAGTGCTTTACCATCTCATCCTGTGTGCAGCTATATCATCCATCTCACCAGTGCTTTACCACCTCAGCCTGTGTGCAGCTATATCGTCCATCTCACCAGTGCTTTACCACCTCAGCCTGTGTGCAGCTATATCATCCATCTCACCAGTGCTTTACCACCTCAGCCTGTGTGCAGCTATATCGTCCATCTCACCAGTGCTTTACCACCTCAGCCTGTCTGCAGCTATATCATTCATCACATCAGTGCTTTACCATCTCAGCCTGTGTGCAGCTATATCATTCATCTCATTCATCTCACCAGTGCTTTACCACCTCAGCCTGTGTGCAGTTATATCATCCATCTCATCAGTGCTTTACCACCTCAGCCTGTGTGCAGCTATATCATTCATCTCACCAGTGCTTTACCATCTCAGCCTGTGTGCAGCTATATCATTCATCACATCAGTGCTTTACCATCTCAGCCTGTGTGCAGCTATATCATTCATCTCATTCATCTCACCAGTGCTTTACCACCTCAGCCTGTGTGCAGCTATATCATTCATCACATCAGTGCTTTACCATCTCAGCCTGTGTGCAGCTATATCATTCATCTCACCAGTGCTTTACCATCTCAGCCTGTGTACAGCTATATCATTCATCTCACCAGTGCTTTACCATCTCATCCTGTGTGCAGCTATATCATCCATCTCACCAGTGCTTTACCATCTCAGCCTGTGTGCAGCTATATCATCCATCTCACCAGTGCTTTACCACCTCAGCCTGTGTGCAGCTATATCATTCATCTCACCAGTGCTTTACCATCTCAGCTGTGTGCAGCTATATCATCCATCTCATCAGTGCTTTACCATCTCAGCCTGTGTGCAGCTATATCATTCATCTCATCAGTGCTTTACCACCTCAGCCTGTGTACAGCTATATCATCCATCTCACCAGTGCTTTACCATCTCATCCTGTGTGCAGCTATATCATTCATCTCATCAGTGCTTTACCACCTCAGCCTGTGTGCAGCTATATCATCCATCTCACCAGTGCTTTACCATCTCAGCCTGTGTGCAGCTATATCATTCATCTCATCAGTGCTTTACCATCTCAGCCTGTGTGCAGCTATATCATCCATCTCATCAGTGCTTTAACACCTCAGCCTGTGTGCAGCTATATCATTCCTCTCACCAGTGCTTTACCACCTCAGCCTGTGTGCAGCTATATCATTCATCTCATCAGTGCTTTACCACCTCAGCCTGTGTGCAGCTATATCATCCATCTCATCAGTGCTTTACCATCTCAGCCTGTGTGCAGCTATATCATCCATCTCACCAGTGCTTTACCATCTCAGCCTGTGTGCAGCTATATCATTCATCTCACCAGTGCTTTACCACCTCAGCCTGTGTGCGGCTATATCATTCATCTCATCAGTGCTTTACCACCTCAGCCTATGTGCAGCTATATCATCCATCTCACCAGTGCTTTACCACCTCAGCCTGTGTGCAGCTATATCATTCATCTCACCAGTGCTTTACCATCTCAGCCTGTGTGCAGCTATATCATTCATCTCACCAGTGCTTTACCATCTCAGCTGTGTACAGCTATATCATTCATCTCACCAGTGCTTTACCATCTCATCCTGTGTGCAGCTATATCATCCATCTCACCAGTGCTTTACCACCTCAGCCTGTGTGCAGCTATATCGTCCATCTCACCAGTGCTTTACCACCTCAGCCTGTGTGCAGCTATATCGTCCATCTCACCAGTGCTTTACCACCTCAGCCTGTGTGCAGCTATATCATCCATCTCACCAGTGCTTTATCATCTCAGCCTGTGTGCAGCTATATCATTCATCTCATCAGTGCTTTACCACCTCAGCCTGTGTGCAGCTATATCATTCATCTCACCAGTGCTTTACCATCTCAGCCTGTGTGCAGCTTTATCATTCATCTCACCAGTGCTTTACCACCTCAGCCTGTGTGCAGCTATATCATCCATCTCATCAGTGCTTTACCACCTCAGCCTGTGTGCAGCTATATCATCCATCTCATCAGTGCTTTACCACCTCAGCCTGTGTGCAGCTATATCATTCATCTCATCAGTGCTTTACCCCCTCAGCCTGTGTGCAGCTATATCATCCATCTCACCAGTGCATTACCACCTCAGCCTGTGTGCAGCTATATCATTCATCTCACCAGTGCTTTACCATCTCAGCCTGTGTGCAGCTATATCATTCATCACATCAGTGCTTTACCATCTCAGCCTGTGTGCAGCTATATCATCCATCTCACCAGTGCATTACCACCTCAGCCTGTGTGCAGCTATATCATTCATCTCACCAGTGCTTTACCATCTCAGCCTGTGTGCAGCTATATCATTCATCACATCAGTGCTTTACCATCTCAGCCTGTGTGCAGCTATATCATCCATCTCACCAGTGCTTTACCATCTCAGCCTGTGTGCAGCTATATCATCCATCTCAGCCTGTGCTTTACCATCTCAGCCTGTGTGCAGCTATATCATCCATCTCATCAGTGCTTTACCATCTCAGCCTGTGTGCAGCTATATCATTCATCACATCAGTGCTTTACCATCTCAGCCTGTGTACAGCTATATCATTCATCTCACCAGTGCTTTACCATCTCATCCTGTGTGCAGCTATATCATCCATCTCACCAGTGCTTTACCATCTCAGCCTGTGTGCAGCTATATCATCCATCTCACCAGTGCTTTACCACCTCAGCCTGTGTGCAGCTATATCATCCATCTCATCAGTGCTTTACCATCTCAGCCTGTGTGCAGCTATATCATTCATCTCATCAGTGCTTTACCATCATCTCACCAGGGCTTTACCACCTCAGCCTGTGTGCAGCTATATCATCCATCTCAGCCTGTGCTTTACCATCTCAGCCTGTGTGCAGCTATATCATCCATCTCATCAGTGCTTTACCATCTCAGCCTGTGTGCAGCTATATCATTCATCACATCAGTGCTTTACCATCTCAGCCTGTGTACAGCTATATCATTCATCTCACCAGTGCTTTACCACCTCAGCCTGTGTGCAGCTATATCATCCATCTCATCAGTGCTTTACCATCTCAGCCTGTGTGCAGCTATATCATCCATCTCATCAGTGCTTTACCACCTCAGCCTGTGTACAGCTATATCATCCATCTCATCAGTGCTTTACCACCTCAGCCTGTGTGCAGCTATATCATCCATCTCACCAGTGCTTTACCATCTCAGCCTGTGTGCAGCTATATCATCCATCTCATCAGTGCTTTAACACCTCAGCCTGTGTGCAGCTATATCATTCCTCTCACCAGTGCTTTACCACATCAGCCTGTGTGCAGCTATATCATTCATCTCATCAGTGCTTTACCATCTCAGCCTGTGTGCAGCTATATCATTCATCTCACCAGTGCTTTACCATCTCAGCCTGTGTGCAGCTATATCATTCATCTCACCAGTGCTTTACCACCTCAGCCTGTGTGCAGCTATATCATTCATCTCACCAGTGCTTTACCACCTCAGCCTGTGTGCGGCTATATCATTCATCTCACCAGTGCTTTACCACCTCAGCCTGTGTGCAGCTATATCATCCATCTCACCAGTGCTTTACCACCTCAGCCTGTGTGCAGCTATATCATCCATCTCACCAGTGCTTTACCATCTCAGCCTGTGTGCAGCTATATCATTCATCTCACCAGTGCTTTACCATCTCAGCTGTGTACAGCTATATCATTCATCTCACCAGTGCTTTACCATCTCATCCTGTGTGCAGCTATATCATCCATCTCACCAGTGCTTTACCACCTCAGCCTGTGTGCAGCTATATCGTCCATCTCACCAGTGCTTTACCACCTCAGCCTGTGTGCAGCTATATCGTCCATCTCACCAGTGCTTTACCACCTCAGCCTGTGTGCAGCTATATCATTCATCACATCAGTGCTTTACCATCTCATCCTGTGTGCAGCTATATCATCCATCTCACCAGTGCTTTATCATCTCAGCCTGTGTGCAGCTATATCATTCATCTCATCAGTGCTTTACCACCTCAGCCTGTGTGCAGCTATATCATTCATCTCATCAGTGCTTTACCACCTCAGCCTGTGTGCAGGTATATCATCCATCTCATCAGTGCTTTACCACCTCAGCCTGTGTGCAGCTATATCGTCCATCTCACCAGTGCTTTACCACCTCAGCCTGTGTGCAGCTATATCGTCCATCTCACCAGTGCTTTACCACCTCAGCCTGTGTGCAGCTATATCATTCATCACATCAGTGCTTTACCATCTCATCCTGTGTGCAGCTATATCATCCATCTCACCAGTGCTTTATCATCTCAGCCTGTGTGCAGCTATATCATCCATCTCACCAGTGCTTTACCACCTCAGCCTGTGTGCAGCTATATCGTCCATCTCACCAGTGCTTTACCACCTCAGCCTGTGTGCAGCTATATCATTCATCACATCAGTGCTTTACCATCTCATCCTGTGTGCAGCTATATCATCCATCTCACCAGTGCTTTATCATCTCAGCCTGTGTGCAGCTATATCATTCATCTCATCAGTGCTTTACCACCTCAGCCTGTGTGCAGCTATATCATTCATCTCATCAGTGCTTTACCACCTCAGCCTGTGTGCAGCTATATCATTCATCTCATCAGTGCTTTACCACCTCAGCCTGTGTGCAGCTTTATCATTCATCTCACCAGTGCTTTACCACCTCAGCCTGTGTGCAGCTATATCATCCATCTCATCAGTGCTTTACCACCTCAGCCTGTGTGCAGCTATATCATCCATCTCATCAGTGCTTTACCACCTCAGCCTGTGTGCAGCTATATCATCCATCTCATCAGTGCTTTACCACCTCAGCCTGTGTGCAGCTATATCATCCATCTCACCAGTGCTTTACCACCTCAGCCTGTGTGCAGCTATATCATCCATCTCACCAGTGCTTTACCATCTCAGCCTATGTGCAGCTATATCATCCATCTCATCAGTGCTTTACCATCTCAGCCTGTGTGCAGCTATATCATTCATCTCACCAGTGCTTTACCATCTCAGCCTGTGTACAGCTATATCATTCATCTCATCAGTGCTTTACCATCATCTCACCAGTGCTTTACCATCTCAGCCTGTGTGCAGCTATATCATTCATCTCACCAGGGCTTTACCATCTCAGCCTGTGTGCAGCTATATCATTCATCTCACCAGTGCTTTACCACCTCAGCCTGTGTGCAGCTATATCATCCATCTCACCAGTGCTTTACCACCTCAGCCTGTGTGCAGCTATATCATCCATCTCATCAGTGCTTTACCATCTCAGCCTGTGTGCAGCTATATCATTCATCTCACCAGTGCTTTACCATCTCAGCCTGTGTACAGCTATATCATTCATCTCATCAGTGCTTTACCATCATCTCACCAGTGCTTTACCATCTCAGCCTGTGTGCAGCTATATCATTCATCTCACCAGTGCTTTACCATCTCAGCCTGTGTGCAGCTATATCATTCATCTCACCAGTGCTTTAACACCTCAGCCTGTGTGCAGCTATACCATTCATCTCATCAGTGCTTTACCATCTCAGCCTGTGTGCAGCTATACCATTCATCTCACCAGTGCTTTACCACCTCAGCCTGTGTGCAGCTATATCATCCATCTCACCAGTGCTTTACCACCTCAGCCTGTGTGCAGCTATATCGTCCATCTCACCAGTGCTTTACCATCTCAGCCTGTGTGCAGCTATATCGTCCATCTCACCAGTGCTTTACCACCTCAGCCTGTGTGCAGCTATATCATCCATCTCACCAGTGCTTTACCACCTCAGCCTGTGAGCAGCTATATCGTCCATCTCACCAGTGCTTTACCACCTCAGCCTGTGTGCAGCTATATCATTCATCACATCAGTGCTTTACCATCTCAGCCTGTGTGCAGCTATATCATTCATCTCACCAGTGCTTTACCACCTCAGCCTGTGTGCAGCTATATCATTCATCTCATCAGTGCTTTACCACCTCAGCCTGTGTGCAGCTTTATCATTCATCTCATCAGTGCTTTACCACCTCAGCCTGTGTACAGCTATATCATTCATCTCATCAGTGCTTTACCACCTCAGCCTGTGTGCAGCTATATCATTCATCTCACCAGTGCTTTACCATCATCTCACCAGTGCTTTACCATCTCATCCTTTGTGCAGCTATATCATTCATCTCACCAGTGCTTTACCATCATCTCACCAGTGCTTTACCACCTCAGCCTGTGTGCAGCTATACCATTCATCTCATCAGTGCTTTACCATCTCAGCCTGTGTGCAGCTATATCATTCATCTCACCAGTGCTTTACCATCTCAGCTGTGTACAGCTATATCATTCATCTCACCAGTGCTTTACCATCTCATCCTGTGTGCAGCTATATCATCCATCTCACCAGTGCTTTACCACCTCAGCCTGTGTGCAGCTATATCATCCATCTCACCAGTGCTTTACCACTTCAGCCTGTGTGCAGCTATATCGTCCATCTCACCAGTGCTTTACCACCTCAGCCTGTGAGCAGCTATATCGTCCATCTCACCAGTGCTTTACCACCTCAGCCTGTGTGCAGCTATATCGTCCATCTCACCAGTGCTTTACCACCTCAGCCTGTGTGCAGCTATATCATTCCTCACATCAGTGCTTTACCATCTCATCCTGTGTGCAGCTATATCATCCATCTCACCAGTGCTTTACCATCTCAGCCTGTGTGCAGCTATATCATTCATCTCACCAGTGCTTTACCACCTCAGCCTGTGTGCAGCTATATCATTCATCTCATCAGTGCTTTACCACCTCAGCCTGTGTGCAGCTTTATCATTCATCTCATCAGTGCTTTACCACCTCAGCCTGTGTGCAACTATATCATCCATCTCATCAGTGCTTTACCACCTCAGCCTGTGTGCAGCTATATCATTCATCTCATCAGTGCTTTACCACCTCAGCCTGTGTGCAGTTATATCATTCATCTCACCAGTGCTTTACCATCATCTCACCAGTGCTTTACCATCTCATCCTGTGTGCAGCTATATCATCCATCTCACCAGTGCTTCACCATCTCAGCCTGTGTGCAGCTATATCATTCATCTCACCAGTGCTTTACCATCACAGCCTGTGTGCAGCTATATCATTCATCTCACCAGTGCTTTACCATCTCAGCCTGTGTGCAGCTATATCATTCATCTCACCAGTGCTTTACCATCTCAGCCTGTGTGCAGCTATATCATTCATCTCACCAGTGCTTTACCACCTCAGCCTGTGTGCAGCTATACCATTCATCTCATCAGTGTTTTACCATCTCAGCCTGTGTGCAGCTATACCATTCATCTCATCAGTGCTTTACCATCTCAGCCTGTGTGCAGCTATATCATTCATCTCACCAGTGCTTTACCATCTCAGCTGTGTACAGCTATATCATTCATCTCACCAGTGCTTTACCACCTCAGCCTGTGTGCAGCTATATCATCCATCTCACCAGTGCTTTACCACCTCAGCCTGTGTGCAGCTATATCATTCATCTCACCAGTGCTTTAGCATCTCATCCTGTGTGCAGCTATATCATTCATCTCACCAGTGCTTTACCATCTCAGCCTGTGTGCAGCTATATCATTCATCTCACCAGTGCTTTAGCATCTCATCCTGTGTGCAGCTATATCATTCATCTCACCAGTGCTTTACCATCTCAGCCTGTGTGCAGCTATATAATTCATTTCACCAGTGCTTTACCACCTCAGCCTGTGTGCAGCTATACCATTCATCTCATCAGTGTTTTACCATCTCAGCCTGTGTGCAGCTATATCATCCATCTCACCAGTGCTTTACCATCTCAGCTGTGTACAGCTATATCATTCATCTCACCAGTGCTTTACCATCTCAGCCTGTGTGCAGCTATACCATTCATCTCATCAGTGCTTTACCACCTCAGCCTGTGTGCAGCTATATCATCCATCTCACCAGTGCTTTACCACCTCAGCCTGTGTGCAGCTATATCATCCATCTCACCAGTGCTTTACCACCTCAGCCTGTGTGCAGCTATATCGTCCATATCACCAGTGCTTTACCATCTCAGCTGTGTACAGCTATATCGTCCATCTCACCAGTGCTTTACCACCTCAGCCTGTGTGCAGCTATATCATTCATCACATCAGTGCTTTACCATCTCATCCTGTGTGCAGCTATATCGTCCATCTCACCAGTGCTTTACCACCTCAGCCTGTGTGCAGCTATATCATTCATCTCACCAGTGCTTTACCATCTCAGCCTGTGTGCAGCTATATCATTCATCTCATCAGTGCTTTACCACCTCAGCCTGTGTGCAGCTATATCATTCATCTCACCAGTGCTTTACCATCTCAGCCTGTGTGCAGCTATATCATTCATCTCACCAGTGCTTTACCATCTCAGCCTGTGTGCAGCTATATCATTCATCTCACCAGTGCTTTACCATCTCAGCTGTGTACAGCTATATCATTCATCTCACCAGTGCTTTACCATCTCAGCCTGTGTGCAGCTATATCATTCATCTCATCAGTGCTTTACCACCTCAGCCTGTGTGCAGCTATATCATTCATCTCACCAGTGCTTTACCATCTCAGCCTGTGTGCAGCTATATCATTCATCTCACCAGTGCTTTACCATCTCAGCCTGTGTGCAGCTATATCATTCATCTCACCAGTGCTTTACCATCTCAGCCTGTGTGCAGCTATATCATTCATCTCACCAGTGCTTTACCATCTCAGCCTGTGTGCAGCTATATCATTCATCTCACCAGTGCTTTACCATCTCAGCCTGTGTGCAGCTATATCATTCATCTCACCAGTGCTTTACCATCTCAGCCTGTGTGCAGCTATATCATTCATCTCACCAGTGCTTTACCATCTCAGCTGTGTACAGCTATATCATTCATCTCACCAGTGCTTTACCATCTCAGCCTGTGTGCAGCTATATCATTCATCTCACCAGTGCTTTACCACCTCAGCCTGTGTGCAGCTATATCATTCATCTCACCAGTGCTTTACCATCTCAGCCTGTGTGCAGCTATATCATCCATCTCACCAGTGCTTTACCATCTCAGCCTGTGTGCAGCTATATCATTCATCTCACCAGTGCTTTACCACCTCAGCCTGTGTGCAGCTATACCATTCATCTCATCAGTGCTTTACCATCTCAGCCTGTGTGCAGCTATATCATCCATCTCACCAGTGCTTTACCATCTCAGCCTGTGTGCAGCTATATCATTCATCTCATCAGTGCTTTACCACCTCAGCCTGTGTGCAGCTATACCATTCATCTCATCAGTGCTTTACCATCTCAGCCTGTGTGCAGCTATATCATTCATTTCACCAGTGCTTTACCATCTCAGCTGTGTACAGCTATATCTTTCATCTCACCAGTGCTTTACCATCTCAGCTGTGTACAGCTATATCATCCATCTCACCAGTGCTTTACCATCTCAGCCTGTGTGCAGCTATATCATTCATCTCACCAGTGCTTTACCACCTCAGCCTGTGTGCAGCTATATCATCAATCTCACCAGTGCTTTACCACCTCAGCCTGTGTGCAGCTATACCATTCATCTCACCAGTGCTTTACCATCTCAGCTGTGTACAGCTATATCATCCATCTCACCAGTGCTTTACCATCTCAGCCTGTGTGCAGCTATATCATTCATCTCACCAGTGCTTTACCACCTCAGCCTGTGTGCAGCTATATCGTCCATCTCACCAGTGCTTTACCATCTCAGCCTGTGTGCAGCTATATCATCCATCTCACCAGTGCTTTACCATCTCAGCCTGTGTGCAGCTATATCATTCATCTCACCAGTGCTTTACCACCTCAGCCTGTGTGCAGCTATATCATCCATCTCACCAGTGCTTTACCATCTCATCCTGTGTGCAGCTATATCATCCATCTCACCAGTGCTTTACCATCTCATCCTGTGTGCAGCTATATCATTCATCTCATCAGTGCTTTACCACCTCAGCCTGTGTGCAGCTATATCATTCATCTCACCAGTGCTTTACCATCTCAGCCTGTGTGCAGCTATATCATTCATCTCACCAGTGCTTTACCACCTCAGCCTGTGTGCAGCTATATCATTCATCTCACCAGTGCTTTACCATCTCATCCTGTGTGCAGCTATATCATCCATCTCACCAGTGCTTTACCATCTCATCCTGTGTGCAGCTATATCATTCATCTCATCAGTGCTTTACCACCTCAGCCTGTGTGCAGCTATATCATTCATCTCACCAGTGCTTTACCATCTCAGCCTTTGTGCAGCTATATCATTCATCTCACCAGTGCTTTACCATCTCAGCCTGTGTGCAGCTATATCATCAATCTCACCAGTGCTTTACCACCTCAGCCTGTGTGCAGCTATACCATTCATCTCACCAGTGCTTTACCATCTCAGCTGTGTGCAGCTATATCATTCATCTCATCAGTGCTTTACCACCTCAGCCTGTGTACAGCTATATCATCCATCTCACCAGTGCTTTACCACCTCAGCCTGTGAGCAGCTATATCATTCATCTCACCGGTGCTTTACCATCTCAGCTGTGTGCAGCTATATCATTCATCTCACCGGTGCTTTACCATCTCAGCTGTGTGCAGCTATATCATCAGTCTCACCGGTGCTTTACCATCTCAGCTGTGTGCAGCTATATCATCAGTCTCACCGGTGCTTTACCATCTCAGCTGTGTGCAGCTATATCATTCATCTCACCGGTGCTTTACCATCTCAGCTGTGTGCAGCTATATCATCAGTCTCACCGGTGCTTTACCATCTCAGCTGTGTGCAGCTATATCATTCATCTCATCAGTGCTTTACCACCTCAGCCTGTGTGTGCAGCTATATCATTCATCTCACCAGTGCTTTACCACCTCAGCCTGTGTGCAGCTATATCATTCATCTCACCAGTGCTTTACCACCTCAGCCTGTGTGCAGCTATATCATCCATCTCACCAGTGCTTTACCACCTCAGCCTGTGTACAGCTATATCATTCATCTCATCAGTGCTTTACCATCTCAGCCTGTGTACAGCTATATCATTCATCTCATCAGTGCTTTACCACCTCAGCCTGTGTGCAGCTATATCATCCATCTCATCAGTGCTTTACCACCTCAGCCTGTGTACAGCTATATCATTCATCTCACCAGTGCTTTACCACCTCAGCCTGTGTGCAGCTATACCATTCATCTCATCAGTGCTTTACCATCTCAGCCTGTGTACAGCTATATCATTCATCTCACCAGTGCTTTACCATCTCAGCCTGTGTGCAGCTATATCATCCATCTCACCAGTGCTTTACCACCTCAGCCTGTGTGCAGCTATACCATTCATCTCATCAGTGCTTTACCATCTCAGCCTGTGTGCAGCTATACCATTCATCTCATCAGTGCTTTACCATCTCAGCCTGTGTGCAGCTATATCATTCATCTCACCAGTGCTTTACCATCTCAGCTGTGTACAGCTATATCATTCATCTCACCAGTGCTTTACCATCTCATCCTGTGTGCAGCTATATCATCCATCTCACCAGTGCTTTACCATCTCAGCCTGTGTGCAGCTATATCATTCATCTCACCAGTGCTTTACCATCTCAGCCTGTGTGCAGCTATATCATTCATCTCACCAGTGCTTTACCATCTCAGCCTGTGTGCAGCTATATCATCCATCTCATCAGTGCTTTACCACCTCAGCCTGTGTGCAGCTATATCATTCATCTCACCAGTGCTTTACCACCTCAGCCTGTGTGCAGCTATACCATTCATCTCATCAGTGCTTTACCATCTCAGCCTGTGTGCAGCTATACCATTCATCTCATCAGTGCTTTACCATCTCAGCCTGTGTGCAGCTATATCATCCATCTCACCAGTGCTTTACCACCTCAGCCTGTGTGCAGCTATATCATTCATCTCACCAGTGCTTTACCACCTCAGCCTGTGTACAGCTATATCATCCATCTCACCAGTGCTTTACCATCTCAGCCTGTGTGCAACTATATCATTCATCTCACCAGTGCTTTACCACCTCAGCCTGTGTGCAGCTATATCATCCATCTCATCAGTGCTTTACCACCTCAGCCTGTGTGCAGCTATACCATTCATCTCACCAGTGCTTTACCACCTCAGCCTGTGTGCAGCTATATCATCCATCTCACCAGTGCTTTACCACCTCAGCCTGTTTGCAGCTATACCATTCATCTCACCAGTGCTTTACCATCTCAGCTGTGTACAGCTATATCATCCATCTCACCAGTGCTTTACCACCTCATCCTGTGTGCAGCTATATCGTCCATCTCACCAGTGCTTTACCACCTCAGCCTGTGTGCAGCTATATCATTCATCTCACCAGTGCCTTACCACCTCAGCCTGTGTGCAGCTATACCATTCATCTCACCAGTGCTTTACCACTTCAGCCTGTGAGCAGCTATATCGTTCATCTCACCAGTGCTTTACCACCTCAGCCTGTGTGCAGCTATATCATTCATCTCACCAGTGCTTTCCCACCTCAGCCTGTGTGCAGCTATATCATTCATCTCACCAGTGCCTTACCACCTCAGCCTGTGTGCAGCTATATCATTCATCTCACCAGTGCTTTCCCACCTCAGCCTGTGTGCAGCTATATCATCAATCTCACCAGTGCTTTACCACCTCAGCCTGAGTGCAGCTATATCATCCATCTCATCAGTGCTTTACCATCTCAGCCTGTGTGCAGCTATATCATTCATCTCACAAGTGCTTTACCACCTCAGCCTGTGTGCAGCTATATCATTCATCTCATCAGTGCTTTACCACCTCAGCCTGTGTGCAGCTATATCATTCATCTCACCAGTGCTTTACCATCTCAGCTGTGTACAGCTATATCATTCATCTCACCAGTGCTTTACCATCTCAGCCTGTGTGCAGCTATATCATTCATCTCACCAGTGCTTTACCATCTCAGCCTGTGTGCAGCTATATCATTCATCTCATCAGTGCTTTACCATCTCAGCCTGTGTGCAGCTATATCATTCATCTCACCAGTGCTTTACCATCTCAGCCTGTGTGCAGCTATATCATTCATCTCACCAGTGCTTTACCACCTCAGCCTGTGTGCAGCTATATCATTCATCTCACCAGTGCTTTACCACCTCAGCCTGTGTGCAGCTATATCATCCATCTCACCAGTGCTTTACCATCTCAGCCTGTGTGCAGCTATATCATTCATCTCACCAGTGCTTTACCACCTCAGCTGTGTACAGCTATATCATTCATCTCACCAGTGCTTTACCACCTCAGCCTGTGTGCAGCTATATCATTCATCTCACCAGTGCTTTACCATCTCATCCTGTGTGCAGCTATATCATTCATCTCACCAGTGCTTTACCATCTCAGCCTGTGTGCAGCTATATCATTCATCTCACCAGTGCTTTACCATCTCAGCCTGTGTGCAGCTATATCATTCATCTCATCAGTGTTTTACCATCTCAGCCTGTGTGCAGCTATATCATTCATCTCACCAGTGCTTTACCATCTCAGCCTGTGTGCAGCTATATCATTCATCTCACCAGTGCTTTACCATCTCAGCTGTGTACAGCTATATCATCCATCTCACCAGTGCTTTACCACCTCAGCCTGTGTGCAGCTATATCATCCATCTCACCAGTGCTTTACCACCTCAGCCTGTGTGCAGCTATATCATCCATCTCACCAGTGCTTTACCACCTCAGCCTGTGTGCAGCTATATCGTCCATCTCACCAGTGCTTTACCACCTCAGCCTGTGTGCAGCTATATCGTCCATCTCACCAGTGCTTTACCACCTCAGCCTGTGTGCAGCTATATCGTCCATCTCATCAGTGCTTTGCCACCTCAGCCTGTGTGCAGCTATATCGTCCATCTCACCAGTGCTTTACCATCTCAGCCTGTGTACAGCTATATCATCCATCTCACCAGTGCTTTACCACCTCAGCCTGTGTGCAGCTATATCATCCATCTCACCAGTGCTTTACCACCTCAGCCTGTGTGCAGCTATATCATCCATCTCACCAGTGCTTTACCATCTCAGCTGTGTACAGCTATATCATTCATCTCACCAGTGCCTTACCATCTCAGCTGTGTACAGCTATATCATCCATCTCACCAGTGCTTTACCACCTCAGCCTGTGTGCAGCTATATCATCCATCTCACCAGTGCTTTACCACCTCAGCCTGTGTGCAGCTATATCATTCATCTCATCAGTGCTTTACCACCTCAGCCTGTGTACAGCTATATCATTCATCTCACCAGTGCTTTACCATCTCAGCCTGTGTGCAGCTATATCATCCATCTCACCAGTGCTTTACCACCTCAGCCTGTGTGCAGCTTTATCGTCCATCTCACCAGTGCTTTACCACCTCAGCCTGTGTGCAGCTATATCATTCATCACATCAGTGCTTTACCATCTCATCCTGTGTACAGCTATATCATTCATCTCACCAGTGCTTTACCATCTCAGCTGTGTGCAGCTATATCATCCATCTCACCAGTGCTTTACCACCTCAGCCTGTGTGCAGCTATATCGTCCATCTCACCAGTGCTTTACCACCTCAGCCTGTTTGCAGCTATATCATCCATCACATCAGTGCTTTACCATCTCATCCTGTGTGCAGCTATATCATCCATCTCACCAGTGCTTTACCATCTCAGCCTGTGTGCAGCTATATCATTCATCTCACCAGTGCTTTACCATCTCAGCCTGTGTGCAGCTATATCATTCATCTCACCAGTGCTTTACCATCTCAGCCTGTGTGCAGCTATATCATCCATCTCACCAGTGCTTTACCATCTCAGCCTATGTGCAGCTATATCATTCATCTCACCAGTGCTTTATCATCTCAGCTGTGTACAGCTATATCATTCATCTCACCAGTGCTTTACCATCTCAGCCTGTGTGCAGCTATATCATTCATCTCACCAGTGCTTTACCATCTCATCCTGTGTGCAGCTATATCATCCATCTCACCAGTGCTTTACCACCTCAGCCTGTGTGCAGCTATACCATTCATCTCATCAGTGCATTACCACCTCAGCCTGTGTGCAGCTATATCATCCATCTCACCAGTGCTTTACCACCTCAGCCTGTGAGCAGCTATATCATTCATCACATCAGTGCTTTACCATCTCATCCTGTGTGCAGCTATATCATCCATCTCACCAGTGCTTTACCACCTCAGCCTGTGTGCAGCTATATCATTCATCTCACCAGTGCTTTACCACCTCAGCCTGTGTGCAGCTATATCATTCATCTCACCAGTGCTTTACCATCTCAGCCTGTGTGCAGCTATATCATCCATCTCACCAGTGCTTTACCATCTCAGCCTGTGTGCAGCTATATCATTCATCTCACCAGTGCTTTACCACATCAGCCTGTGTGCAGCTATATCATTCATCTCACCAGTGCTTTACCATCTCAGCCTGTGTGCAGCTATATCATTCATCTCATCAGTGCTTTACCACCTCAGCCTGTGTGCAGCTATATCATTCATCTCACCAGTGCTTTACCACCTCAGCCTGTGTGCAGCTTTATCATTCATCTCATCAGTGCTTTACCATCTCAGCCTTTGTGCAGCTATATCATCCATCTCACCAGTGCTTTACCATCTCAGCCTGTGTGCAGCTATATCATTCATCTCACCAGTGCTTTACCACCTCAGCCTGTGTGCAGCTATACCATTCATCTCATCAGTGCTTTACCATCTCAGCCTATGTGCAGCTATACCATTCATCTCATCAGTGATTTACCATCTCAGCCTGTGTGCAGCTATATCATTCATCTCACCAGTGCTTTACCATCTCAGCTGTGTACAGCTATATCTTTCATCTCACCAGTGCTTTACCATCTCATCCTGTGTGCAGCTATATCATCCATCTCACCAGTGCTTTACCATCTCATCCTGTGTGCAGCTATATCATCCATCTCACCAGTGCTTTACCACCTCAGCCTGTGTGCAGCTATATCTTTCATCTCACCAGTGCTTTACCATCTCAGCTGTGTGCAGCTATATCATCCATCTCACCAGTGCTTTACCATCTCAGCCTGTGTGCAGCTATATCATTCATCTCACCAGTGCTTTACCATCTCAGCCTATGTGCAGCTATATCATCCATCTCACCAGTGCTTTACCATCTCTGCTGTGTACAGCTATATCATCCATCTCACCAGTGCTTTACCATCTCATCCTGTGTGCAGCTATATCATCCATCTCACCAGTGCTTTACCATCTCAGCCTATGTGCAGCTATATCATCCATCTCACCAGTGCTTTACCATCTCTGCTGTGTACAGCTATATCATCCATCTCACCAGTGCTTTACCACCTCAGCCTGTGTGCAGCTATATCGTCCATCTCACCAGTGCTTTACCACCTCAGCCTGTGTGCAGCTATATCGTCCATCTCACCAGTGCTTTACCACCTCAGCTTGTGTGCAGCTATATCATTCATCTCACCAGTGCTTTACCACCTCAGCCTGTGTGCAGCTATATCATTCATCTCACCAGTGCTTTACCACCTCAGCCTGTGTGCAGCTATATCATTCATCTTATCAGTGCTTTACCATCTCAGCCTGTGTGCAGCTATATCATTCATCTCACCAGTGCTTTACCACCTCAGCCTGTGTGCAGCTATATCATCCATCTCATCAGTGCTTTACCATCTCAGCCTGTGTGCAGCTATATCATTCATCTCACCAGTGCTTTACCATCTCAGCCTGTGTGCAGCTATATCATTCATCTCACCAGTGCTTTACCATCTCAGCCTGTGTGCAGCTATATCATCCATCTCACCAGTGCTTTACCATCTCAGCCTGTGTGCAGCTATATCATCCATCTCACCAGTGCTTTACCATCTCAGCCTGTGTGCAGCTATATCATTCATCTCACCAGTGCTTTACCATCTCAGCTGTGTACAGCTATATCATTCATCTCACCAGTGCTTTACCATCTCAGCCTGTGTGCAGCTATATCATCCATCTCACCAGTGCTTTACCATCTCAGCCTGTGTGCAGCTATATCATCCATCTCACCAGTGCTTTACCATCTCAGCCTGTGTGCAGCTATATCATTCATCTCACCAGTGCTTTACCATCTCAGCCTGTGTGCAGCTATATCATTCATCTCACCAGTGCTTTACCATCTCATCCTGTGTGCAGCTATATCATCCATCTCACCAGTGCTTTACCACCTCAGCCTGTGTGCAGCTATATCATTCATCTCATCAGTGCTTTACCATCTCAGCCTGTGTGCAGCTATATCATTCATCTCATCAGTGCTTTACCATCTCAGCCTGTGTGCAGCTATATCATTCATCTCACCAGTGCTTTACCATCTCAGCCTGTGTGCAGCTATATCATCCATCTCACCAGTGCTTTACCATCTCAGCCTGTGTGCAGCTATATCATTCATCTCACCAGTGCTTTACCATCTCAGCCTGTGTGCAGCTATATCATTCATCTCACCACTGCTTTACCATCTCAGCCTGTGTGCAGCTATATCATCCATCTCACCAGTGCTTTACCATCTCAGCTGTGTGCAGCTATATCATCCATCTCATCAGTGCTTTACCACCTCAGCCTGTGTGCAGCTATATCATTCATCTCATCAGTGCTTTACCATCTCAGCCTGTGTGCAGCTATATCATTCATCTCACCACTGCTTTACCATCTCAGCCTGTGTGCAGCTATATCATCCATCTCACCAGTGCTTTACCATCTCAGCTGTGTGCAGCTATATCATTCATCTCACCAGTGCTTTACCACCTCAGCCTGTGTGCAGTTATATCATTCATCTCACCAGTGCTTTACCATCTCAGCCTGTGTGCAGCTATATCATTCATCTCATCAGTGCTTTACCACCTCAGCCTGTGTGCAGCTATATCATCCATCTCACCAGTGCTTTACCATCTCAGCCTGTGTGCAGCTATATCATCCATCTCACCAGTGCTTTACCATCTCAGCCTGTGTGCAGCTATATCATCCATCTCACCAGTGCTTTACCATCTCAGCCTGTGTGCAGCTATATCATCCATCTCACCAGTGCTTACCACCTCAGCCTGTGTGCAGCTATATCATCCATCTCACCAGTGCTTTACCACCTCAGCCTGTGTGCAGCTATATCATCCATCTCACCAGTGCTTTACCACCTCAGCCTGTGTGCAGCTATACCATTCATCTCATCAGTGCTTTACCATCTCAGCCTGTGTGCAGCTATACCATTCATCTCATCAGTGCTTTACCATCTCAGCCTGTGTGCAGCTATATCATTCATCTCACCAGTGCTTTACCATCTCATCCTGTGTGCAGCTATATCATCCATCTCACCAGTGCTTTACCACCTCAGCCTGTGTGCAGCTATATCATCCATCTCATCAGTGCTTTACCACCTCAGCCTGTGTGCAGCTATATCGTCCATCTCACCAGTGCTTTACCACCTCAGCCTGTGTGCAGCTATATCATTCATCTCACCAGTGCTTTACCATCTCAGCCTGTGTGCAGCTATATCATTCATCTCACCAGTGCTTTACCATCTCAGCCTGTGTGCAGCTATATCATCCATGTCACCAGTGCTTTACCATCTCAGCCTGTGTGCAGCTATATCATTCATCTCACCAGTGCTTTACCATCTCAGCCTGTGTGCAGCTATATCATTCATCTCACCAGTGCTTTACCACCTCAGCCTGTGTGCAGCTATATCATTCATCTCATCAGTGCTTTACCACCTCAGCCTGTGTGCAGCTATATCATTCATCTCACCAGTGCTTTACCATCTCAGCCTGTGTGCAGCTATATCATTCATCTCACCAGTGCTTTACCACCTCAGCCTGTGTGCAGCTATATCATTCATCTCACCAGTGCTTTACCATCTCAGCCTGTGTGCAGTTATATCATCCATCTCATCAGTGCTTTACCACCTCAGCCTGTGTGCAGCTATATCATTCATCACATCAGTGCTTTACCATCTCATCCTGTGTGCAGCTATATCATCCATGTCACCAGTGCTTTACCATCTCAGCCTGTGTGCAGCTATATCATTCATCTCACCAGTGCTTTACCATCTCAGCCTGTGTGCAGCTATATCATTCATCTCACCAGTGCTTTACCACCTCAGCCTGTGTGCAGCTATATCATTCATCTCATCAGTGCTTTACCACCTCAGCCTGTGTGCAGCTATATCATTCATCTCACCAGTGCTTTACCATCTCAGCCTGTGTACAGCTATATCATCCATCTCATCAGTGCTTTACCACCTCAGCCTGTGTGCAGCTATATCATTCATCTCATCAGTGCTTTACCACCTTAGCCTGTGTGCAGTTATATCATTCATCTCACCAGTGCTTTACCATCATCTCACCAGTGCTTTACCATCTCAGCCTGTGTGCAGCTATATCATCCATCTCACCAGTGCTTTACCATCTCAGCCTGTGTACAGCTATATCATCCATCTCACCAGTGCTTTACCACCTCAGCCTGTGTGCAGCTATATCATCCATCTCACCAGTGCTTTACCACCTCAGCCTGTGTGCAGCTATATCATCCATCTCACCAGTGCTTTACCATCTCATCCTGTGTGCAGCTATACCATTCATCTCATCAGTGCTTTACCATCTCAGCCTGTGTGCAGCTATATCATTCATCTCACCAGTGCTTTACCATCTCAGCTGTGTACAGCTATATCATCCATCTCACCAGTGCTTTACCATCTCATCCTGTGTGCAGCTATATCATCCATCTCACCAGTGCTTTACCACCTCAGCCTGTGTGCAGCTATACCATTCATCTCACCAGTGCTTTACCATCTTAGCTGTGTACAAGCTATATCATCCATCTCACCAGTGCTTTACCACCTCAGCCTGTGTGCAGCTATATCATTCATCTCACCAGTGCTTTACCACCTCAGCCTGTGTGCAGCTATATCATCCATCTCACCAGTGCTTTACCATCTCAGCCTGTGTGCAGCTATATCATCCATCTCACCAGTGCTTTACCACCTCAGCCTGTGTGCAGCTATATCATTCATCTCACCAGTGCTTTACCTCCTCAGCCTGTGTGCAGCTATATCATTCATCTCACCAGTGCTTTACCATCTCAGCTGTGTGCAGCTATATCATTCATCTCATCAGTGCTTTTGCTATATCATTCATCTCACCAGTGCTTTACCATCTCAGCCTGTGTGCAGCTATATCATTCATCTCATCAGTGCTTTTGCTATATCATTCATCTCACCAGTGCTTTACCATCTCAGCCTGTGTGCAGCTATATCATCCATCTCATCAGTGCTTTTGCTATATCATTAATCTCATCAGTGCTTTACCACCTCAGCCTGTGTGCAGCTATATCATCCATCTCACCAGTGCTTTACCATCTCATCCTGTGTGCAGCTATATCATCCATCTCACCAGTGCTTTACCACCTCAGCCTGTGTGCAGCTATATCATTCATCTCACCAGTGCTTTACCATCTCAGCTGTGTACAGCTATATCATCCATCTCACCAGTGCTTTACCACCTCAGCCTGTGTGCAGCTATATCATTCATCTCACCAGTGCTTTACCATCATCTCACCAGTGCTTTACCATCTCATCCTGTGTGCAGCTATATCATTCATCTCACCAGTGCTTTACCATCTCAGCTGTGTACAGCTATATCATTCATCTCACCAGTGCTTTACCACCTCAGCCTGTGTGCAGCTATATCATCCATCTCACCAGTGCTTTACCATCTCAGCCTGTGTGCAGCTATATCATCCATCTCACCAGTGCTTTACCATCTCAGCCTGTGTGCAGCTATATCATCCATCTCACCAGTGCTTTACCATCTCAGCTGTGTGCAGCTATATCATCCATCTCATCAGTGCTTTTGCTATATCATTCATCTCACCAGTGCTTTACCATCTCAGCCTGTGTGCAGCTATATCATTCATCTCACCAGTGCTTTACCATCTCAGCCTGTGTGCAGCTATATCATCCATCTCATCAGTGCTTTTGCTATATCATTAATCTCATCAGTGCTTTACCACCTCAGCCTGTGTGCAGCTATATCATCCATCTCACCAGTGCTTTACCATCTCATCCTGTGTGCAGCTATATCATCCATCTCACCAGTGCTTTACCACCTCAGCCTGTGTGCAGCTATATCATCCATCTCACCAGTGCTTTACCATCTCAGCCTGTGTGCAGCTATATCATTCATCTCACCAGTGCTTTACCATCTCAGCTGTGTGCAGCTATATCATTCATCTCACCAGTGCTTTACCATCTCAGCTGTGTGCAGCTATATCATCCATCTCATCAGTGCTTTTGCTATATCATTCATCTCACCAGTGCTTTACCATCTCAGCCTGTGTGCAGCTATATCATCCATCTCACCAGTGCTTTACCATCTCATCCTGTGTGCAGCTATATCATCCATCTCACCAGTGCTTTACCATCTCAGCCTGTGTGCAGCTATATCATTCATCTCACCAGTGCTTTACCATCTCAGCTGTGTGCAGCTATATCATCCATCTCATCAGTGCTTTTGCTATATCATTCATCTCATCAGTGCTTTACCATCTCAGCCTGTGTGCAGCTATATCATCCATCTCATCAGTGCTTTTGCTATATCATTCATCTCACCAGTGCTTTACCATCTCAGCCTGTGTGCAGCTATATCATTCATCTCATCAGTGCTTTACCATCTCAGCCTGTGTGCAGCTATATCATCCATCTCATCAGTGCTTTTGCTATATCATTAATCTCATCAGTGCTTTACCACCTCAGCCTGTGTGCAGCTATATCATCCATCTCACCAGTGCTTTACCATGTCATCCTGTGTGCAGCTATATCATCCATCTCACCAGTGCTTTACCACCTCAGCCTGTGTGCAGCTATATCATTCATCTCACCAGTGCTTTACCACCTCAGCCTGTGTGCAGCTATATCATCCATCTCACCAGTGCTTTACCATCTCAGCCTGTGTGCAGCTATATCATTCATCTCACCAGTGCTTTACCACCTCAGCCTGTGTACAGCTATATCATCCATCTCACCAGTGCTTTACCATCTCAGCTGTGTGCAGCTATATCATCCATCTCATCAGTGCTTTTGCTATATCATTCATCTCACCAGTGCTTTACCATCTCAGCCTGTGTGCAGCTATATCATCCATCTCACCAGTGCTTTACCATCTCATCCTGTGTGCAGCTATATCATCCATCTCACCAGTGCTTTACCATCTCAGCCTGTGTGCAGCTATATCATTCATCTCACCAGTGCTTTACCATCTCAGCTGTGTGCAGCTATATCATCCATCTCATCAGTGCTTTTGCTATATCATTCATCTCATCAGTGCTTTACCATCTCAGCCTGTGGTGCAGCTATATCATCCATCTCATCAGTGCTTTTGCTATATCATTCATCTCACCAGTGCTTTACCATCTCAGCCTGTGTGCAGCTATATCATTCATCTCATCAGTGCTTTACCATCTCAGCCTGTGTGCAGCTATATCATCCATCTCATCAGTGCTTTTGCTATATCATTAATCTCATCAGTGCTTTACCACCTCAGCCTGTGTGCAGCTATATCATCCATCTCACCAGTGCTTTACCATCTCATCCAGTGTGCAGCTATATCATCCATCTCACCAGTGCTTTACCACCTCAGCCTGTGTGCAGCTATATCATTCATCTCACCAGTGCTTTACCACCTCAGCCTGTGTGCAGCTATATCATCCATCTCACCAGTGCTTTACCACCTCAGCCTGTGTGCAGCTATATCATCCATCTCACCAGTGCTTTACCACCTCAGCCTGTGTGCAGCTATATCATCCATCTCACCAGTGCTTTACCATCTCATCCTGTGTGCAGCTATATCATCCATCTCATCAGTGCTTTACCATCTCAGCTGTGTACAGCTATATCATCCATCTCACCAGTGCTTTACCATCACAGCCTGTGTGCAGCTATATCATCCATCTCACCAGTGCTTTACCATCTCAGCCCTGTGTGCAGCTATATCATCCATCTCACCAGTGCTTTACCATCTCATCCTGTGTGCAGCTATATCATCCATCTCACCAGTGCTTTACCATCTCAGCCTGTGTGCAGCTATATCATTCATCTCACCAGTGCTTTACCATCTCAGCTGTGTGGCAGCTATATCATTCATCTCACCAGTGCTTTACCACCTCAGCCTGTGTGCAGCTATATCATCCATCTCACCAGTGCTTTACCATCTCATCCTGTGTGCAGCTATATCATCCATCTCACCAGTGCTTTACCATCTCAGCCTGTGTGCAGCTATATCATTCATCTCACCAGTGCTTTACCATCTCAGCTGTGTGCAGCTATATCATCCATCTCATCAGTGCTTTTGCTATATCATTCATCTCACCAGTGCTTTACCATCTCAGCCTGTGTGCAGCTATATCATCCATCTCACCAGTGCTTTACCATCTCATCCTGTGTGCAGCTATATCATTCATCTCACCAGTGCTTTACCATCTCAGCTGTGTGCAGCTATATCATCCATCTCATCAGTGCTTTTGCTATATCATTCATCTCATCAGTGCTTTACCATCTCAGCCTGTGTGCAGCTATATCATCCATCTCATCAGTGCTTTTGCTATATCATTCATCTCACCAGTGCTTTACCATCTCAGCCTGTGTGCAGCTATATCATCCATCTCATCAGTGCTTTTGCTATATCATTCATCTCATCAGTGCTTTACCATCTCAGCCTGTGTGCAGCTATATCATCCATCTCACCAGTGCTTTACCATCTCATCCTGTGTGCAGCTATATCATCCATCTCACCAGTGCTTTACCACCTCAGCCTGTGTGCAGCTATATCATCCATCTCACCAGTGCTTTACCACCTCAGCCTGTGTGCAGCTATATCATCCATCTCACCAGTGCTTTACCACCTCAGCCTGTGTGCAGCTATATCATCCATCTCACCAGTGCTTTACCATCTCATCCTGTGTGCAGCTATATCATCCATCTCATCAGTGCTTTACCATCTCAGCTGTGTACAGCTATATCATCCATCTCACCAGTGCTTTACCATCACAGCCTGTGTGCAGCTATATCATCCATCTCACCAGTGCTTTACCATCTCAGCCTGTGTGCAGCTATATCATCCATCTCACCAGTGCTTTACCATCTCATCCTGTGTGCAGCTATATCATCCATCTCACCAGTGCTTTACCATCTCAGCCTGTGTGCAGCTATATCATTCATCTCACCAGTGCTTTACCATCTCAGCTGTGTGCAGCTATATCATCCATCTCATCAGTGCTTTTGCTATATCATTCATCTCACCAGTGCTTTACCATCTCAGCCTGTGTGCAGCTATATCATCCATCTCACCAGTGCTTTACCATCTCATCCTGTGTGCAGCTATATCATTCATCTCACCAGTGCTTTACCATCTCAGCTGTGTGCAGCTATATCATCCATCTCATCAGTGCTTTTGCTATATCATTCATCTCATCAGTGCTTTACCATCTCAGCCTGTGTGCAGCTATATCATCCATCTCATCAGTGCTTTTGCTATATCATTCATCTCACCAGTGCTTTACCATCTCAGCCTGTGTGCAGCTATATCATTCATCTCATCAGTGCTTTACCATCTCAGCCTGTGTGCAGCTATATCATCCATCTCATCAGTGCTTTTGCTATATCATTAATCTCATCAGTGCTTTACCACCTCAGCCTGTGTGCAGCTATATCATCCATCTCACCAGTGCTTTACCATCTCATCCTGTGTGCAGCTATATCATCCATCTCACCAGTGCTTTACCACCTCAGCCTGTGTGCAGCTATATCATTCATCTCACCAGTGCTTTACCACCTCAGCCTGTGTGCAGCTATATCATCCATCTCACCAGTGCTTTACCATCTCAGCTGTGTGCAGCTATATCATCCATCTCATCAGTGCTTTTGCTATATCATTCATCTCACCAGTGCTTTACCATCTCAGCCTGTGTGCAGCTATATCATCCATCTCACCAGTGCTTTACCATCTCATCCTGTGTGCAGCTATATCATCCATCTCACCAGTGCTTTACCATCTCAGCCTGTGTGCAGCTATATCATCCATCTCACCAGTGCTTTACCATCTCAGCCTGTGTGCAGCTATATCATCCATCTCACCAGTGCTTTACCATCTCATCCTGTGTGCAGCTATATCATCCATCTCACCAGTGCTTTACCATCTCAGCTGTGTGCAGCTATATCATCCATCTCATCAGTGCTTTTGCTATATCATTCATCTCATCAGTGCTTTACCATCTCAGCCTGTGTGCAGCTATATCATCCATCTCATCAGTGCTTTTGCTATATCATTCATCTCACCAGTGCTTTACCATCTCAGCCTGTGTGCAGCTATATCATTCATCTCATCAGTGCTTTACCATCTCAGCCTGTGTGCAGCTATATCATCCATCTCATCAGTGCTTTTGCTATATCATTAATCTCATCAGTGCTTTACCACCTCAGCCTGTGTGCAGCTATATCATTCATCTCACCAGTGCTTTACCACCTCAGCCTGTGTGCAGCTATATCATCCATCTCACCAGTGCTTTACCATCTCAGCTGTGTGCAGCTATATCATCCATCTCATCAGTGCTTTTGCTATATCATTCATCTCACCAGTGCTTTACCATCTCAGCCTGTGTGCAGCTATATCATCCATCTCACCAGTGCTTTACCATCTCATCCTGTGTGCAGCTATATCATCCATCTCACCAGTGCTTTACCATCTCAGCCTGTGTGCAGCTATATCATCCATCTCACCAGTGCTTTTACCATCTCAGCCTGTGTGCAGCTATATCATCCATCTCACCAGTGCTTTACCATCTCATCCTGTGTGCAGCTATATCATCCATCTCACCAGTGCTTTACCATCTCAGCTGTGTGCAGCTATATCATCCATCTCATCAGTGCTTTTGCTATATCATTCATCTCATCAGTGCTTTACCATCTCAGCCTGTGTGCAGCTATATCATCCATCTCATCAGTGCTTTTGCTATATCATTCATCTCACCAGTGCTTTACCATCTCAGCCTGTGTGCAGCTATATCATTCATCTCATCAGTGCTTTACCATCTCAGCCTGTGTGCAGCTATATCATCCATCTCATCAGTGCTTTTGCTATATCATTAATCTCATCAGTGCTTTACCACCTCAGCCTGTGTGCAGCTATATCATTCATCTCACCAGTGCTTTACCACCTCAGCCTGTGTGCAGCTATATCATCCATCTCACCAGTGCTTTACCACCTCAGCCTGTGTGCAGCTATATCATCCATCTCACCAGTGCTTTACCACCTCAGCCTGTGTGCAGCTATATCATCCATCTCACCAGTGCTTTACCATCTCATCCTGTGTGCAGCTATATCATCCATCTCATCAGTGCTTTACCATCTCAGCTGTGTACAGCTATATCATCCATCTCACCAGTGCTTTACCATCTCAGCCTGTGTGCAGCTATATCATCCATCTCACCAGTGCTTTACCATCTCAGCCTGTGTGCAGCTATATCATCCATCTCACCAGTGCTTTACCATCTCATCCTGTGTGCAGCTATATCATCCATCTCACCAGTGCTTTACCATCTCAGCCTGTGTGCAGCTATATCATTCATCTCACCAGTGCTTTACCATCTCAGCTGTGTGCAGCTATATCATTCATCTCACCAGTGCTTTACCATCTCAGCTGTGTGCAGCTATATCATCCATCTCATCAGTGCTTTTGCTATATCATTCATCTCACCAGTGCTTTACCATCTCAGCCTGTGTGCAGCTATATCATCCATCTCACCAGTGCTTTACCATCTCATCCTGTGTGCAGCTATATCATCCATCTCACCAGTGCTTTACCATCTCAGCCTGTGTGCAGCTATATCATTCATCTCACCAGTGCTTTACCATCTCAGCTGTGTGCAGCTATATCATCCATCTCATCAGTGCTTTTGCTATATCATTCATCTCATCAGTGCTTTACCATCTCAGCCTGTGTGCAGCTATATCATCCATCTCATCAGTGCTTTTGCTATATCATTCATCTCACCAGTGCTTTACCATCTCAGCCTGTGTGCAGCTATATCATTCATCTCATCAGTGCTTTACCATCTCATCCTGTGTGCAGCTATATCATCCATCTCACCAGTGCTTTACCACCTCAGCCTGTGTGCAGCTATATCATTCATCTCACCAGTGCTTTACCACCTCAGCCTGTGTGCAGCTATATCATCCATCTCACCAGTGCTTTACCACCTCAGCCTGTGTGCAGCTATATCATCCATCTCACCAGTGCTTTACCACCTCAGCCTGTGTGCAGCTATATCATCCATCTCACCAGTGCTTTACCATCTCATCCTGTGTGCAGCTATATCATCCATCTCATCAGTGCTTTACCATCTCAGCTGTGTACAGCTATATCATCCATCTCACCAGTGCTTTACCATCACAGCCTGTGTGCAGCTATATCATCCATCTCACCAGTGCTTTACCATCTCAGCCTGTGTGCAGCTATATCATCCATCTCACCAGTGCTTTACCATCTCATCCTGTGTGCAGCTATATCATCCATCTCACCAGTGCTTTACCATCTCAGCCTGTGTGCAGCTATATCATTCATCTCACCAGTGCTTTACCATCTCAGCCTGTGTGCAGCTATATCATCCATCTCATCAGTGCTTTTGCTATATCATTAATCTCATCAGTGCTTTACCACCTCAGCCTGTGTGCAGCTATATCATCCATCTCACCAGTGCTTTACCATCTCATCCTGTGTGCAGCTATATCATCCATCTCACCAGTGCTTTACCACCTCAGCCTGTGTGCAGCTATATCATTCATCTCACCAGTGCTTTACCATCTCAGCCTGTGTGCAGCTATATCATCCATCTCATCAGTGCTTTACCATCTCAGCCTGTGTGCAGCTATATCATCCATCTCACCAGTGCTTTACCATCTCAGCCTGTGTGCAGCTATATCATTCATCTCACCAGTGCTTTACCATCTCAGCTGTGTGCAGCTATATCATCCATCTCATCAGTGCTTTTGCTATATCATTCATCTCACCAGTGCTTTACCATCTCAGCCTGTGTGCAGCTATATCATTCATCTCACCAGTGCTTTACCATCTCAGCTGTGTGCAGCTATATCATCCATCTCATCAGTGCTTTTGCTATATCATTCATCTCATCAGTGCTTTACCATCTCAGCCTGTGTGCAGCTATATCATCCATCTCATCAGTGCTTTTGCTATATCATTCATCTCACCAGTGCTTTACCATCTCAGCCTGTGTGCAGCTATATCATTCATCTCATCAGTGCTTTACCATCTCAGCCTGTGTGCAGCTATATCATCCATCTCATCAGTGCTTTTGCTATATCATTAATCTCATCAGTGCTTTACCACCTCAGCCTGTGTGCAGCTATATCATCCATCTCACCAGTGCTTTACCATCTCATCCTGTGTGCAGCTATATCATCCATCTCACCAGTGCTTTACCACCTCAGCCTGTGTGCAGCTATATCATTCATCTCACCAGTGCTTTACCACCTCAGCCTGTGTGCAGCTATATCATCCATCTCACCAGTGCTTTACCATCTCAGCTGTGTGCAGCTATATCATCCATCTCATCAGTGCTTTTGCTATATCATTCATCTCACCAGTGCTTTACCATCTCAGCCTGTGTGCAACTATATCATCCATCTCACCAGTGCTTTACCATCTCATCCTGTGTGCAGCTATATCATCCATCTCACCAGTGCTTTACCATCTCAGCTGTGTGCAGCTATATCATCCATCTCATCAGTGCTTTTGCTATATCATTCATCTCATCAGTGCTTTACCATCTCAGCCTGTGTGCAGCTATATCATCCATCTCATCAGTGCTTTTGCTATATCATTCATCTCACCAGTGCTTTACCATCTCAGCCTGTGTGCAGCTATATCATCCATCTCATCAGTGCTTTTGCTATATCATTAATCTCATCAGTGCTTTACCACCTCAGCCTGTGTGCAGCTATATCATTCATCTCACCAGTGCTTTACCACCTCAGCCTGTGTGCAGCTATATCATCCATCTCACCAGTGCTTTACCACCTCAGCCTGTGTGCAGCTATATCATCCATCTCACCAGTGCTTTACCACCTCAGCCTGTGTGCAGCTATATCATCCATCTCACCAGTGCTTTACCATCTCATCCTGTGTGCAGCTATATCATCCATCTCATCAGTGCTTTACCATCTCAGCTGTGTACAGCTATATCATCCATCTCACCAGTGCTTTACCATCTCAGCCTGTGTGCAGCTATATCATCCATCTCACCAGTGCTTTACCATCTCAGCCTGTGTGCAGCTATATCATCCATCTCACCAGTGCTTTACCATCTCATCCTGTGTGCAGCTATATCATCCATCTCACCAGTGCTTTACCATCTCAGCCTGTGTGCAGCTATATCATTCATCTCACCAGTGCTTTACCATCTCAGCTGTGTGCAGCTATATCATTCATCTCACCAGTGCTTTACCATCTCAGCTGTGTGCAGCTATATCATCCATCTCATCAGTGCTTTTGCTATATCATTCATCTCACCAGTGCTTTACCATCTCAGCCTGTGTGCAGCTATATCATCCATCTCACCAGTGCTTTACCATCTCATCCTGTGTGCAGCTATATCATCCATCTCACCAGTGCTTTACCATCTCAGCCTGTGTGCAGCTATATCATTCATCTCACCAGTGCTTTACCATCTCAGCCTGTGTGCAGCTATATCATCCATCTCATCAGTGCTTTTGCTATATCATTCATCTCATCAGTGCTTTACCATCTCAGCCTGTGTGCAGCTATATCATCCATCTCATCAGTGCTTTTGCTATATCATTCATCTCACCAGTGCTTTACCATCTCAGCCTGTGTGCAGCTATATCATTCATCTCATCAGTGCTTTACCATCTCAGCCTGTGTGCAGCTATATCATCCATCTCATCAGTGCTTTTGCTATATCATTAATCTCATCAGTGCTTTACCACCTCAGCCTGTGTGCAGCTATATCATCCATCTCACCAGTGCTTTACCATCTCATCCTGTGTGCAGCTATATCATCCATCTCACCAGTGCTTTACCACCTCAGCCTGTGTGCAGCTATATCATCCATCTCACCAGTGCTTTACCACCTCAGCCTGTGTGCAGCTATATCATCCATCTCACCAGTGCTTTACCATCTCATCCTGTGTGCAGCTATATCATCCATCTCACCAGTGCTTTACCATCTCATCCTGTGTGCAGCTATATCATCCATCTCATCAGTGCTTTACCATCTCAGCTGTGTACAGCTATATCATCCATCTCACCAGTGCTTTACCATCTCATCCTGTGTGCAGCTATATCATCCATCTCACCAGTGCTTTACCATCTCATCCTGTGTGCAGCTATATCATCCATCTCACCAGTGCTTTACCATCACAGCCTGTGTGCAGCTATATCATCCATCTCACCAGTGCTTTACCATCTCATCCTGTGTGCAGCTATATCATCCATCTCACCAGTGCTTTACCATCTCAGCCTGTGTGCAGCTATATCATCCTTCTCACCAGTGCTTTACCATCTCATCCTGTGTGCAGCTATATCATCCATCTCATCAGTGCTTTACCATCTCAGCTGTGTACAGCTATATCATCCATCTCACCAGTGCTTTACCATCACAGCCTGTGTGCAGCTATATCATCCATCTCACCAGTGCTTTACCATCTCATCCTGTGTGCAGCTATATCATCCATCTCATCAGTGCTTTACCATCTCAGCTGTGTACAGCTATATCATCCATCTCACCAGTGCTTTACCATCACAGCCTGTGTGCAGCTATATCATCCATCTCACCAGTGCTTTACCATCTCATCCTGTGTGCAGCTATATCATCCATCTCACCAGTGCTTTACCATCTCAGCTGTGTGCAGCTATATCATTCATCTCACCAGTGCTTTACCATCTCAGCTGTGTGCAGCTATATCATCCATCTCATCAGTGCTTTTGCTATATCATTCATCTCACCAGTGCTTTACCATCTCAGCCTGTGTGCAGCTATATCATCCATCTCACCAGTGCTTTACCATCTCATTCTGTGTGCAGCTATATCATCCATCTCACCAGTGCTTTACCATCTCAGCCTGTGTGCAGCTATATCATCCATCTCACCAGTGCTTTACCATCTCATCCTGTGTGCAGCTATATCATCCATCTCACCAGTGCTTTACCATCTCAGCTGTGTGCAGCTATATCATTCATCTCACCAGTGCTTTACCATCTCAGCTGTGTGCAGCTATATCATCCATCTCATCAGTGCTTTTGCTATATCATTCATCTCACCAGTGCTTTACCATCTCAGTCTGTGTGCAGCTATATCATCCATCTCACCAGTGCTTTACCATCTCATTCTGTGTGCAGCTATATCATCCATCTCACCAGTGCTTTACCATCTCAGCCTGTGTGCAGCTATATCATTCATCTCACCAGTGCTTTACCATCTCAGCTGTGTGCAGCTATATCATCCATCTCATCAGTGCTTTTGCTATATCATTCATCTCATCAGTGCTTTACCATCTCAGCCTGTGTGCAGCTATATCATCCATCTCATCAGTGCTTTTGCTATATCATTCATCTCACCAGTGCTTTACCATCTCAGCCTGTGTGCAGCTATATCATTCATCTCATCAGTGCTTTACCATCTCAGCCTGTGTGCAGCTATATCATCCATCTCATCAGTGCTTTTGCTATATCATTAATCTCATCAGTGCTTTACCACCTCAGCCTGTGTGCAGCTATATCATCCATCTCACCAGTGCTTTACCATCTCATCCTGTGTGCAGCTATATCATCCATCTCACCAGTGCTTTACCACCTCAGCCTGTGTGCAGCTATATCATTCATCTCACCAGTGCTTTACCACCTCAGCCTGTGTGCAGCTATATCATCCATCTCACCAGTGCTTTACCACCTCAGCCTGTGTGCAGCTATATCATCCTTCTCACCAGTGCTTTACCATCTCATCCTGTGTGCAGCTATATCATCCATCTCATCAGTGCTTTACCATCTCAGCTGTGTACAGCTATATCATCCATCTCACCAGTGCTTTACCATCACAGCCTGTGTGCAGCTATATCATCCATCTCACCAGTGCTTTACCATCTCAGCCTGTGTGCAGCTATATCATCCATCTCACCAGTGCTTTACCATCTCAGCCTGTGTGCAGCTATATCATCCATCTCACCAGTGCTTTACCATCTCAGCCTGTGTGCAGCTATATCATCCATCTCACCAGTGCTTTACCACCTCAGCCTTTGTGCAGCTATATCATCCATCTCACCAGTGCTTTACCACCTCAGCCTGTGTGCAGCTATATCATCCTTCTCACCAGTGCTTTACCATCTCATCCTGTGTGCAGCTATATCATCCATCTCATCAGTGCTTTACCATCTCAGCTGTATACAGCTATATCATCCATCTCACCAGTGCTTTACCATCACAGCCTGTGTGCAGCTATATCATCCATCTCACCAGTGCTTTACCATCTCAGCCTGTGTGCAGCTATATCATCCATCTCACCAGTGCTTTACCATCTCATCCTGTGTGCAGCTATATCATCCATCTCACCAGTGCTTTACCATCTCATCCTGTGTGCAGCTATATCATCCATCTCACCAGTGCTTTACCACCTCAGCCTGTGTGCAGCTATATCATCCATCTCACCAGTGCTTTACCACCTCAGCCTGTGAGCAGCTATATCATCCTTCTCACCAGTGCTTTACCATCTCATCCTGTGTGCAGCTATATCATCCATCTCATCAGTGCTTTACCATCTCAGCTGTGTACAGCTATATCATCCATCTCACCAGTGCTTTACCATCACAGCCTGTGTGCAGCTATATCATCCATCTCACCAGTGCTTTACCATCTCAGCCTGTGTGCAGCTATATCATCCATCTCACCAGTGCTTTACCATCTCATCCTGTGTGCAGCTATATCATCCATCTCACCAGTGCTTTACCATCTCATCCTGTGTGCAGCTATATCATCCATCTCACCAGTGCTTTACCACCTCAGCCTGTGTGCAGCTATATCATCCATCTCACCAGTGCTTTACCACCTCAGCCTGTGTGCAGCTATATCATCCTTCTCACCAGTGCTTTACCATCTCATCCTGTGTGCAGCTATATCATCCATCTCATCAGTGCTTTACCATCTCAGCTGTGTACAGCTATATCATCCATCTCACCAGTGCTTTACCATCTCATCCTGTGTGCAGCTATATCATCCATCTCACCAGTGCTTTACCATCTCATCCTGTGTGCAGCTATATCATCCATCTCACCAGTGCTTTACCATCACAGCCTGTGTGCAGCTATATCATCCATCTCACCAGTGCTTTACCATCTCATCCTGTGTGCAGCTATATCATCCATCTCACCAGTGCTTTACCATCTCAGCCTGTGTGCAGCTATATCATCCATCTCACCAGTGCTTTACCATCTCATCCTGTGTGCAGCTATATCATCCATCTCACCAGTGCTTTACCATCTCATCCTGTGTGCAGCTATATCATCCATCTCACCAGTGCTTTACCATCACAGCCTGTGTGCAGCTATATCATCCATCTCACCAGTGCTTTACCATCTCATCCTGTGTGCAGCTATATCATCCATCTCACCAGTGCTTTACCATCTCAGCCTGTGTGCAGCTATATCATCCATCTCACCAGTGCTTTACCATCTCATCCTGTGTGCAGCTATATCATCCATCTCACCAGTGCTTTACCATCTCATCCTGTGTGCAGCTATATCATCCATCTCACCAGTGCTTTACCATCTCATCCTGTGTGCAGCTATATCATCCATCTCACCAGTGCTTTACCATCACAGCCTGTGTGCAGCTATATCATCCATCTCACCAGTGCTTTACCATCTCAGCCTGTGTGCAGCTATATCATCCATCTCACCAGTGCTTTACCATCTCATCCTGTGTGCAGCTATATCATCCATCTCACCAGTGCTTTACCATCTCATCCTGTGTGCAGCTATATCATCCATCTCACCAGTGCTTTACCATCTCATCCTGTGTGCAGCTATATCATCCATCTCACCAGTGCTTTACCATCTCAGCCTGTGTGCAGCTATATCATCCATCTCACCAGTGCTTTACCATCTCAGCCTGTGTGCAGCTATATCATTCATCTCACCAGTGCTTTACCATCTCATCCTGTGTGCAGCTATATCATCCATCTCACCAGTGCTTTACCATCTCAGCCTGTGTGCAGCTATATCATCCATCTCACCAGTGCTTTACCATCTCATCCTGTGTGCAGCTATATCATCCATCTCACCAGTGCTTTACCATCTCAGCCTGTGTGCAGCTATATCATCCATCTCACCAGTGCTTTACCATCTCAGCCTGTGTGCAGCTATATCATTCATCTCATCAGTGCTTTACCATCTCAGCCTGTGTGCAGCTATATCATCCATCTCACCAGTGCTTTACCACCTCAGCCTGTGTGCAGCTATATCATCCTTCTCACCAGTGCTTTACCATCTCATCCTGTGTGCAGCTATATCATCCATCTCATCAGTGCTTTACCATCTCAGCTGTGTACAGCTATATCATCCATCTCACCAGTGCTTTACCATCTCATCCTGTGTGCAGCTATATCATCCATCTCACCAGTGCTTTACCATCTCATCCTGTGTGCAGCTATATCATCCATCTCACCAGTGCTTTACCATCACAGCCTGTGTGCAGCTATATCATCCATCTCACCAGTGCTTTACCATCTCATCCTGTGTGCAGCTATATCATCCATCTCACCAGTGCTTTACCATCTCAGCCTGTGTGCAGCTATATCATCCATCTCACCAGTGCTTTACCATCTCATCCTGTGTGCAGCTATATCATCCATCTCACCAGTGCTTTACCATCTCATCCTGTGTGCAGCTATATCATCCATCTCACCAGTGCTTTACCATCACAGCCTGTGTGCAGCTATATCATCCATCTCACCAGTGCTTTACCATCTCATCCTGTGTGCAGCTATATCATCCATCTCACCAGTGCTTTACCATCTCAGCCTGTGTGCAGCTATATCATCCATCTCACCAGTGCTTTACCATCTCATCCTGTGTGCAGCTATATCATCCATCTCACCAGTGCTTTACCATCTCATCCTGTGTGCAGCTATATCATCCATCTCACCAGTGCTTTACCATCTCATCCTGTGTGCAGCTATATCATCCATCTCACCAGTGCTTTACCATCACAGCCTGTGTGCAGCTATATCATCCATCTCACCAGTGCTTTACCATCTCAGCCTGTGTGCAGCTATATCATCCATCTCACCAGTGCTTTACCATCTCATCCTGTGTGCAGCTATATCATCCATCTCATCAGTGCTTTTGCTATATCATTCATCTCACCAGTGCTTTACCATCTCAGCCTGTGTGCAGCTATATCATTCATCTCATCAGTGCTTTACCATCTCATCCTGTGTGCAGCTATATCATCCATCTCACCAGTGCTTTACCACCTCATCCTGTGTGCAGCTATATCATTCATCTCACCAGTGCTTTACCACCTCAGCCTGTGTGCAGCTATATCATCCATCTCACCAGTGCTTTACCACCTCAGCCTGTGTGCAGCTATATCATCCATCTCACCAGTGCTTTACCACCTCAGCCTGTGTGCAGCTATATCATCCATCTCACCAGTGCTTTACCATCTCATCCTGTGTGCAGCTATATCATCCATCTCATCAGTGCTTTACCATCTCAGCTGTGTACAGCTATATCATCCATCTCACCAGTGCTTTACCATCACAGCCTGTGTGCAGCTATATCATCCATCTCACCAGTGCTTTACCATCTCAGCCTGTGTGCAGCTATATCATCCATCTCACCAGTGCTTTACCATCTCATCCTGTGTGCAGCTATATCATCCATCTCACCAGTGCTTTACCATCTCAGCCTGTGTGCAGCTATATCATTCATCTCACCAGTGCTTTACCATCTCAGCCTGTGTGCAGCTATATCATCCATCTCATCAGTGCTTTTGCTATATCATTAATCTCATCAGTGCTTTACCACCTCAGCCTGTGTGCAGCTATATCATCCATCTCACCAGTGCTTTACCATCTCATCCTGTGTGCAGCTATATCATCCATCTCACCAGTGCTTTACCACCTCAGCCTGTGTGCAGCTATATCATTCATCTCACCAGTGCTTTACCATCTCAGCCTGTGTGCAGCTATATCATCCATCTCATCAGTGCTTTACCATCTCAGCCTGTGTGCAGCTATATCATCCATCTCACCAGTGCTTTACCATCTCAGCCTGTGTGCAGCTATATCATCCATCTCATCAGTGCTTTTGCTATATCATTCATCTCACCAGTGCTTTACCATCTCAGCCTGTGTGCAGCTATATCATCCATCTCATCAGTGCTTTACCATCTCATCCTGTGTGCAGCTATATCATCCATCTCACCAGTGCTTTACCACCTCAGCCTGTGTGCAGCTATATCATTCATCTCACCAGTGCTTTACCATCTCAGCCTGTGTGCAGCTATATCATCCATCTCACCAGTGCTTTACCATCTCAGCCTGTGTGCAGCTATATCATTCATCTCACCAGTGCTTTACCATCTCAGCTGTGTGCAGCTATATCATCCATCTCATCAGTGCTTTTGCTATATCATTCATCTCATCAGTGCTTTACCATCTCAGCCTGTGTGCAGCTATATCATCCATCTCATCAGTGCTTTTGCTATATCATTCATCTCACCAGTGCTTTACCATCTCAGCCTGTGTGCAGCTATATCATTCATCTCATCAGTGCTTTACCATCTCAGCCTGTGTGCAGCTATATCATCCATCTCATCAGTGCTTTTGCTATATCATTAATCTCATCAGTGCTTTACCACCTCAGCCTGTGTGCAGCTATATCATCCATCTCACCAGTGCTTTACCATCTCATCCTGTGTGCAGCTATATCATCCATCTCACCAGTGCTTTACCACCTCAGCCTGTGTGCAGCTATATCATTCATCTCACCAGTGCTTTACCACCTCAGCCTGTGTGCAGCTATATCATCCATCTCACCAGTGCTTTACCATCTCAGCTGTGTGCAGCTATATCATCCATCTCATCAGTGCTTTTGCTATATCATTCATCTCACCAGTGCTTTACCATCTCAGCCTGTGTGCAACTATATCATCCATCTCACCAGTGCTTTACCATCTCATCCTGTGTGCAGCTATATCATCCATCTCACCAGTGCTTTACCATCTCAGCTGTGTGCAGCTATATCATCCATCTCATCAGTGCTTTTGCTATATCATTCATCTCATCAGTGCTTTACCATCTCAGCCTGTGTGCAGCTATATCATCCATCTCATCAGTGCTTTTGCTATATCATTCATCTCACCAGTGCTTTACCATCTCAGCCTGTGTGCAGCTATATCATCCATCTCATCAGTGCTTTTGCTATATCATTAATCTCATCAGTGCTTTACCACCTCAGCCTGTGTGCAGCTATATCATTCATCTCACCAGTGCTTTACCACCTCAGCCTGTGTGCAGCTATATCATCCATCTCACCAGTGCTTTACCACCTCAGCCTGTGTGCAGCTATATCATCCATCTCACCAGTGCTTTACCACCTCAGCCTGTGTGCAGCTATATCATCCATCTCACCAGTGCTTTACCATCTCATCCTGTGTGCAGCTATATCATCCATCTCATCAGTGCTTTACCATCTCAGCTGTGTACAGCTATATCATCCATCTCACCAGTGCTTTACCATCTCAGCCTGTGTGCAGCTATATCATCCATCTCACCAGTGCTTTACCATCTCAGCCTGTGTGCAGCTATATCATCCATCTCACCAGTGCTTTACCATCTCATCCTGTGTGCAGCTATATCATCCATCTCACCAGTGCTTTACCATCTCAGCCTGTGTGCAGCTATATCATTCATCTCACCAGTGCTTTACCATCTCAGCTGTGTGCAGCTATATCATTCATCTCACCAGTGCTTTACCATCTCAGCTGTGTGCAGCTATATCATCCATCTCATCAGTGCTTTTGCTATATCATTCATCTCACCAGTGCTTTACCATCTCAGCCTGTGTGCAGCTATATCATCCATCTCACCAGTGCTTTACCATCTCATCCTGTGTGCAGCTATATCATCCATCTCACCAGTGCTTTACCATCTCAGCCTGTGTGCAGCTATATCATTCATCTCATCAGTGCTTTTGCTATATCATTCATCTCATCAGTGCTTTACCATCTCAGCCTGTGTGCAGCTATATCATCCATCTCATCAGTGCTTTTGCTATATCATTCATCTCACCAGTGCTTTACCATCTCAGCCTGTGTGCAGCTATATCATTCATCTCATCAGTGCTTTACCATCTCAGCCTGTGTGCAGCTATATCATCCATCTCATCAGTGCTTTTGCTATATCATTAATCTCATCAGTGCTTTACCACCTCAGCCTGTGTGCAGCTATATCATCCATCTCACCAGTGCTTTACCATCTCATCCTGTGTGCAGCTATATCATCCATCTCACCAGTGCTTTACCACCTCAGCCTGTGTGCAGCTATATCATCCATCTCACCAGTGCTTTACCACCTCAGCCTGTGTGCAGCTATATCATCCATCTCACCAGTGCTTTACCACCTCAGCCTGTGTGCAGCTATATCATCCTTCTCACCAGTGCTTTACCATCTCATCCTGTGTGCAGCTATATCATCCATCTCATCAGTGCTTTACCATCTCAGCTGTGTACAGCTATATCATCCATCTCACCAGTGCTTTACCATCACAGCCTGTGTGCAGCTATATCATCCATCTCACCAGTGCTTTACCATCTCATCCTGTGTGCAGCTATATCATCCATCTCATCAGTGCTTTACCATCTCAGCTGTGTACAGCTATATCATCCATCTCACCAGTGCTTTACCATCACAGCCTGTGTGCAGCTATATCATCCATCTCACCAGTGCTTTACCATCTCAGCCTGTGTGCAGCTATATCATCCATCTCACCAGTGCTTTACCATCTCATCCTGTGTGCAGCTATATCATCCATCTCACCAGTGCTTTACCATCTCAGCTGTGTGCAGCTATATCATTCATCTCACCAGTGCTTTACCATCTCAGCTGTGTGCAGCTATATCATCCATCTCATCAGTGCTTTTGCTATATCATTCATCTCACCAGTGCTTTACCATCTCAGCCTGTGTGCAGCTATATCATCCATCTCACCAGTGCTTTACCATCTCATTCTGTGTGCAGCTATATCATCCATCTCACCAGTGCTTTACCATCTCAGCCTGTGTGCAGCTATATCATCCATCTCACCAGTGCTTTACCATCTCATCCTGTGTGCAGCTATATCATCCATCTCACCAGTGCTTTACCATCTCAGCTGTGTGCAGCTATATCATTCATCTCACCAGTGCTTTACCATCTCAGCTGTGTGCAGCTATATCATCCATCTCATCAGTGCTTTTGCTATATCATTCATCTCACCAGTGCTTTACCATCTCAGCCTGTGTGCAGCTATATCATCCATCTCACCAGTGCTTTACCATCTCATTCTGTGTGCAGCTATATCATCCATCTCACCAGTGCTTTACCATCTCAGCCTGTGTGCAGCTATATCATTCATCTCACCAGTGCTTTACCATCTCAGCTGTGTGCAGCTATATCATCCATCTCATCAGTGCTTTTGCTATATCATTCATCTCATCAGTGCTTTACCATCTCAGCCTGTGTGCAGCTATATCATCCATCTCATCAGTGCTTTTGCTATATCATTCATCTCACCAGTGCTTTACCATCTCAGCCTGTGTGCAGCTATATCATTCATCTCATCAGTGCTTTACCATCTCAGCCTGTGTGCAGCTATATCATCCATCTCATCAGTGCTTTTGCTATATCATTAATCTCATCAGTGCTTTACCACCTCAGCCTGTGTGCAGCTATATCATCCATCTCACCAGTGCTTTACCATCTCATCCTGTGTGCAGCTATATCATCCATCTCACCAGTGCTTTACCACCTCAGCCTGTGTGCAGCTATATCATTCATCTCACCAGTGCTTTACCACCTCAGCCTGTGTGCAGCTATATCATCCATCTCACCAGTGCTTTACCACCTCAGCCTGTGTGCAGCTATATCATCCATCTCACCAGTGCTTTACCACCTCAGCCTGTGTGCAGCTATATCATCCTTCTCACCAGTGCTTTACCATCTCATCCTGTGTGCAGCTATATCATCCATCTCATCAGTGCTTTACCATCTCAGCTGTGTACAGCTATATCATCCATCTCACCAGTGCTTTACCATCACAGCCTGTGTGCAGCTATATCATCCATCTCACCAGTGCTTTACCATCTCAGCCTGTGTGCAGCTATATCATCCATCTCACCAGTGCTTTACCATCTCAGCCTGTGTGCAGCTATATCATCCATCTCACCAGTGCTTTACCATCTCAGCCTGTGTGCAGCTATATCATCCATCTCACCAGTGCTTTACCACCTCAGCCTTTGTGCAGCTATATCATCCATCTCACCAGTGCTTTACCACCTCAGCCTGTGTGCAGCTATATCATCCTTCTCACCAGTGCTTTACCATCTCATCCTGTGTGCAGCTATATCATCCATCTCATCAGTGCTTTACCATCTCAGCTGTATACAGCTATATCATCCATCTCACCAGTGCTTTACCATCACAGCCTGTGTGCAGCTATATCATCCATCTCACCAGTGCTTTACCATCTCAGCCTGTGTGCAGCTATATCATCCATCTCACCAGTGCTTTACCATCTCATCCTGTGTGCAGCTATATCATCCATCTCACCAGTGCTTTACCATCTCATCCTGTGTGCAGCTATATCATCCATCTCACCAGTGCTTTACCACCTCAGCCTGTGTGCAGCTATATCATCCATCTCACCAGTGCTTTACCACCTCAGCCTGTGTGCAGCTATATCATCCTTCTCACCAGTGCTTTACCATCTCATCCTGTGTGCAGCTATATCATCCATCTCATCAGTGCTTTACCATCTCAGCTGTGTACAGCTATATCATCCATCTCACCAGTGCTTTACCATCACAGCCTGTGTGCAGCTATATCATCCATCTCACCAGTGCTTTACCATCTCAGCCTGTGTGCAGCTATATCATCCATCTCACCAGTGCTTTACCATCTCATCCTGTGTGCAGCTATATCATCCATCTCACCAGTGCTTTACCATCTCATCCTGTGTGCAGCTATATCATCCATCTCACCAGTGCTTTACCACCTCAGCCTGTGTGCAGCTATATCATCCATCTCACCAGTGCTTTACCACCTCAGCCTGTGTGCAGCTATATCATCCTTCTCACCAGTGCTTTACCATCTCATCCTGTGTGCAGCTATATCATCCATCTCATCAGTGCTTTACCATCTCAGCTGTGTACAGCTATATCATCCATCTCACCAGTGCTTTACCATCTCATCCTGTGTGCAGCTATATCATCCATCTCACCAGTGCTTTACCATCTCATCCTGTGTGCAGCTATATCATCCATCTCACCAGTGCTTTACCATCACAGCCTGTGTGCAGCTATATCATCCATCTCACCAGTGCTTTACCATCTCATCCTGTGTGCAGCTATATCATCCATCTCACCAGTGCTTTACCATCTCAGCCTGTGTGCAGCTATATCATCCATCTCACCAGTGCTTTACCATCTCATCCTGTGTGCAGCTATATCATCCATCTCACCAGTGCTTTACCATCTCATCCTGTGTGCAGCTATATCATCCATCTCACCAGTGCTTTACCATCACAGCCTGTGTGCAGCTATATCATCCATCTCACCAGTGCTTTACCATCTCATCCTGTGTGCAGCTATATCATCCATCTCACCAGTGCTTTACCATCTCAGCCTGTGTGCAGCTATATCATCCATCTCACCAGTGCTTTACCATCTCATCCTGTGTGCAGCTATATCATCCATCTCACCAGTGCTTTACCATCTCATCCTGTGTGCAGCTATATCATCCATCTCACCAGTGCTTTACCATCTCATCCTGTGTGCAGCTATATCATCCATCTCACCAGTGCTTTACCATCACAGCCTGTGTGCAGCTATATCATCCATCTCACCAGTGCTTTACCATCTCAGCCTGTGTGCAGCTATATCATCCATCTCACCAGTGCTTTACCATCTCATCCTGTGTGCAGCTATATCATCCATCTCACCAGTGCTTTACCATCTCATCCTGTGTGCAGCTATATCATCCATCTCACCAGTGCTTTACCATCTCATCCTGTGTGCAGCTATATCATCCATCTCACCAGTGCTTTACCATCTCAGCCTGTGTGCAGCTATATCATCCATCTCACCAGTGCTTTACCATCTCAGCCTGTGTGCAGCTATATCATTCATCTCACCAGTGCTTTACCATCTCATCCTGTGTGCAGCTATATCATCCATCTCACCAGTGCTTTACCATCTCAGCCTGTGTGCAGCTATATCATCCATCTCACCAGTGCTTTACCATCTCATCCTGTGTGCAGCTATATCATCCATCTCACCAGTGCTTTACCATCTCAGCCTGTGTGCAGCTATATCATCCATCTCACCAGTGCTTTACCATCTCAGCCTGTGTGCAGCTATATCATTCATCTCATCAGTGCTTTACCATCTCAGCCTGTGTGCAGCTATATCATCCATCTCACCAGTGCTTTACCACCTCAGCCTGTGTGCAGCTATATCATCCTTCTCACCAGTGCTTTACCATCTCATCCTGTGTGCAGCTATATCATCCATCTCATCAGTGCTTTACCATCTCAGCTGTGTACAGCTATATCATCCATCTCACCAGTGCTTTACCATCTCATCCTGTGTGCAGCTATATCATCCATCTCACCAGTGCTTTACCATCTCATCCTGTGTGCAGCTATATCATCCATCTCACCAGTGCTTTACCATCACAGCCTGTGTGCAGCTATATCATCCATCTCACCAGTGCTTTACCATCTCATCCTGTGTGCAGCTATATCATCCATCTCACCAGTGCTTTACCATCTCAGCCTGTGTGCAGCTATATCATCCATCTCACCAGTGCTTTACCATCTCATCCTGTGTCCAGCTATATCATCCATCTCACCAGTGCTTTACCATCTCATCCTGTGTGCAGCTATATCATCCATCTCACCAGTGCTTTACCATCACAGCCTGTGTGCAGCTATATCATCCATCTCACCAGTGCTTTACCATCTCATCCTGTGTGCAGCTATATCATCCATCTCACCAGTGCTTTACCATCTCAGCCTGTGTGCAGCTATATCATCCATCTCACCAGTGCTTTACCATCTCATCCTGTGTGCAGCTATATCATCCATCTCACCAGTGCTTTACCATCTCATCCTGTGTGCAGCTATATCATCCATCTCACCAGTGCTTTACCATCTCATCCTGTGTGCAGCTATATCATCCATCTCACCAGTGCTTTACCATCACAGCCTGTGTGCAGCTATATCATCCATCTCACCAGTGCTTTACCATCTCAGCCTGTGTGCAGCTATATCATCCATCTCACCAGTGCTTTACCATCTCATCCTGTGTGCAGCTATATCATCCATCTCACCAGTGCTTTACCATCTCATCCTGTGTGCAGCTATATCATCCATCTCACCAGTGCTTTACCATCACAGCCTGTGTGCAGCTATATCATCCATCTCACCAGTGCTTTACCATCTCATCCTGTGTGCAGCTATATCATCCATCTCACCAGTGCTTTACCATCTCAGCCTGTGTGCAGCTATATCATCCATCTCACCAGTGCTTTACCATCTCATCCTGTGTGCAGCTATATCATCCATCTCACCAGTGCTTTACCATCTCATCCTGTGTGCAGCTATATCATCCATCTCACCAGTGCTTTACCATCTCATCCTGTGTGCAGCTATATCATCCATCTCACCAGTGCTTTACCATCACAGCCTGTGTGCAGCTATATCATCCATCTCACCAGTGCTTTACCATCTCAGCCTGTGTGCAGCTATATCATCCATCTCACCAGTGCTTTACCATCTCATCCTGTGTGCAGCTATATCATCCATCTCACCAGTGCTTTACCATCTCATCCTGTGTGCAGCTATATCATCCATCTCACCAGTGCTTTACCATCTCATCCTGTGTGCAGCTATATCATCCATCTCACCAGTGCTTTACCATCTCAGCCTGTGTGCAGCTATATCATCCATCTCACCAGTGCTTTACCATCTCAGCCTGTGTGCAGCTATATCATTCATCTCACCAGTGCTTTACCATCTCATCCTGTGTGCAGCTATATCATCCATCTCACCAGTGCTTTACCATCTCAGCCTGTGTGCAGCTATATCATCCATCTCACCAGTGCTTTACCATCTCATCCTGTGTGCAGCTATATCATCCATCTCACCAGTGCTTTACCATCTCAGCCTGTGTGCAGCTATATCATCCATCTCACCAGTGCTTTACCATCTCAGCCTGTGTGCAGCTATATCATTCATCTCATCAGTGCTTTACCATCTCAGCCTGTGTGCAGCTATATCATCCATCTCACCAGTGCTTTACCACCTCAGCCTGTGTGCAGCTATATCATCCTTCTCACCAGTGCTTTACCATCTCATCCTGTGTGCAGCTATATCATCCATCTCATCAGTGCTTTACCATCTCAGCTGTGTACAGCTATATCATCCATCTCACCAGTGCTTTACCATCTCATCCTGTGTGCAGCTATATCATCCATCTCACCAGTGCTTTACCATCTCATCCTGTGTGCAGCTATATCATCCATCTCACCAGTGCTTTACCATCACAGCCTGTGTGCAGCTATATCATCCATCTCACCAGTGCTTTACCATCTCATCCTGTGTGCAGCTATATCATCCATCTCACCAGTGCTTTACCATCTCAGCCTGTGTGCAGCTATATCATCCATCTCACCAGTGCTTTACCATCTCATCCTGTGTGCAGCTATATCATCCATCTCACCAGTGCTTTACCATCTCATCCTGTGTGCAGCTATATCATCCATCTCACCAGTGCTTTACCATCACAGCCTGTGTGCAGCTATATCATCCATCTCACCAGTGCTTTACCATCTCATCCTGTGTGCAGCTATATCATCCATCTCACCAGTGCTTTACCATCTCAGCCTGTGTGCAGCTATATCATCCATCTCACCAGTGCTTTACCATCTCATCCTGTGTGCAGCTATATCATCCATCTCACCAGTGCTTTACCATCTCATCCTGTGTGCAGCTATATCATCCATCTCACCAGTGCTTTACCATCTCATCCTGTGTGCAGCTATATCATCCATCTCACCAGTGCTTTACCATCACAGCCTGTGTGCAGCTATATCATCCATCTCACCAGTGCTTTACCATCTCAGCCTGTGTGCAGCTATATCATCCATCTCACCAGTGCTTTACCATCTCATCCTGTGTGCAGCTATATCATCCATCTCATCAGTGCTTTTGCTATATCATTCATCTCACCAGTGCTTTACCATCTCAGCCTGTGTGCAGCTATATCATTCATCTCATCAGTGCTTTACCATCTCATCCTGTGTGCAGCTATATCATCCATCTCACCAGTGCTTTACCACCTCAGCCTGTGTGCAGCTATATCATTCATCTCACCAGTGCTTTACCACCTCAGCCTGTGTGCAGCTATATCATCCATCTCACCAGTGCTTTACCACCTCAGCCTGTGTGCAGCTATATCATCCATCTCACCAGTGCTTTACCACCTCAGCCTGTGTGCAGCTATATCATCCATCTCACCAGTGCTTTACCATCTCATCCTGTGTGCAGCTATATCATCCATCTCATCAGTGCTTTACCATCTCAGCTGTGTACAGCTATATCATCCATCTCACCAGTGCTTTACCATCACAGCCTGTGTGCAGCTATATCATCCATCTCACCAGTGCTTTACCATCTCAGCCTGTGTGCAGCTATATCATCCATCTCACCAGTGCTTTACCATCTCATCCTGTGTGCAGCTATATCATCCATCTCACCAGTGCTTTACCATCTCAGCCTGTGTGCAGCTATATCATTCATCTCACCAGTGCTTTACCATCTCAGCCTGTGTGCAGCTATATCATCCATCTCATCAGTGCTTTTGCTATATCATTAATCTCATCAGTGCTTTACCACCTCAGCCTGTGTGCAGCTATATCATCCATCTCACCAGTGCTTTACCATCTCATCCTGTGTGCAGCTATATCATCCATCTCACCAGTGCTTTACCATCTCAGCCTGTGTGCAGCTATATCATCCATCTCACCAGTGCTTTACCATCTCAGCCTGTGTGCAGCTATATCATCCATCTCATCAGTGCTTTTGCTATATCATTCATCTCACCAGTGCTTTACCATCTCAGCCTGTGTGCAGCTATATCATCCATCTCATCAGTGCTTTACCATCTCATCCTGTGTGCAGCTATATCATCCATCTCACCAGTGCTTTACCACCTCAGCCTGTGTGCAGCTATATCATTCATCTCACCAGTGCTTTACCATCTCAGCCTGTGTGCAGCTATATCATCCATCTCACCAGTGCTTTACCATCTCAGCCTGTGTGCAGCTATATCATTCATCTCACCAGTGCTTTACCATCTCAGCTGTGTGCAGCTATATCATCCATCTCATCAGTGCTTTTGCTATATCATTCATCTCATCAGTGCTTTACCATCTCAGCCTGTGTGCAGCTATATCATCCATCTCATCAGTGCTTTTGCTATATCATTCATCTCACCAGTGCTTTACCATCTCAGCCTGTGTGCAGCTATATCATTCATCTCATCAGTGCTTTACCATCTCAGCCTGTGTGCAGCTATATCATCCATCTCATCAGTGCTTTTGCTATATCATTAATCTCATCAGTGCTTTACCACCTCAGCCTGTGTGCAGCTATATCATCCATCTCACCAGTGCTTTACCATCTCATCCTGTGTGCAGCTATATCATCCATCTCACCAGTGCTTTACCACCTCAGCCTGTGTGCAGCTATATCATTCATCTCACCAGTGCTTTACCACCTCAGCCTGTGTGCAGCTATATCATCCATCTCACCAGTGCTTTACCATCTCAGCTGTGTGCAGCTATATCATCCATCTCATCAGTGCTTTTGCTATATCATTCATCTCACCAGTGCTTTACCATCTCAGCCTGTGTGCAACTATATCATCCATCTCACCAGTGCTTTACCATCTCATCCTGTGTGCAGCTATATCATCCATCTCACCAGTGCTTTACCATCTCAGCTGTGTGCAGCTATATCATCCATCTCATCAGTGCTTTTGCTATATCATTCATCTCATCAGTGCTTTACCATCTCAGCCTGTGTGCAGCTATATCATCCATCTCATCAGTGCTTTTGCTATATCATTCATCTCACCAGTGCTTTACCATCTCAGCCTGTGTGCAGCTATATCATCCATCTCATCAGTGCTTTTGCTATATCATTAATCTCATCAGTGCTTACCACCTCAGCCTGTGTGCAGCTATATCATTCATCTCACCAGTGCTTTACCACCTCAGCCTGTGTGCAGCTATATCATCCATCTCACCAGTGCTTTACCACCTCAGCCTGTGTGCAGCTATATCATCCATCTCACCAGTGCTTTACCATCTCATCCTGTGTGCAGCTATATCATCCATCTCATCAGTGCTTTACCATCTCAGCCTGTGTGCAGCTATATCATTCATCTCACCAGTGCTTTACCATCTCAGCTGTGTACAGCTATATCATCCATCTCACCAGTGCTTTACCATCTCAGCCTGTGTGCAGCTATATCATCCATCTCACCAGTGCTTTACCATCTCAGCCTGTGTGCAGCTATATCATCCATCTCACCAGTGCTTTACCATCTCATCCTGTGTGCAGCTATATCATCCATCTCACCAGTGCTTTACCATCTCAGCCTGTGTGCAGCTATATCATTCATCTCAACCAGTGCTTTACCATCTCAGCTGTGTGCAGCTATATCATTCATCTCACCAGTGCTTTACCATCTCAGCTGTGTGCAGCTATATCATCCATCTCATCAGTGCTTTTGCTATATCATTCATCTCACCAGTGCTTTACCATCTCAGCCTGTGTGCAGCTATATCATCCATCTCACCAGTGCTTTACCATCTCATCCTGTGTGCAGCTATATCATCCATCTCACCAGTGCTTTACCATCTCAGCCTGTGTGCAGCTATATCATTCATCTCACCAGTGCTTTACCATCTCAGCCTGTGTGCAGCTATATCATCCATCTCATCAGTGCTTTTGCTATATCATTCATCTCATCAGTGCTTTACCATCTCAGCCTGTGTGCAGCTATATCATCCATCTCATCAGTGCTTTTGCTATATCATTCATCTCACCAGTGCTTTACCATCTCAGCCTGTGTGCAGCTATATCATTCATCTCATCAGTGCTTTACCATCTCAGCCTGTGTGCAGCTATATCATCCATCTCATCAGTGCTTTTGCTATATCATTAATCTCATCAGTGCTTTACCACCTCAGCCTGTGTGCAGCTATATCATCCATCTCACCAGTGCTTTACCATCTCATCCTGTGTGCAGCTATATCATCCATCTCACCAGTGCTTTACCACCTCAGCCTGTGTGCAGCTATATCATCCATCTCACCAGTGCTTTACCACCTCAGCCTGTGTGCAGCTATATCATCCATCTCACCAGTGCTTTACCACCTCAGCCTGTGTGCAGCTATATCATCCTTCTCACCAGTGCTTTACCATCTCATCCTGTGTGCAGCTATATCATCCATCTCATCAGTGCTTTACCATCTCAGCTGTGTACAGCTATATCATCCATCTCACCAGTGCTTTACCATCACAGCCTGTGTGCAGCTATATCATCCATCTCACCAGTGCTTTACCATCTCATCCTGTGTGCAGCTATATCATCCATCTCATCAGTGCTTTACCATCTCAGCTGTGTACAGCTATATCATCCATCTCACCAGTGCTTTACCATCACAGCCTGTGTGCAGCTATATCATCCATCTCACCAGTGCTTTACCATCTCAGCCTGTGTGCAGCTATATCATCCATCTCACCAGTGCTTTACCATCTCATCCTGTGTGCAGCTATATCATCCATCTCACCAGTGCTTTACCATCTCAGCTGTGTGCAGCTATATCATTCATCTCACCAGTGCTTTACCATCTCAGCTGTGTGCAGCTATATCATCCATCTCATCAGTGCTTTTGCTATATCATTCATCTCACCAGTGCTTTACCATCTCAGCCTGTGTGCAGCTATATCATCCATCTCACCAGTGCTTTACCATCTCATTCTGTGTGCAGCTATATCATCCATCTCACCAGTGCTTTACCATCTCAGCCTGTGTGCAGCTATATCATCCATCTCACCAGTGCTTTACCATCTCATCCTGTGTGCAGCTATATCATCCATCTCACCAGTGCTTTACCATCTCAGCTGTGTGCAGCTATATCATTCATCTCACCAGTGCTTTACCATCTCAGCTGTGTGCAGCTATATCATCCATCTCATCAGTGCTTTTGCTATATCATTCATCTCACCAGTGCTTTACCATCTCAGCCTGTGTGCAGCTATATCATCCATCTCACCAGTGCTTTACCATCTCATTCTGTGTGCAGCTATATCATCCATCTCACCAGTGCTTTACCATCTCAGCCTGTGTGCAGCTATATCATTCATCTCACCAGTGCTTTACCATCTCAGCTGTGTGCAGCTATATCATCCATCTCATCAGTGCTTTTGCTATATCATTCATCTCATCAGTGCTTTACCATCTCAGCCTGTGTGCAGCTATATCATCCATCTCATCAGTGCTTTTGCTATATCATTCATCTCACCAGTGCTTTACCATCTCAGCCTGTGTGCAGCTATATCATTCATCTCATCAGTGCTTTACCATCTCAGCCTGTGTGCAGCTATATCATCCATCTCATCAGTGCTTTTGCTATATCATTAATCTCATCAGTGCTTTACCACCTCAGCCTGTGTGCAGCTATATCATCCATCTCACCAGTGCTTTACCATCTCATCCTGTGTGCAGCTATATCATCCATCTCACCAGTGCTTTACCACCTCAGCCTGTGTGCAGCTATATCATTCATCTCACCAGTGCTTTACCACCTCAGCCTGTGTGCAGCTATATCATCCATCTCACCAGTGCTTTACCACCTCAGCCTGTGTGCAGCTATATCATCCATCTCACCAGTGCTTTACCACCTCAGCCTGTGTGCAGCTATATCATCCTTCTCACCAGTGCTTTACCATCTCATCCTGTGTGCAGCTATATCATCCATCTCATCAGTGCTTTACCATCTCAGCTGTGTACAGCTATATCATCCATCTCACCAGTGCTTTACCATCACAGCCTGTGTGCAGCTATATCATCCATCTCACCAGTGCTTTACCATCTCAGCCTGTGTGCAGCTATATCATCCATCTCACCAGTGCTTTACCATCTCAGCCTGTGTGCAGCTATATCATCCATCTCACCAGTGCTTTACCATCTCAGCCTGTGTGCAGCTATATCATCCATCTCACCAGTGCTTTACCACCTCAGCCTTTGTGCAGCTATATCATCCATCTCACCAGTGCTTTACCACCTCAGCCTGTGTGCAGCTATATCATCCTTCTCACCAGTGCTTTACCATCTCATCCTGTGTGCAGCTATATCATCCATCTCATCAGTGCTTTACCATCTCAGCTGTATACAGCTATATCATCCATCTCACCAGTGCTTTACCATCACAGCCTGTGTGCAGCTATATCATCCATCTCACCAGTGCTTTACCATCTCAGCCTGTGTGCAGCTATATCATCCATCTCACCAGTGCTTTACCATCTCATCCTGTGTGCAGCTATATCATCCATCTCACCAGTGCTTTACCATCTCATCCTGTGTGCAGCTATATCATCCATCTCACCAGTGCTTTACCACCTCAGCCTGTGTGCAGCTATATCATCCATCTCACCAGTGCTTTACCACCTCAGCCTGTGTGCAGCTATATCATCCTTCTCACCAGTGCTTTACCATCTCATCCTGTGTGCAGCTATATCATCCATCTCATCAGTGCTTTACCATCTCAGCTGTGTACAGCTATATCATCCATCTCACCAGTGCTTTACCATCACAGCCTGTGTGCAGCTATATCATCCATCTCACCAGTGCTTTACCATCTCAGCCTGTGTGCAGCTATACCATCCATCTCACCAGTGCTTTACCATCTCATCCTGTGTGCAGCTATATCATCCATCTCACCAGTGCTTTACCATCTCATCCTGTGTGCAGCTATATCATCCATCTCACCAGTGCTTTACCACCTCAGCCTGTGTGCAGCTATATCATCCATCTCACCAGTGCTTTACCACCTCAGCCTGTGTGCAGCTATATCATCCTTCTCACCAGTGCTTTACCATCTCATCCTGTGTGCAGCTATATCATCCATCTCATCAGTGCTTTACCATCTCAGCTGTGTACAGCTATATCATCCATCTCACCAGTGCTTTACCATCTCATCCTGTGTGCAGCTATATCATCCATCTCACCAGTGCTTTACCATCTCATCCTGTGTGCAGCTATATCATCCATCTCACCAGTGCTTTACCATCACAGCCTGTGTGCAGCTATATCATCCATCTCACCAGTGCTTTACCATCTCATCCTGTGTGCAGCTATATCATCCATCTCACCAGTGCTTTACCATCTCAGCCTGTGTGCAGCTATATCATCCATCTCACCAGTGCTTTACCATCTCATCCTGTGTGCAGCTATATCATCCATCTCACCAGTGCTTTACCATCTCATCCTGTGTGCAGCTATATCATCCATCTCACCAGTGCTTTACCATCACAGCCTGTGTGCAGCTATATCATCCATCTCACCAGTGCTTTACCATCTCATCCTGTGTGCAGCTATATCATCCATCTCACCAGTGCTTTACCATCTCAGCCTGTGTGCAGCTATATCATCCATCTCACCAGTGCTTTACCATCTCATCCTGTGTGCAGCTATATCATCCATCTCACCAGTGCTTTACCATCTCATCCTGTGTGCAGCTATATCATCCATCTCACCAGTGCTTTACCATCTCATCCTGTGTGCAGCTATATCATCCATCTCACCAGTGCTTTACCATCACAGCCTGTGTGCAGCTATATCATCCATCTCACCAGTGCTTTACCATCTCAGCCTGTGTGCAGCTATATCATCCATCTCACCAGTGCTTTACCATCTCATCCTGTGTGCAGCTATATCATCCATCTCACCAGTGCTTTACCATCTCATCCTGTGTGCAGCTATATCATCCATCTCACCAGTGCTTTACCATCTCATCCTGTGTGCAGCTATATCATCCATCTCACCAGTGCTTTACCATCTCAGCCTGTGTGCAGCTATATCATCCATCTCACCAGTGCTTTACCATCTCAGCCTGTGTGCAGCTATATCATTCATCTCACCAGTGCTTTACCATCTCATCCTGTGTGCAGCTATATCATCCATCTCACCAGTGCTTTACCATCTCAGCCTGTGTGCAGCTATATCATCCATCTCACCAGTGCTTTACCATCTCATCCTGTGTGCAGCTATATCATCCATCTCACCAGTGCTTTACCATCTCAGCCTGTGTGCAGCTATATCATCCATCTCACCAGTGCTTTACCATCTCAGCCTGTGTGCAGCTATATCATTCATCTCATCAGTGCTTTACCATCTCAGCCTGTGTGCAGCTATATCATCCATCTCACCAGTGCTTTACCACCTCAGCCTGTGTGCAGCTATATCATCCTTCTCACCAGTGCTTTACCATCTCATCCTGTGTGCAGCTATATCATCCATCTCATCAGTGCTTTACCATCTCAGCTGTGTACAGCTATATCATCCATCTCACCAGTGCTTTACCATCTCATCCTGTGTGCAGCTATATCATCCATCTCACCAGTGCTTTACCATCTCATCCTGTGTGCAGCTATATCATCCATCTCACCAGTGCTTTACCATCACAGCCTGTGTGCAGCTATATCATCCATCTCACCAGTGCTTTACCATCTCATCCTGTGTGCAGCTATATCATCCATCTCACCAGTGCTTTACCATCTCAGCCTGTGTGCAGCTATATCATCCATCTCACCAGTGCTTTACCATCTCATCCTGTGTGCAGCTATATCATCCATCTCACCAGTGCTTTACCATCTCATCCTGTGTGCAGCTATATCATCCATCTCACCAGTGCTTTACCATCACAGCCTGTGTGCAGCTATATCATCCATCTCACCAGTGCTTTACCATCTCATCCTGTGTGCAGCTATATCATCCATCTCACCAGTGCTTTACCATCTCAGCCTGTGTGCAGCTATATCATCCATCTCACCAGTGCTTTACCATCTCATCCTGTGTGCAGCTATATCATCCATCTCACCAGTGCTTTACCATCTCATCCTGTGTGCAGCTATATCATCCATCTCACCAGTGCTTTACCATCTCATCCTGTGTGCAGCTATATCATCCATCTCACCAGTGCTTTACCATCACAGCCTGTGTGCAGCTATATCATCCATCTCACCAGTGCTTTACCATCTCAGCCTGTGTGCAGCTATATCATCCATCTCACCAGTGCTTTACCATCTCATCCTGTGTGCAGCTATATCATCCATCTCACCAGTGCTTTACCATCTCATCCTGTGTGCAGCTATATCATCCATCTCACCAGTGCTTTACCATCTCATCCTGTGTGCAGCTATATCATCCATCTCACCAGTGCTTTACCATCTCAGCCTGTGTGCAGCTATATCATCCATCTCACCAGTGCTTTACCATCTCAGCCTGTGTGCAGCTATATCATTCATCTCACCAGTGCTTTACCATCTCATCCTGTGTGCAGCTATATCATCCATCTCACCAGTGCTTTACCATCTCAGCCTGTGTGCAGCTATATCATCCATCTCACCAGTGCTTTACCATCTCATCCTGTGTGCAGCTATATCATCCATCTCACCAGTGCTTTACCATCTCATCCTGTGTGCAGCTATATCATCCATCTCACCAGTGCTTTACCATCTCATCCTGTGTGCAGCTATATCATCCATCTCACCAGTGCTTTACCATCTCATCCTGTGTGCAGCTATATCATCCATCTCACCAGTGCTTTACCATCTCATCCTGTGTGCAGCTATATCATCCATCTCACCAGTGCTTTACCATCTCAGCCTGTGTGCAGCTATATCATCCATCTCACCAGTGCTTTACCATCTCAGCCTGTGTGCAGCTATATCATTCATCTCACCAGTGCTTTACCATCTCATCCTGTGTGCAGCTATATCATCCATCTCACCAGTGCTTTACCATCTCATCCTGTGTGCAGCTATATCATCCATCTCACCAGTGCTTTACCATCTCAGCCTGTGTGCAGCTATATCATCCATCTCACCAGTGCTTTACCATCTCAGCCTGTGTGCAGCTATATCATTCATCTCACCAGTGCTTTACCATCTCATCCTGTGTGCAGCTATATCATCCATCTCACCAGTGCTTTACCATCTCATCCTGTGTGCAGCTATATCATCCATCTCACCAGTGCTTTACCATCTCAGCCTGTGTGCAGCTATATCATCCATCTCACCAGTGCTTTACCATCTCATCCTGTGTGCAGCTATATCATCCATCTCACCAGTGCTTTACCATCTCAGCCTGTGTGCAGCTATATCATCCATCTCACCAGTGCTTTACCATCTCATCCTGTGTGCAGCTATATCATCCATCTCACCAGTGCTTTACCATCTCATCCTGTGTGCAGCTATATCATCCATCTCACCAGTGCTTTACCATCACAGCCTGTGTGCAGCTATATCATCCATCTCACCAGTGCTTTACCATCTCATCCTGTGTGCAGCTATATCATCCATCTCACCAGTGCTTTACCATCTCATCCTGTGTGCAGCTATATCATCCATCTCACCAGTGCTTTACCATCTCAGCCTGTGTGCAGCTATATCATCCATCTCACCAGTGCTTTACCATCTCATCCTGTGTGCAGCTATATCATCCATCTCACCAGTGCTTTACCATCTCAGCCTGTGTGCAGCTATATCATTCATCTCACCAGTGCTTTTTTTTTTTTTAAATATCTTTTTTATTGAACAGCAATAAAACAGTTATACATTGCACAATCCAAGAATTAGAGAAAATAAAATTGTCTGATAAACGACTAGTCTGTTTCTTGGAACAAACAATATACAAACTACTGTTAATCTTTTCAAATTTTTTGGAAAATAGTACAAATATAGATTGAAATTATGTCAAAGTACAAAGAAACAAAGTACTTGAATATAATATAATGTAGAAATTTACAAAATTACAAATACTGTATAAAAAAATCAATATAGTACACCGTATAGAAATGCAAGTAAATATACAATCAATGTCACTCAAACTATGCAACTTATAGAGCCAGTGTAAGCAGCAATTGAATTTTGAGTTAACCAATTATCACATCAACTTCGGTATATCAGTCAATCGTTGCGTCAATATAATCTACATCAATGCAGAATTATATTAGAAAAAAGGGGGGGAGAGTTAGAATAAAATGATAAAAGAAACAGAAGAAGAAAGAAAGGTGAAATAGAAATAGAGGGGGAATCACTGACAGAAGGTGAGAGATACCTTGTCTGGGGGGATTCACAGAGAGCTACATATAAATAGCACAAATAGGGGCATTTTAAGTGATATTTCTTAGCATAAACCATTCCGTGTGATCAAAGACTTTCCATATGTTATTCTGAATCTGGACCGGTAGACATTGTATGTATGGTTCCCATTTTTTGGAAAAAATCCGCACCCCTCTTTCGATGTTAAAGATAGCCATACGTCTCTCCGCATAAATTACCTCCAGCAGCGCAGTTTTCCATTCCATTAGTGTAGGTGCTGATTTTGAGATCCAGTAATTAAGGATAAGTTGTTTAGCTACTGTAACCATGACTCTCAGAGCAGGTTTCCATGGGCCCAAGGAGGACTCAGACTCCCATATTGAAAATTCTGCGAAAATAAGAGCTGCCGCATTTTTGGACAATTTAAGATGTATCGTATTATTTAGATAACACAAAATTTTATTCCAAAATCTATGGATCTTTCTGCAGTACCAGAGGCTATGCGAGAGAGAGGCATTAGAGCAGTCACATTTCACACAATTTCCCTCCTCCTGTGGCACAAAATGTCTCAGTTGGGCCGGGGACATATATGTATGATTTAAAATTCTAAGATGAATTTCTTGAAGTCTCGCTGACTTAAGACAGGGTAAAACACAATCCAGATTCGCAACAAATGGCTCCAAGTCACATAATTCGGGTATCTCTGTGTGCCAAGCTTCCGCAACTGGTGCCCAAGCATGTATAGGAATTTCAATCAGGTATTTATATAAATGAGCTATTCTGAATTTGGTTGAGCGACATAAGAGTAGAATGCGACCCATTGTATCTGTGTTAACTGAGATCCATAAAGGATTATCTAAGGATTGAATGAAATGACGTACTTGTAGAAACATAAAAAATTGTGTACGAGGGATGTCATATTTATCCTGTAATTGTACAAAGGAGAGCAAATTGCCACCCGGATCAAATACATCTTTGATGGACATGATTCCCTTTTGATTCCACATTTTAAAAAGAGGAATGTCAAGTGAAGGGGGAAAACAGGGATTACCCCATAAGGGGATGTACGGGGATGAAAAAGGATTTTTCCCCAAATGTGTATTAACCTTCAACCACGTAGTGTAAGTGTCCCAGAATAAAATATTAGAACGAAATATCTTAGGAATGTGTATTTTAGGGGTGTGTAACAAGGCTGCTGGGGCATATGGGTGAAATAATGCTTCCTCCAAGTCAGGATTAGTATAGTGATCGGTATGTAATAACCAATCAGTTATATATCGGAATATGGCAGCTTTTGCAAATGCAGAGATGCTTGGGATGCTCAGCCCTCCATTTTTTTTCAGTAGGTAAGCTCGGGAACGCGGCATTCTGGGTTTCTTGTACTGCCAAATGAATTTAAAAAAGATCTGCGTAAACTTCAGTACATCCGCTCTTGTTAAAGTAATGGGTAAAGTTTGTAAAAGATAGGCTAGTTTCGGGAACACCACACTCTTTATTACAGTTACTCGTCCGAGTAGAGAGAGTTTAAGATCTTTCCAATTCTGGAGTTGGGAGTTTAATCTATTTAGCAATGGAGAGAAATTAAAAGCATATAGAGAGGATAATTGAGCTGGTATAAATATACCTAAGTATTTTAATTTATGTGTTGCAATTGTGAAAAGAGAGGCTATGTGGGGATGTGTAGCTAAAAAAGTAGCTGCATCAATAGGGAGCAACTCAGATTTACTCACAGTGATGCGATAACCTGCAAATGATCCAAATGTGGTAATTAGATCCAGAAGTGTAGGGATGGATCGTAGGGGGTCAGATATAAAAAGCATCATATCGTCTGCAAATAAAGACAATTTACATGTTTGGTTTCTGATAGTAATACCATTTACCTCCGTTTCCTGTCTTATTGCTATTGCCAATGGTTCTAGCGCAATTGCAAACAAAAGTGGAGAAAGCGGGCAACCCTGTCTCGTCCCTCTCTGTGTACAGAATACAGGTGATAAATATCTATTAGTGAGAATCTGAGTAAGGGGAGAAGTATATAAGGATCGTATGATCTCAACAAAAAGGGCGGGCATACCAAACCGACGCAGAGATTCAAACAGGTGATCCCAGGTTACCAGATCAAACGCTTTTTCTGCGTCTAAAGACAACAAGAACCTGGGATCACCCGTCTCGCCCATATGCAGAGACTGCAGCACCGTAAGGACTTTCCTAATGTTTGTGACAGAATTTCTGCCACAAATAAACCCGGTTTGGTCCGGGTGTATGATAGACGGGAGAATCAACTTCAACCGCTCTGCTAAAATTTTTGTCAATAATTTATAGTCTACGTTAAGTAGAGAAATGGGTCTATATGATGAAGGCAAAAGGGGGTCTCTGCCTGACTTCGGCAGAACTTTTATAATGGCCGAATTAAAATAGTGAGGGATTATTTTACTATCCATTATGGAGTTAAATACATTAGTTAAAGTCTCTGTGATTTGGGGACGTAATATTTTGAAAAACTCCCCACTCAGACCATCTGGGCCTGGGGCCTTGAACGTCTTGAGAGATTTAACAGCCTGATCTACCTCTTCATGTGTAATTTTGCCAATCAATATATCAGCCTGTGCAGATGAAATCTGTGGCAGGGTGTGTGATTCCCAAAAAGCCTCTTTTTTAGTGATATCTATTGGGTCTTGGGAATAGAGGTTTTGGTAGTAACGGAAAAAGATATTCGCGATATCTTTGCCATTGAATTGTATGGCAGAGCTTTCATCTTTGAGAGCTGCAATATTATTATGTGGCTTGGTACCTCTCAGCATGTTTGATAGGAGTCGGCTAGGTTTGTTGCCGTATCGAAAGAAATGTAATTTACCTGAGTATACATATTTATCATCCATTTGAGTGAGGATTTGATCAAAGTGTAACTTGCACTCACCATATGCGGCTCTAGTCACCGGTGAGGATGAAGCTCTTAGAGCTTGAAATGCGGATGTTAAGGCCGTCTGTGCAGATCTATAAGTGGCGTCCTGTTCAGCCTTATATTTTGTCATAAAGGAGATAATTTCCCCCCTAATCACCGCCTTAGCAGTTTGCCAATATAAACCTGGGTTATCTTTATGTATTTGGTTGTTCATTTCGTAACTGGCCCAAGCAGACTCTAGCATTGACTTAAATTTAAGGGATGAGGCTAATTTTGCCGGAAATCGCCATTGGGAGTATGAACCCAAAAGGAATTTCCCCTGTACATCCACCCACACCGGCGCATGATCCGAAATAGCTATAGTTTCAATCGATGTATCGATAATCATTGGGGATATTGAGTTAGATAAGTAAAAATAATCAAGCCTAGAAAAGGCGTTATGAGTGGCTGAGTAGTACGTGTATTCCAGATCAGTGGGGTGTCTCATTCTCCACACATCTAATAAATTCAATTCTTTGGCTATATAATTTAAACCTATTTTTGGTTGTTTGGGGGAGGAATGAGAGAAAGTTTTCCTATCTAAGGTTGGGGAAGCGACCAGATTGAAATCACCCCCTAATATAATCTTAGAATCTGCAAAAGAATATAATTTGTTAATCAATCCTAAGAAAAAAGATTTATCATATATATTGGGACCATAGACATTACACAAACAATATCTAGTGCCGTCTAGCGTGACATCCATAAGAATGTATCGGCCCTCTTGGTCCACATCAGAGGAGTGAATATCGAATTGAATACCCTTGCGTATTAGGATTACCACTCCACGTGACTTAGAACCAAATGATGATGACGCCAATACCTGGTGGTGCAGTGTGTTTAGCTTGGCGTGTTCTGTGGGAGTTAAATGAGTCTCCTGTAAATAAGTGATATCGGATTTAAGCTTATTAAGATATGTCAATATGCGCTTTCTTTTCACTGGTGAGTGAATCCCCCTGACATTCCAGGTGCAAAACCTAAGGTGGGAATGCATCACAAGGTGTGGAAATTAGGTAATGCAAATAGTAAAAAAGTGTAGTATAAATGTTAATATACTCCCCATAATACCGGTTGGTGCTAGGTAGGTTCATAATAATATGAATGTCGGCTCTAGTATAAGTCATAAATAAGCTATGAAGGGCATGAGCTTCGTGATTCATACAGTATAAAGAAACAAATAAACAAATGGACATAGACATAAAAAGAAAATAAAGATAGACGCTTATATGCAGAGATTGCGAATCAAATGCAAACATATAACCAAAACTATAGTCATTGATCTCAGCCTATTGAAAAGGAAAAAAAAAAAGACAATAGTCTTAATAATAACTATAAAGCAACGTCACAAGTATATATGTAATTATAATCCTAAATCAGACTATAAACATATTTTTGAAGAAAAGGGTAAAACCTGGTAAAGGCATCAAAATAGGTATGGGACATCTTCCCGTAATCAATCATTATGGTCCATCGTGGAGGGGTCCGAGGACTCTTTTACTTCGTTAAGGAAAGCCTGGGCGTCAGCAACTTCTGTGAAATCTTTAGGGCCTTGAGATGAGAAAATGCGAAGTCTAGCTGGGAATAAGAGCGCGAAGCGAGTCCCTGATTGGATGAGCTGAGAGCAGACAGGGGACATATTTCTGCGTGCTCTGGCAACCTCCGCGGAGTAGTCCTGGAACAAGAGGATACGTTGGCCATCCCACTGAAGAGGGCCCTTCTGTCGAGCAGTTGACCATATCAGATCCTTGTGACGAAAATTTAAGCACTTGAAGATAACAGCTCTAGGGCGTGAGATGTTAGAATCGCGAAAAGGACCTAATCTATGTGCTCGTTCTATCTCAAAATTATTCAGTTCAGTCGAGATGCCGAGTAGCTCAGGGAGATCGGTTTGAAGAAATTTAGTGAGATCGTTGCCTTTAATCGTTTCCTTAAGACCCAGAAGTCGCAGGTTGTTGCGTCTGGACCTATTTTCCAGATCGTCTACCTTGGATAGTAATTGTTGTTGAGTGGTCGACATGGTAGCAACTTGTTGTTTTAGTTCCGAAAGTTCATGAAAGTTGACTCCGATCCTGTTTTCATTTTCACGCACTTGTTGTGAGACAGAAGACATTTGCGTCTTAATATCCGCCAGTGCCCCCATGAATTTATCCGCTTGGTTTTGCAGTAGTGGTTCCACTGTTTCTTTAATGGCTCTAACTATCTCTGCATATGAGAGAGGAGCAGGAACCGGGCCCATTGTGTTATGGGTAGTAGCGGGTTCGGAACTATGTGTGTGTGGCATGTTTTCCACAGAGTCTGTAGGTTGATCTGTACGTTTGCTACTACCCCTGGCTCGATTTGCCTTGGGGGTGGGCTGTGGAGCCATGAACTTATCCATGTAGAGATTGGTCCTAATTTTCACCAGGTTATGATAATACTGAGGAGTGTGTTGCTTAGAAATGGCTGTGATCACAGACAGGAGATCCTTTACATTTCAAATAATTGTGAAGTAACTTGAAAAATAGGGCTGGAGCACCATCTGGTGGTAGAAGCTGGTACTGTAACTATTCCCCAGAGTAAAGGATATGTACATAAATATTGCCAAATTTATCATCAGCTATAGCTGGGGATTCAAAAGAAGTATAGAGTTGCAAGACTTCTGTTTATAAGCAGCTGTACGTTCTCCAGTATAGGGCTTTAACTGGTAACACACAGTACCTTGTCTCCTGTATATGCAGTGTCTGCAAAATGGCGCCGTCTGTAAAAGGACCTTGAAAGGAGCCAGCGTCTGCCTTCTGCAATTGCGATATGCGGTCGCGGGGACCCGTCCAGCGGCGTCCCCGTGTGTTCCCCTCGCTGCTCGCACCCACCAGCTGACTGTCTGTGAGCCAGCGTCGCGGGGTTTGGCAGTGGACCAGGCGCGATGCAGGAGCCGGGAGGCGAGGGCCGGAATCCAGCACCACGCACAGCGTCTGCAGTAGGCCGCGAGGTCCGGCAGCCCGAGTCCGGGAACCAGGATCCCGCTAGGCAATGGGAACACCCGCCTTGGGGGCAGAGATGGCTTGTGGCGGTAGGAGAGCCAAGAAGCACCGCGCACGGCCCATCTCACCAGTGCTTTACCACCTCAGCCTGTGTGCAGCTATATCATTCATCTCATCAGTGCTTTACCATCTCAGCTGTGTACAGCTATATCATTCATCTCACCAGTGCTTTACCACCTCAGCCTGTGTGCAGCTATATCATTCATCACATCAGTGCTTTACCATCTCATCCTGTGTGCAGCTATATCATCCATGTCACCAGTGCTTTACCATCTCAGCCTGTGTGCAGCTATATCATTCATTTCACCAGTGCTTTACCACCTCAGCCTGTGTGCAGCTATATCATTCATTTCACCAGTGCTTTACCATCTCAGCCTGTGTGCAGCTATATCATTCATCTCACCAGTGCTTTACCATCTCAGCCTGTGTGCAGCTATATCATCCATGTCACCAGTGCTTTACCATCTCAGCCTGTGTGCAGCTATATCATTCATTTCACCAGTGCTTTAACATCTCAGCCTGTGTGCAGCTATATCGTTCATCTCACCAGTGCGTTACCATCTCAGCCTGTGTGCAGCTATATCATTCATCTCACCAGTGCTTTACCACCTCAGCCTGTGTGCAGCTATATCATTCATCTCACCAGTGCTTTACCACCTCAGCCTGTGTGCAGCTATATCATTCATCTCACCAGTGCTTTACCATCTCAGCCTGTGTGCAGCTATATCGTTCATCTCACCAGTGCGTTACCATCTCAGCCTGTGTGCAGCTATATCATTCATCTCACCAGTGCTTTACCACCTCAGCCCATGTGCAGCTATATCGTCAGTGCGTTACCACCGACACCTGTGTGCAGTAAACTATACATTTCACCAGTGCTTTACCATCACAGCCTGAGTGTAGTTATACATACCCACCTCTCCAGCGTTGTAATCTCTGGCTGGCTCCAGTGCCACTACCCACCTCGTTACTGGACTCTGAGGTCCCTACCTACGTGTTACAGTATTGCATCGTGGTGCACTCTTTCTGACCGGCAACCCGGTAGAGTGTGTCCGCAGTGCACACTTCCTTGTACCTCAAGTACAGTGTCCCTACATGCCCCTTACTGGCACCGACCCTTTGGGCCATGAGTGTTCGTCTCACCTTTTTCCCGCAGGCTTTGGTCACCTAGACAAAGGACCACGACCTGCTTACGTGGTGTAGCTCAAGCCCATATCCCGATTGGTGGGGTCACTGGCGAACACCATCTCATGGGTTACATTCCGTACCTTTGACTAGGTCTCGCCAACGAACAAGACCCGTGGATGCGGAGGTCGTACATTCAGGCCCCTCGCCTCCGTTTCCTCCCGCTGCCTCAGCTTCCAGAAAACTGCCTCCCAGCGTGACACATAGTGTATTGTGTGTCCTAATTCCAGCATATAGAGGACCAGTGATGACAGTAACCCATTATATGTGTCATACATAGTGTATTGTGTGTCATAATTCCAGCATATACAGGACCAGTGATCACAGTAACCCATTATATGTGTCATACATAGTGTATTGTGTGTCATAATTCCAAGATATACAGGACCAGGGATCACAGTAACCCATTATATGTGTCATACATAGTGTATTGTGTGTCATAATTCCAGCATATACAGGACCAGTGATCACAGTAACCCATTACATGTGTCATACATAGTGTATTGTGTGTCATAATTCCAGCATATACAGGACCAGCGATCACAGTAACCCATTATATGTGTCATACATAGTGTATTGTGTGTCATAATTCCAGCATATACAGGACCAGCGATCACAGTAACCCATTATATGTGTCATACATAGTGTATTGTGTGTCATAATTCCAGCATATATAGGACCAGTGATCACAGTAACCCATTATATGTGTCATACATAGTGTATTGTGTGTCATAATTCCAGCATGTACAGGACCAGCGATCACAGTAACCCATTATGTGTCATACATAGTGTATTGTGTGTCATAATTCCAGCATATACAGGACCAGTGATCACAGTAACCATTATATGTGTCATACATAGTGTATTGTGTGTCATAATTCTAGCATATACAGGACCAGCGATCACAGTAACCCATTATATGTGTCATACATAGTGTATTGTGTGTCATAATTCCAGCATATACAGGACCAGCGATCACAGTAACCCATTATATGTGTCATACATAGTGTATTGTGTGTCATAATTCCAGCATATACAGGACCAGCGATCACAGGAACCCATTATATGCATCATACATAGTGTATTGTGTGTCATAATTCCAGCATATACAGGACCAGTGATCACAGTAACCCATTATATGCATCATACATAGTGTATTGTGTGTCATAATTCCAGCATGTACAGGACCAGGGATCACAGTAACCCATTATATGTGTCATACATAGTGTATTGTGTGTCATAATTCCAGCATATACAGGACCAGCGATCACAGTAACCCATTATATGCATCATACATAGTGTATTGTGTGTCATAATTCCAGCATGTACAGGACCTGCGATCACAGTAACCCATTATATGTGTCATACATAGTGTATTGTGTGTCATAATTCCAGCATATACAGGACCAGCGATCACAGTAACCCATTATATGTGTCACACATAGTGTATTGTGTGTCCATTATATGTGTCACACATAGTGTATTGTGTGTCTTAATTCCAGCATATACAGGACCAGTGATCACAGTAACCCATTATATGTGTCATACATAGTGTATTATGTGTCATAATTCCAGCATATACAGGACCAGCGATCACAGTAACCCATTATATGTGTCATACATAGTGTATTGCATGTCATAATTCCAGCATATACAGGACCAGCGATCACAGTAACCCATTATATGTGTCATACATAGTGTATTGTGTGTCATAATTCCAGCATATACAGGACCAGTGATCACAGTAACCATTATATGTGTCATACATAGTGTATTGTGTATCATATATCCAGCATATACAGGACCAGTGATCACAGTAACCCATTATATGTGTCATACATAGTGTATTATGTGTCATAATTCCAGTATATACAGGACCAGCGATCACAGTAACCCATTATATGTGTCATACATAGTGTATTGTGTGTCATAATTCCAGCATATACAGGACCAGTGATCACAGTAACCCATTATATGTGTCATACATAGTGTATTATGTGTCATAATTCCAGCATATACAGGACCAGCGATCACAGTAACCCATTATATGTGTCATACATAGTGTATTGTGTGTCATAATTCCAGCATATACAGGAGCAGAGATCACAGTAACCCATTATATGTGTCATACATAGTGTATTGTGTGTCATAATTCCAGCATATACAGGACCAGCGATCACAGTAACCCATTATATGTGTCATACATAGTGTATTGTGTGTCATAATCCCAGCATATACAGGATCAGTGATCACAGTAACCCATTATATGTGTCATACATAGTGTATTGTGTGTCATAATTCCAGCATATACAGGACCAGCGATCACGGTAACCATTATATGTGTCATACATAGTGTATTGTGTGTCATAATTCCAGCATATACAGGACCAGTGATCACAGTAACCCATTATATGTGTCATACATAGTGTATTGCGTGTCATAATTCCAGCATATACAGGACCAGCGATCACAGTAACCCATTATATGTGTCATACATAGTGTATTGTGTGTCATAATTCCAGCATATACAGGACCAGTGATCACAGTAACCCATTATATGTGTCATACATAGTGTATTGTGTATCATAATTCCAGCATGTACAGGAGCAGCGATCACAGTAACCCATTATATGTGTCATACATAGTGTATTGTGTGTCATATATCCAGCATATACAGGACCAGTGATCACAGTAACCCATTATATGTGTCATACATAGTGTATTGTGTGTCCTAATTCCAGCATATAGAGGACCAGTGATGACAGTAACCCATTATATGTGTCATACATAGTGTATTGTGTGTCATAATTCCAGCATATACAGGACCAGTGATCACAGTAATCCATTATGTGTCATACATAGTGTATTGTGTCCTAATTCCAGCATATACAGGACCAGCAATCACAGTAACCCATTATATGTGTCATACATAATGTATTGTGTCATAATTCCAGCATATACAGGACCAGCAATCACAGTAACCCATTATATGTGTCATACATAATGTATTGTGTATCATAATTCCAGCATATACAGGACCAGTGATCACAGTAACCCATTATATGTGTCATACATAGTGTATTGTGTGTCATAATTCCAGCATATACAGGACCAGTGATCACAGTAACCCATTATATGTGTCATACATAGTGTATTGTGTGTCATAATTCCAGCATATACAGGACCAGCGATCACAGAAACCCATTATATGTGTCATACATAGTGTATTGTGTGTCATAATTGCAGCATATACAGGACCAGTGATTACAGTAACCCATAATATGTGTCATACATAGTGTATTGTGTGTCATAATTCCAGTATATACAGGACCAATGATCACAGTAACCCATTATATGTGTCATACATAGTGTATTGTGTGTCATAATTCCGGCATGTACAGGACCAGCGATCACAGTAACCCATTACATGTGTCATACATAGTGTATTGTGTGTCATAATTCCAGCATATACAGGACCAGCAATCACAGTAACCCATTATATGTGTCATACATAGTGTATTGTGTGTCATAATTCCAGCATATATAGGACCAGTGATCACAGTAACCCATTATATGTGTCATACATAGTGTATTGTGTGTCATAATTCCAGCATGTACAGGACCAGCGATCACAGTAACACATTATATGTGTCATACATAGTGTATTGTGTGTCATAATTCCAGCATATACAGGACCAGTGATCACAGTAACCATTATATGTGTCATACATAGTGTATTGTGTGTCATAATTCCAGCATATACAGGACTAGTGATCACAGTAACCCATTATATGTGTCATACATAGTGTATTGTGTGTCATAATTCCAGCATATACAGGACCAGCGATCACAGTAACCCATTATATGTGTCATACATAGTGTATTGTGTGTCATAATTCCAGCATATACAGGACAAGCGATCACAGTAACCCATTATATGTGTCATACATAGTGTATTGTGTGTCATAATTCCAGCATATACAGGACCAGAGATCACAGTAACCCATTATATGTGTCATACATAGTGTATTGTGTGTCATAATTCCAGCATATACAGGACCAGTGATCACAGTAACCATTATATGTGTCATACATAGTGTATTGTGTGTCATAATTCCAGCATATACAGGACCAGCGATCACAGTAATTAGCCATTATATGTGTCATACATAGTGTATTGTGTGTCATAATTCCAGCATATACAGGACCAGCGATCACAGTAACCATTATATGTGTTATACATAGTGTATTGTGTGTCATAATTCCAGCATATACAGGACCAGTGATCACAGTAACCCATTATATGCATCATACATAGTGTATTGTGTGTCATAATTCCAGCATGTACAGGACCTGCGATCACAGTAACCCATTATATGTGTCATACATAGTGTATTGTGTGTCATAATTCCAGCATATACAGGACCAGCGATCACAGTAACCCATTATATGTGTCACACATAGTGTATTGTGTGTCATAATTCCAGCATATACAGGACCAGTGATCACAGTAACCCATTATATGTGTCATACATAGTGTATTGTGTGTCATAATTCCAGCATGTACAGGACCTGCGATCACAGTAACCCATTATATGTGTCATACATAGTGTATTGTGTGTCATAATTCCAGCATATACAGGACCAGCGATCACAGTAACCCATTATATGTGTCACACATAGTGTATTGTGTGTCCATTATATGTGTCACACATAGTGTATTGTGTGTCATAATTCCAGCATATACAGGACCAGTGATCACAGTAACCCATTATATGTGTCATACATAGTGTATTGTGTATCATAATTCCAGCATATACAGGACCAGCGATCACAGTAATTAGCCATTATATGTGTCATACATAGTGTATTGTGTGTCATAATTCCAGCATATACAGGACCAGCGATCACAGTAACCCATTATATGTGTCACACATAGTGTATTGTGTGTCCATTATATGTGTCATACATAGTGTATTGTGTGTCATAATTCCAGCATATACAGGACCAGTGATCACAGTAACCCATTATATGTGTCATACATAGTGTATTGTGTGTCATAATTCCAGCATATACAGGACCAGCGATCAGAGTAACCCATTATATGTGTCACACATAGTGTATTGTGTGTCATAATTCCAGCATATACAGGACCAGTGATCACAGTAACCCATTATATGTGTCATACATAGTGTATTATGTGTCATAATTCCAGCATATACAGGACCAGCGATCACAGTAACCCATTATATGTGTCATACATAGTGTATTGTGTGTCATAATTCCAGCATATACAGGACCAGCGATTACAGTAACCCATTATATGTGTCATACATAGTGTATTGTGTGTCATAATTCCAGCATATACAGGACCAGCGATTACAGTAACCCATTATATGTGTCATACATAGTGTATTGTGTGTCATAATTCCAGCATATACAGGACCAGCGATCACAGTAACCCATTATATGTGTCACACACAGTGTATTGCGTGTCATAATTCCAGCATATACAGGACCAGCGATCACAGTAACCCATTATATGTGTCATACATAGTGTATTGTGTGTCAAAATTCCAGCATATACAGGACCAGCGATCACAGTAACCCATTATATGTGTCATACATAGTGTATTGTGTGTCATAATTCCAGCATATACAGGACCAGTGATCACAGTAACCCATTATATGTGTCATACATAGTGTATTGTGTGTCATAATTCCAGCATATACAGGACCAGCGATCACAGTAACCCATTATATGTGTCATACATAGTGTATTGTGTGTCATAATTCCAGCATATACAGGACCAGTGATCACAGTAACCATTATATGTGTCATACATAGTGTATTGTGTGTCATAATTCCAGCATATACAGGACCAGCGATCACAGTAACCCATTATATGTGTCACACATAGTGTATTGTGTGTCATAATTCCAGCATATACAGGACCAGCGATCACAGTAACCCATTATATGTGTCATACATAGTGTATTGTGTGTCATAATTCCAGCATATACAGGACCAGTGATCACAGTAACCATTATATGTGTCATACATAGTGTATTGTGTGTCATAATTCCAGCATATACAGGACCAGTGATCACAGTAACCCATTATATGTGTCATACATAGTGTATTGTGTGTCATAATTCCAGCATATACAGGAGCAGAGATCACAGTAACCCATTATATGTGTCATACATAGTGTATTGTGTCATAATTCCAGCATATACAGGACCAGTGATCACAGTAACCCATTATATGTGTCATACATAGTGTATTGTGTGTCATAATTCCAGCATATACAGGAGCAGAGATCACAGTAACCCATTATATGTGTCATACATTGTGTATTGTGTGTCATAATTCCAGCATATACAGGATCAGTGATCACAGTATCCCATTATATGTGTCATACATAGTGTATTCTGTGTCATAATTCCAGCATATACAGGACCAGTGAACACAGTAACCCATTATATGTGTCATACATAGTGTATTGTGTGTCATAATTCCAGCATATACAGGATCAGTGATCACAGTATCCCATTATATGTGTCATACATAGTGCATTGTGTGTCATAATTCCAGCATATACAGGACCAGCGATCACAGTAACCCATTATATGTGTCATACATAGTGTATTGTGTCATAATTCCAGCATATACAGGACCAGCGATCACAGTAACCCATTATTTGTGTCATACATAGTGTATTGTGTTTCATAATTCCAGCATATACAGGACCAGTGATCACAGTAACCCATTATATGTGTCATACATAGTGTATTGTGTTTCATAATTCCAGCATATACAGGACCAGTGATCACAGTAACCCATTATATGTGTCATACATAGTGTATTGTGTTTCATAATTCCAGCATATACAGGACCAGTGATCACAGTAACCCATTATATGTGTCATACATAGTGTATTGTGTGTCATAATTCCAGCATATACAGGACCAGTGATCACAGTAACCCATTATTTGTGTCATACATAGTGTATTGTGTTTCATAATTCCAGCATATACAGGACCAGCGATCACAGTAACCCATTATTTGTGTCATACATAGTGTATTGTGTTTCATAATTCCAGCATATACAGGACCAGTGATCACAGTAACCCATTATATGTGTCATACATAGTGTATTGTGTGTCATAATTCCAGCATATACAGGACCAGCGATCACAGTAATTAGCCATTATATGTGTCATACATAGTGTATTGTGTGACATAATTCCAGCATATACAGGACCAGCGATCACAGTAACCCATTATATGTGTCACACATAGTGTATTATGTGTCCATTATATGTGTCATACATAGTGTATTGTGTGTCATAATTCCAGCATATACAGGACCAGTGATCACAGTAACCCATTATATGTGTCATACATAGTGTATTGTGTGTCATAATTCCAGCATATACAGGACCAGCGATCAGAGTAACCCATTATATGTGTCACACATAGTGTATTGTGTGTCATAATTCCAGCATATACAGGACCAGTGATCACAGTAACCCATTATATGTGTCATACATAGTGTATTGTGTGTCATAATTCCAGCATATACAGGACCAGCGACCACAGTAACCCATTATATGTGTCATACATAGTGTATTGTGTGTCAAAATTCCAGCATATACAGGACCAGCGATCACAGTAACCCATTATATGTGTCATACATAGTGTATTGTGTGTCATAATTCCAGCATATACAGGACCAGCGATCACAGTAACCCATTATATGTGTCATACATAGTGTATTGTGTGTCATAATTCCAGCATATACAGGACCAGCGATCACAGTAACCCATTATATGTGTCACACATAGTGTATTGTGTGTCATAATTCCAGCATATACAGGACCAGCGATCACAGTAATCCATTATATGTGTCACACATAGTGTATTGTGTGTCATAATTCCAGCATATACAGGACCAGTGATCACAGTAACCCATTATATGTGTCATACATAGTGTATTGTGTGTCATAATTCCAGCATATACAGGACCAGTGATCACAGTAACCATTATATGTGTCATACATAGTGTATTGTGTGTCATAATTCCAGCATATACAGGACCAGTGATCACAGTAACCCAATATATGTGTCATACATAGTGTATTGTGTGTCATAATTCCAGCATATACAGGAGCAGAGATCACAGTAACCGATTATATGTGTCATACATAGTGTATTGTGTCATAATTCCAGCATATACAGGACCAGTGATCACAGTAACCCATTATATGTGTCATACATAGTGTATTGTGTGTCATAATTCCAGCATATACAGGAGCAGAGATCACAGTAACCGATTATATGTGTCATACATAGTGTATTGTGTCATAATTCCAGCATATACAGGACCAGTGATCACAGTAACCCATTATATGTGTCATACATAGTGTATTGTGTGTCATAATTCCAGCATATACAGGAGCAGAGATCACAGTAACCCATTATATGTGTCATACATTGTGTATTGTGTGTCATAATTCCAGCATATACAGGATCAGTGATCACAGTATCCCATTATATGTGTCATACATAGTGTATTGTGTGTCAGAATTCCAGCATATACAGGACCAGCGATCACAGTAACCCATTATATGTGTCACACATAGTGTATTGTGTGTCCATTATATGTGTCACACATAGTGTATTGTGTGTCATAATTCCAGCATATACAGGACCAGTGATCACAGTAACCCATTATATGTGTCATACATAGTGTATTGTGTATCATAATTCCAGCATATACAGGACCAGCGATCACAGTAATTAGCCATTATATGTGTCATACATAGTGTATTGTGTGTCATAATTCCAGCATATACAGGACCAGCGATCACAGTAACCCATTATATGTGTCACACATAGTGTATTGTGTGTCCATTATATGTGTCACACATAGTCTATTGTGTGTCATAATTCCAGCATATACAGGACCAGTGATCACAGTAACCCATTATATGTGTCATACATAGTGTATTGTGTGTCATAATTCCAGCATATACAGGACCAGCGATCAGAGTAACCCATTATATGTGTCACACATAGTGTATTGTGTGTCATAATTCCAGCATATACAGGACCAGTGATCACAGTAACCCATTATATGTGTCATACATAGTGTATTATGTGTCATAATTCCAGCATATACAGGACCAGCGATCACAGTAACCCATTATATGTGTCATACATAGTGTATTGCATGTCATAATTCCAGCATATACAGGACCAGCGATCACAGTAACCCATTATATGTGTCACACACAGTGTATTGCGTGTCATAATTCCAGCATATACAGGACCAGCGATCACAGTAACCCATTATATGTGTCATACATAGTGTATTGTGTGTCAAAATTCCAGCATATACAGGACCAGCGATCACAGTAACCCATTATATGTGTCATACATAGTGTATTGTGTGTCATAATTCCAGCATATACAGGACCAGCGATCACAGTAACCCATTATATGTGTCATACATAGTGTATTGTGTGTCATAATTCCAGCATATACAGGACCAGCGATCACAGTAACCCATTATATGTGTCATACATAGTGTATTGTGTGTCATAATTCCAGCATATACAGGAGCAGAGATCACAGTAACCCATTATATGTGTCATACATTGTGTATTGTGTGTCATAATTCCAGCATATACAGGATCAGTGATCACAGTATCCCATTATATGTGTCATACATAGTGTATTCTGTGTCATAATTCCAGCATATACAGGACCAGTGAACACAGTAACCCATTATATGTGTCATACATAGTGTATTGTGTGTCATAATTCCAGCATATACAGGATCAGTGATCACAGTAACCCATTATATGTGTCATACATAGTGTATTGTGTGTCATAATTCCAGCATATACAGGACCAGTGATCACAGTAACCCATTATATGTGTCATACATTGTGTATTGTGTGTCCATTATATGTGTCATACATAGTGTATTGTGTGTCATAATTCCAGCATATACAGGACCAGTGATCACAGTAACCCATTATATGTGTCATACATAGTGTATTGTGTGTCATAATTCCAGCATATACAGGACCAGTGATCACAGTAACCCATTATATGTGTCATACATAGTGTATTGTGTCATAATTCCAGCATATACAGGACCAGCGATCACAGTAACCCATTATTTGTGTCATACATAGTGTATTGTGTTTCATAATTCCAGCATATACAGGACCAGTGATCACAGTAACTCATTATATGTGTCATACATAGTGTATTGTGTGTCATAATTCCAGCATATACAGGACCAGTGATCACAGTAACCCATTATATGTGTCATACATTGTGTATTGTGTGTCCATTATATGTGTCATACATAGTGTATTGTGTGTCATAATTCCAGCATATACAGGACCAGTGATCACAGTAACCCATTATATGTGTCATACATAGTGTATTGTGTGTCATAATTCCAGCATATACAGGACCAGTGATCACAGTAACCCATTATATGTGTCATACATAGTGTATTGTGTGTCATAATTCCAGCATATACAGGACCAGCGATCACAGTAATTAGCCATTATATGTGTCATACATAGTGTATTGTGTGTCATAATTCCAGCATATACAGGACCAGCGATCACAGTAACCCATTATATGTGTCACACATAGTGTATTGTGTGTCCATTATATGTGTCATACATAGTGTATTGTGTGTCATAATTCCAGCATATACAGGACCAGTGATCACAGTAACCCATTATATGTGTCATACATAGTGTATTGTGTGTCATAATTCCAGCATATACAGGACCAGCGATCAGAGTAACCCATTATATGTGTCACACATAGTGTATTGTGTGTCATAATTCCAGCATATACAGGACCAGTGATCACAGTAACCCATTATATGTGTCATACATAGTGTATTATGTGTCATAATTCCAGCATATACAGGACCAGCGATCACAGTAACCCATTATATGTGTCATACATAGTGTATTGTGTCATAATTCCCGCATATACAGGACCAGCGACCACAGTAACCCATTATATGTGTCATACATAGTGTATTGTGTGTCATAATTCCAGCATATACAGGACCAGCGATCACAGTAACCCATTATATGTGTCACACACAGTGTATTGCCTGTCATAATTCCAGCATATACAGGACCAGCGATCACAGTAACCCATTATATGTGTCATACATAGTGTATTGTGTGTCAAAATTCCAGCATATACAGGACCAGCGATCACAGTAACCCATTATATGTGTCATACATAGTGTATTGTGTGTCATAATTCCAGCATATACAGGACCAGCGATCACAGTAACCCATTATATGTGTCATACATAGTGTATTGTGTGTCATAATTCCAGCATATACAGGACCAGCGATCACAGTAACCCATTATATGTGTCATACATAGTGTATTGTGTGTCATAATTCCAGCATATACAGGACCAGTGATCACAGTAACCATTATATGTGTCATACATAGTGTATTGTGTGTCATAATTCCAGCATATACAGGACCAGCGATCACAGTAACCCATTATATGTGTCACACATAGTGTATTGTGTGTCATAATTCCAGCATATACAGGACCAGTGATCACAGTAACCCATTATATGTGTCATACATAGTGTATTGTGTGTCATAATTCCAGCATATACAGGACCAGTGATCACAGTAACCATTATATGTGTCATACATAGTGTATTGTGTGTCATAATTCCAGCATATACAGGACCAGTGATCACAGTAACCCAATATATGTGTCATACATAGTGTATTGTGTGTCATAATTCCAGCATATACAGGAGCAGAGATCACAGTAACCGATTATATGTGTCATACATAGTGTATTGTGTCATAATTCCAGCATATACAGGACCAGTGATCACAGTAACCCATTATATGTGTCATACATAGTGTATTGTGTGTCATAATTCCAGCATATACAGGAGCAGAGATCACAGTAACCCATTATATGTGTCATACATTGTGTATTGTGTGTCATAATTCCAGCATATACAGGATCAGTGATCACAGTATCCCATTATATGTGTCATACATAGTGTATTGTGTGTCATAATTCCAGCATATACAGGACCAGTGAACACAGTAACCCATTATATGTGTCATACATAGTGTATTGTGTGTCATAATTCCAGCATATACAGGATCAGTGATCACAGTATCCCATTATATGTGTCATACATAGTGTATTGTGTGTCATAATTCCAGCATATACAGGACCAGCGATCACAGTAACCCATTATATGTGTCACACATAGTGTATTGTGTGTCATAATTCCAGCATATACAGGACCAGCGATCACAGTAACCCATTATATGTGTCATACATAGTGTATTGTGTGTCATAATTCCAGCATATACAGGACCAGCGATCACAGTAACCCATTATATGTGTCATACATAGTGTATTGTGTCATAATTCCAGCATATACAGGACCAGCGATCACAGTAACCCATTATATGTGTCATACATAGTGTATTGTGTGTCATAATTCCAGCATATACAGGACCAGCGATCACAGTAACCCATTATATGTGTCATACATAGTGTATTGTGTCATAATTCCAGCATATACAGGACCAGCGATCACAGTAACCCATTATTTGTGTCATACATAGTGTATTGTGTTTCATAATTCCAGCATATACAGGACCAGTGATCACAGTAACCCATTATATGTGTCATACATAGTGTATTGTGTGTCATAATTCCAGCATATACAGGAGCAGAGATCACAGTAACCCATTATATGTGTCATACATAGTGTATTGTGTGTCATAATTCCAGCATATACAGGATCAGTGATCACAGTATCCCATTATATGTGTCATACATAGTGTATTGTGTGTCATAATTCCAGCATATACAGGACCAGTGAACACAGTAACCCATTATATGTGTCATACATAGTGTATTGTGTGTCATAATTCCAGCATATACAGGACCAGTGATCACAGTAACCCATTATATGTGTCATACATAGTGTATTGTGTGTCATAATTCCAGCATATACAGGACCAGCGATCACAGTAACCCATTATATGTGTCATACATAGTGTATTGTGTGTCATAATTCCAGCATATACAGGACCAGTGATCACAGCAACCCATTATATGTGTCATACATAGTGTATTGTGTGTCATACATCCAGCATATACAGGACCAGAGATCACAGTAACCCATTATATGTGTCATACATAGTGTATTGCGTGTCATAATTCCAGCATATACAGGACCAGCGATCACAGTAACCATTATATGTGTCATACATAGTGTATTGTGTCATAATTCCAGCATATACAGGACTAGTGATCACAGTAACCATTATATGTGTCATACATAGTGTATTGTGTCATAATTCCAGCATATATAGGACCAGCGATCACAGTAACCCATTATATGTGTCATACATAGTGTATTGTGTGTCATAATTCCAGCATATACAGGACCAGTGATCACAGTAACCCATTATATGTGTCATACATAGTGTATTGTGTGTCATAATTCCAGCATATACAGGACCAGCGATCACAGTAACCCATTATATGTGTCATACATAGTGTATTGTGTGTCATAATTCCAGCATATACAGGACCAGTGATCACAGCAACCCATTATATGTGTCATACATAGTGTATTGTGTGTCATACATCCAGCATATACAGGACCAGAGATCACTGTAACCCATTATATGTGTCATACATAGTGTATTGCGTGTCATAATTCCAGCATATACAGGACCAGCGATCACAGTAACCATTATATGTGTCATACATAGTGTATTGTGTCATAATTCCAGCATATACAGGACTAGTGATCACAGTAACCATTATATGTGTCATACATAGTGTATTGTGTCATAATTCCAGCATATATAGGACCAGCGATCACAGTAACCCATTATATGTGTCATACATAGTGTATTGTGTGTCATACATCCAGCATATACAGGACCACAGATCACAGTAACCATTATATGTGTCTTACATAGTGTATTGTGTCATAATTCCAGCATATACAGGACTAGTGATCACAGTAACCATTATATGTGTCATACATAGTGTATTGTGTCATAATTCCAGCATATACAGGACCAGCGATCACAGTAACCCATTATATGTGTCATACATAGTGTATTGTGTGTCATAATTCCAGCATATACAGGACCAGCGATCACAGTAACCCATTATATGTGTCATACATAGTGTATTGTGTGTCATACATCCAGCATATACAGGACCAGAGATCACAGTAACCCATTATATGTGTCATACATAGTGTATTGCGTGTCATAATTCCATCATATACAGGACCAGCGATCACAGTAACCATTATATGTGTCATACATACTGTATTGTGTGTCATAATTCCAGCATATACAGGACTAGTGATCACAGTAACCATTATATGTGTCATACATAGTGTATTGTGTGTCATAATTCCAGCATATACAGGACCAGAGATCACAGTAACCCATTATATGTGTCATACATAGTGTATTGTGTATCATAATTCCAGCATATACAGGACCAGCAATCACAGTAACCATTATATGTGTCATACATAGTGTATTGTGTGTCATAATTCCAGCATATACAGGACCAGTGATCACAGTAACCCATTATATGTGTCATACATAGTGTATTGTGTGTCATAATTCCAGCATATACAGGACTAGTGATCACAGTAACCATTATATGTGTCATACATAGTGTATTGTGTCATAATTCCAGCATATATAGGACCAGCGATCACAGTAACCCATTATATGTGTCATACATAGTGTATTGTGTGTCATAATTCCAGCATATACAGGACCAGCGATCACAGTAACCCATTATATGTGTCATACATAGTGTATTGTGTGTCATAATTCCAGCATATACAGGACCAGTGATCACAGTAACCCATTATATGTGTCACACATAGTGTATTGTGTGTCATAATTCCAGCATATACAGGACCAGAGATCACAGTAACCCATTATATGTGTCATACATAGTGTATTGCGTGTCATAATTACAGCATATACAGGACCAGCGATCACAGTAACCATTATATGTGTCATACATAGTGTATTGTGTCATAATTCCAGCATATACAGGACCAGTGATCACAGTAACCATTATATGTGTCATACATAGTGTATTGTGTCATAATTCCAGCATATACAGGACCAGCGATCACAGTAACCCATTATATGTGTCATACATAGTGTATTGTGTGTCATAATTCCAGCATATACGGGACCAGTGATCACAGTAACCCATTATATGTGTCATACATAGTGTATTGTGTGTCATAATTCCAGCATACACAGGACCAGCGATCACAGTAACACATTATATGTGTCATACATAGTGTATTGTGTGTCATAATTCCAGCATATACAGGACCAGTGATCACAGTAACCCATTATATGTGTCATACATAGTGTATTGTGTGTCATAATTCCAGCATATACAGGACCAGTGATCACAGTAACCCATTATATGTGTCATACATAGTGTATTGCGTGTCATAATTCCAGCATATACAGGACCAGCGATCACAGTAACCATTATATGTGTCATACATAGTGTATTGTGTCATAATTCCAGCATATACAGGACTAGTGATCACAGTAACCATTATATGTGTCATACATAGTGTATTGTGTCATAATTCCAGCATATACAGGACCAGCGATCACAGTAACCCATTATATGTGTCACACATAGTGTATTGTGTGTCATAATTCCAGCATATACAGGACCAGAGATCACAGTAACCCATTATATGTGTCATACATAGTGTATTGTGTGTCATAATTCCAGCATATACAGGACCAGCGATCACAGTAACCATTATATGTGTCATACATAGTGTATTGTGTCATAATTCCAGCATATCCAGGACCAGCGATCACAGTAACCCATTATATGTGTCATACATAGTGTATTGTGTGTAATAATTCCAGCATATACAGGACCAGCGATCACAGTAACCCATTATATGTGTCATACATAGTGTATTGTGTGTAATAATTCCAGCATATACAGGACCAGCGATCACAGTAACCCATTATATGTGTCATACATAGTGTATTGTGTCATAATTCCAGCATATACAGGACCAGTGATCACAGTAACCGATTATATGTGTCACACATAGTGTATTGTGTGTCATAATTCCAGCATATACAGGACCAGAGATCACAGTAACCCATTATATGTGTCACACATAGTGTATTGTGTGTCATAATTCCAGCATATACAGGACCAGCGATCACAGTAACCCATTATATGTGTCATACATAGTGTATTGTGTGTCATAATTCCAGCATATACAGGACCAGCGATCACAGTAACCCATTATATGTGTCATACATAGTGTATTGTGTGTCATAATTCCAGCATATACAGGACCAGCGATCACAGTAACCATTATATGTGTCATACATAGTGTATTGTGTGTCATAATTCCAGCATATACAGGACCAGTGATCACAGTAACCATTATATGTGTCATACATAGTGTATTGTGTGTCATATATCCAGCATATACAGGACCAGCGATCACAGTAACCATTATATGTGTCATACATAGTGTATTGTGTGTCATAATTCCAGCATATACAGGACCAGTGATCACAGTAACCCATTATATGTGTCATACATAGTGTATTGTGTGTCATAATTCCAGCATATACAGGACCAGTTATCACAGTAACCCGTTATATGTGTCATACATAGTGTATTGTGTGTCATAATTCCAGCATATACAGGACCAGTGATCACAGTAACCCATTATATGTGTCATACATAGTGTATTGTGTGTCATAATTCCAGCATATACAGGACCAGTTATCACAGTAACCCGTTATATGTGTCATACATAGTGTATTGTGTGTCATAATTGCAGCATATACAGGACCAGTGATCACAGTAACCCATTATATGTGTCATACATAGTGTATTGGGTGTCATAATTCCAGCATATACAGGACCAGTGATCACAGTAACCATTATATGTGTCATACATAGTGTATTGTGTGTCATAATTCCAGCATATACAGGACCAGTGATCACAGTAACCCATTATATGTGTCATACATAGTGTATTGTGTATCATAATTCCAGCATATACAGGACCAGTGATCACAGTATCCCATTATATGTGTCATACATAGTGTATTGTGTGTCATAATTCCAGCATATACAGGACCAGTGATCACAGTGACCCATTATATGTGTCATACATAGTGTATTGTGTGTCATAATTCCAGCATATACAGGACCAGTGATCATAGTAACCCATTATATGTGTCATACATAGTGTATTGTGTGTCATAATTCCAGCATATACAGGACCAGTGATCACAGTAACCCATTATATGTGTCATACATAGTGTATTGTGTGTCATAATTCCAGCATATACAGGACCAGTGATCACAGTAACACATTATATGTGTCATACATAGTGTATTGTGTGTCATAATTCCAGCATATACAGGACCAGTGATCACAGTAACCCATTATATGTGTCATATATAGTGTATTGTGTGTCATAATTCCAGCATATACAGGACCAGCGATCACAGTAACCCATTATATGTGTCATACATAGTGTATTGTGTGTCATAATTCCAGCATATACAGGACCAGCGATCACAGTAACCCATTATATGTGTCATACATAGTGTATTGTGTGTCATAATTCCAGCATATACAGGACCAGTGATCACAGTAACCATTATATGTGTCATACATAGTGTATTGTGTGTCATAATTCCAGCATATACAGGACCAGTAATCATAGTAACCCATTATATGTGTCATACATAGTGTATTGTGTGTCATAATTCCAGCAGATACAGGACCAGTGATCACAGTAACCCATTATATGTGTCATACATAGTGTATTGTGTGTCATAATTCCAGCATATACAGGACCAGCGATCACAGTAACCCATTATATGTGTCATACATAGTGTATTGTGTGTCATAATTCCAGCATATACAGGACCAGTGACCACAGTAACCCATTATATGTGTCATACATAGTGTATTGTGTGTCATAATTCCAGCATATACAGGACCAGCGATCACAGTAACCCATTATATGTGTCATACATAGTGTATTGTGTGTCATAATTCCAACATATACAGGACCAGCGATCACAGTAACCCATTATATGTGTCACACATAGTGTATTGTGTGTCATAATTCCAGCATATACAGGACCAGCGATCACAGTAACCCATTATATGTGTCATACATAGTGTATTGTGTGTCATAATTCCAGCATATACAGGACCAGTGATCACAGTAACCCATTATATGTGTCATACATAGTGTATTGTGTGTCATAATTCCAGCATATACAGGACCAGTGATCACAGTAACCATTATATGTGTCATACATAGTGTATTGTGTGTCATAATTCCAGCATATACAGGACCAGTGATCACAGTAACACATTATATGCATCATACATAGTGTATTGTGTGTCATAATTCCAGCATATACAGGACCAGTGATCACAGTATCCCATTATATGTGTCATACATAGTGTATTGTGTGTCATAATTCCAGCATATACAGGACCAGAGATCACAGTAACCCATTATATGTGTTATACATAGTGTATTGTGCGTCATAATTCCAGCATATACAGGACCAGCGATCACAGTAACCCATTATATGTGTCATACATATTGTATTGTGTGTCATAATTCCAGCATATACAGGACCAGTGATCACAGTAACCCATTATATGTGTCATACATAGTGTATTGTGTGTCATAATTCCAGCATATACAGGACCAGTGATCACAGTAACCCATTATATGTGTCATACATAGTGTATTGTGTGTCATAATTCCAGCATATACGGGACCAGTGATCACAGTAACCATTATATGTGTCATACATAGTGTATTGTGTGTCATAATTCCAGCATATACAGGACCAGCGATCATAGTAACCCATTATATGTGTCATACATAGTGTATTGTGTGTCATAATTCCAGCATATACAGGACCAGAGATCACAGTAACCCATTATATGTGTCATACATAGTGTATTGTGTGTCATAATTCCAGCATATACAGGACCAGTGATCACTGTAAGCCATTATATGTGTCATACATAGTGTATTGTGTGTCATAATTCCAGCATATACAGGACCAGCGATCACAGTAACCCATTATATGTGTCATACATAGTGTATTGTGTGTCATAATTCCAGCATATACAGGACCAGCGATCACAGTAACCCATTATATGTGTCATACATAGTGTATTGTGTGTCATAATTCCAGCATATACAGGACCAGCGATCACAGTAACCCAATATATGTGTCATACATAGTGTATTGTGTCATAATTCCAGCATATACAGGACCAGCGATCACAGTAACCCATTATATGTGTCATACATAGTGTATTGTGTGTCATAATTCCAGCATATACAGGACCAGAGATCACAGTAACCCATTATATGTGTCAAACATAGTGTATTGTGTGTCATAATTCCAGCTTATACAGGACCAGTGATCACAGTAACCCATTATATGTGTCATACATAGTGTATTGTGTGTCATAATTCCAGCATGTACAGGACCAGCGATCACAGTAACCCATTTTATGTGTCATACATAGTGTATTGTGTGTCATAATTCCAGCATATACAGGACCAGTGATCACAGTAACCCATTATATGTGTCATACATAGTGTATTGTGTGTCATAATTCCAGCATATACAGGACCAACGATCACAGTAACCCATTATATGTGTCATACATAGTGTATTGTGTGTCATAATTCCAGCATATACAGGACCAGCGATCACAGTAACCATTATATGTGTCATACATAGTGTATTGTGTGTCATAATTCCAGCATATACAGGACCAGAGATCACAGTAACCCATTATATGTGTCATACATAGTGTATTGCGTGTCATAATTCCAGCATATACAGGACCAGCGATCACAGTAACCATTATATGTGTCATACATAGTGTATTGTGTCATAATTCCAGCATATACAGGACCAGCGATCACAGTAACCCATTATATGTGTCACACATAGTGTATTGTGTGTCATAATTCCAGCATATACAGGACCAGAGATCACAGTAACCCATTATATGTGTCATACATAGTGTATTGTGTGTCATAATTCCAGCATATACAGGACTAGTGATCACAGTAACCATTATATGTGTCATACATAGTGTATTGTGTCATAATTCCAGCATATACAGGACCAGCGATCACAGTAACCCATTATATGTGTCACACATAGTGTATTGTGTGTCATAATTCCAGCATATACAGGACCAGAGATCACAGTAACCCATTATATGTGTCATACATAGTGTATTGTGTGTCATAATTCCAGCATATACAGGACCAGCGATCACAGTAACCATTATATGTGTCATACATAGTGTATTGTGTCATAATTCCAGCATATCCAGGACCAGCGATCACAGTAACCCATTATATGTGTCATACATAGTGTATTGTGTGTAATAATTCCAGCATATACAGGACCAGCGATCACAGTAACCCATTATATGTGTCATACATAGTGTATTGTGTGTAATAATTCCAGCATATACAGGACCAGCGATCACAGTAACCCATTATATGTGTCATACATAGTGTATTGTGTGTCATAATTCCATCATATACAGGACCAGCGATCACAGTAACCATTATATGTGTCATACATAGTGTATTGTGTGTCATAATTCCAGCATATACAGGACCAGTGATCATAGTAACCCATTATATGTGTCATACATAGTGTATTGTGTGTCATAATTCCAGCAGATACAGGACCAGTGATCACAGTAACCCATTATATGTGTCATACATAGTGTATTGTGTGTCATAATTCCAGCATATACAGGACCAGTGATCACAGTATCCCATTATATGTGTCATACATAGTGTATTGTGTGTCATAATTCCAGCATATACAGGACCAGCGATCACAGTAACCCAATATATGTGTCATACATAGTGTATTGTGTCATAATTCCAGCATATACAGGACCAGCGATCACAGTAACCCATTATATGTGTCATACATAGTGTATTGTGTGTCATAATTCCAGCATATACAGGACCAGAGATCACAGTAACCCATTATATGTGTCAAACATAGTGTATTGTGTGTCATAATTCCAGCTTATACAGGACCAGTGATCACAGTAACCCATTATATGTGTCATACATAGTGTATTGTGTGTCATAATTCCAGCATGTACAGGACCAGCGATCACAGTAACCCATTTTATGTGTCATACATAGTGTATTGTGTGTCATAATTCCAGCATATACAGGACCAGTGATCACAGTAACCCATTATATGTGTCATACATAGTGTATTGTGTGTCATAATTCCAGCATATACAGGACCAACGATCACAGTAACCCATTATATGTGTCATACATAGTGTATTGTGTGTCATAATTCCAGCATATACAGGACCAGCGATCACAGTAACCATTATATGTGTCATACATAGTGTATTGTGTGTCATAATTCCAGCATATACAGGACCAGAGATCACAGTAACCCATTATATGTGTCATACATAGTGTATTGCGTGTCATAATTCCAGCATATACAGGACCAGCGATCACAGTAACCATTATATGTGTCATACATAGTGTATTGTGTCATAATTCCAGCATATACAGGACCAGCGATCACAGTAACCCATTATATGTGTCATACATAGTGTATTGTGTGTCATAATTCCAGCATATACAGGACCAGTGATCACAGTAACCCATTATATGTGTCATACATAGTGTATTGTGTGTCATAATTCCAGCATATACAGGACCAGTGATCACAGTAACCCATTATATGTGTCATACATAGTGTATTGTGTGTCATAATTCCAGCATATACAGGACCAGTGATCACAGTAAGCCATTATATGTGTCATACATAGTGTATTGTGTGTCATAATTCCAGCATATACAGGACCAGAGATCACAGTAACCCATTATATGTGTCATACATAGTGTATTGTGTGTCATAATTCCAGCATATACAGGACCAGTGATCACAGTAACCCATTATATGTGTCATACATAGTGTATTGTGTGTCATAATTCCAGCATATACAGGACCAGTGATCACAGTAACCCATTATATGTGTCATACATAGTGTATTGTGTGTCATAATTCCAGCATATACAGGACCAGTGATCACAGTAACCCATTATATGTGTCATACATAGTGTATTGTGTGTCATAATTCCAGCATATACAGGACCAGTGATCACAGTAACCCATTATATGTGTCATACATAGTGTATTGTGTGTCATAATTCCAGCATATACAGGACCAGTGATCACAGTAACCCATTATATGTGTCATACATAGTGTATTGTGTGTCATAATTCCAGCATATACAGGACCAGTGATCACAGTAACCCATTATATGTGTCATACATAGTGTATTGTGTGTCATAATTCCAGCATATACAGGACCAGTGATCACAGTAACCCATTATATGTGTCATACATAGTGTATTGTGTGTCATAATTCCAGTATATACAGGACCAGTGATCACAGTATCCCATTATATGTGTCATACATAGTGTATTGTGTGTCATAATTCCAGCATATACAGGAGCAGTGATCACAGTGACCATTATATGTGTCATACATAGTGTATTGTGTGTCATACATATTATATGTGGCAGTAGGTTCATCCTATCTGAGCTGAATGTATTTATATTAGATGTTGGCACAATTCCTGAGCATTGGAGCAAGTTTGGGAGTCTGGGAGATCGGCAGAAGAACCTAGCACTACCCTGGACATAGATGTACATATCGGTCTCCTTATGTACTGGATAGTGTCTTATTATACAGTATTAATAATTAGCAATATAGATGGTCTATAGCAGTGCATCTCTAACAGTGCATGTTTTCCACATCTTCTAGTTGGTGCACAGATGTATTTATCACTGGCTGACACATTTTAAAAGATCCACAGTTGGTGCTATTTATTTCATTTGTGATACTGAGAACAACTTGCAGCACTAGTAACATTCTATTATATTACTATTGTGGTCATGGTGTTGGCTGGGGAGGGGGGTTTCCAGACAGACGGAAACCCCCCCTGCTTTTGCCTATGGCTGGGCGCCCGGGTAAGTAAGCCTTAGCTTACTCAGGCTGGCCGGCTTGTGAGCCCAGCAGACTACGTACATCCACACAGTCTCTGGGCTGGCCACGCCCCATTTCCAGGAACGCCGGCCGCCCCCGCATTTTAAATGCTTCTGCCTGTCGATCAGGCAGAGGCATTCAAGGGCTACAGAGCGTGTTAGCAGGACCCATTCTACACACTCGGCATGCAGATTCCCGATAGTGAACTTGTGTGCACTGCTGAATTAACCCCACTATCTGCGCTAACTAATTTAGTGTGGTTTATACCTGCAGGTTTATAACGTGATTCTATAACACTGCTGCCATCTAGTGGCTGAATCTCATACTGTATGTGGTTACTCCTGCTGACAGATATATCTGCAGACCACTTGTACACATGCAACCGCATGGAGGGGGGGCCGGACCCGCGGCTGCTGGATAGATGAAGGTCGTTCGGTGTGTATGAACGACCATCATCTACAGATATATCTGTGAAGTGTGTACCCACCTTGATACTCACGCTACATTTATCTACCAATATTTATAAGCAGTGATATTGCAATATATGACAGCAAATTATTATTACTATGGAAAGGCCCCTAAGGAACCATCAGCATACTGACTGAGACAGTCTATCCAGAAAAAACAGCTCTCACTGGACCTTTTCACAAAGGTAAAAGTAATGTTTGATCCTTACATTTCAGACCTCCGGGTCTGTAGCGGTACTTAGCCTGGTTGGTCCAAAAGTCTGTGGCTTCGGAGGCAACAATTAAGTCAGCTAGTGACCGCCTTTGTTAGCACATGATAGATACAGCTCTGCTCCAATACAACAAGAGGCTCCTTCAAAGTAATTGAGGATCAATGTCAACCATCTGGTGGAATCTCCTGACGTGTTTCTCTTCCATTCATGGAGGCTTTATCAAAGAGCATAAACAGTTTGAGCACAGGTATTCCTTGTCATTCCTGCCCTTTTCTGATTCGGCACTTCCCTTCTCAATTAGTTTTCACCTGTTCCCAAAGATGTCATCTATAGACTTTATTGAGTATATTCTTAGAATAAAAAGGTCCATATATACAAAGGACACAGACATTTTTCTATTCTTATCAATTCATCATAATTGGCATCTTGCAATTGTTTTATCTTCCCATATGGGCTAAAAAGTAGAGATGTGCGCTGACCCCCGTGTTTTAATTTTGGATCTGGATCTCGCCTGGTTTTGGATCTGGATTGGTTCTGCCAAAACCTCACCTCCATGTTTTGTTTTTCGTTTTTGGTTTTTTTCTTAAAAAATAATCATAAAAACAGCTAAAATCACATAAAATTCACCTTTTTTGTTCCTACAGTATTATTAACCTCAATAACATTTATTTCCACTTGTTTCCAGTCAATTTTGACCACCTCACTATATTGTTTTCATCCAGTTTAGGCCCAAAATTTGCACCAAGCTAGCTGGCTGACTAAGCTAAGCGGCAGCAGTGAGCAGCACAAACACATGGCAGTTCAACTTCAAACATGGCACATCAGGAAACACTTTTATTATTCAAGAGAGGCCTGAGGGAGTTGGTGTATGTATGTAGATGAAGGCAAGGCAGGGACAGGAAGGGTTGATTGGTAGTAAATTTAATTTAATTTTTTGATTCTGAAGAAAATTTATGAGGGAGAAGTGGAGGGGACGAGGCATTTACAAATTTTTTTTTAAACATTTACATCAGTCCTTGCCACAGAATAATCCTTGAGCATGACAGCTGCTGCTACTGCTGGGAGTGGATTTTCTCATCCCAGAAGGGGACCAGGAAGAGTGTTTTCTAAAAACAAATAAACAATTCACTTAAAAAATTATTTGCAAACCTTCTGTAAAGGCATTTCCCAACCTGTACAGGGCCATTAAAAAAAAACAGAGTTAGTTAGTCGCCTCAAGCGCAAGATCTATGATTTAAGGCAGGGGTAGCCAACCCTGAGAGCTACCAACAGTGCATGTTTTCCAGGTCTCCTCACAGAATAACTGTAATAATTAACTCCACCTTTCCAAATGTATTGATGAGTAATGAATACACCTGTGCACCAGCTAGGTGGTCTGGAAAACATGAACTGTTAGTAGCTCTCGAGGACCGAGGTTGGGTACCCCTGATTTAGGCTATATGTTGTGTCTTTCTTGAGAATCCTGTTCCTGCTTCTGTGGCTAGGAGTGGATTTTCATCCCAGAAAGGGAACAGGAAGAGTGCTTCCAAAAACAATTGACTTAAATAATCCTTTGGAATAGCGGAACCTGTACAGAGACATTAAAAAAAAATCATAGTTAGTTTTTAGTGGCCTTAGTTCAAACTGCCATGGTTCCCACTGTCCACTTAACCATATCAGATATGTGAACAAGCGGAACAGAGCATTAAACGCAACATTTCAGATTTAAGTCTTATGTTGTGTCTTTCTTGGGAATTCTTGAGCGCCATGCCTGCTTGCTGGGAGTGGATTTTTTTCATCCAGAAGGGGACCAGGAAGCGTGCTTTCCAAAAGGAAATAAACAATTGACTTAAATAGTCCTTTGCAAACCTTCTGTAAAGGAATTTCCCAACTTGTACAGGGACATTATTAAAAACAGTGGCCTTCAAATTGCCGTTGTTCCCACTGTCCACTTAACCATATTACTTAGATATGTGAACAAGTGGAACAGAGCATTACATTTCAGTTTAAGGTTTAAGTTTTACGTTGTGTCTGGAGATCATTAAGAAAGCAGAGAAAGAGCTCCACCATAAGCGGCAGATGACTAAACTCACACACAAAGGTTTAATAGAAATAGATACAACACCAGATCAGATGTTTACTCTGGAGGATCTGTCTGATTCATCATGGTGCCCCCAAGATTGTGCAAATTCTGCCAAAAGAGAGAGAATACAGTATTGGAAATGAACAGTGCGCTAATTGGCAGCCCTCTATAATAGTATCCTAAAGGTACACCACTCTTTCAACAAAATACTTTCTTCCAACAAACGGGTACTATATAACAGATGGCGCCAAACATAAAAATAAATAGGGAAAGTAATGCTTAATAACAGGACTAGAAATGATACATATACTCATAAATCACTTCCAGACAGTCATGTAGAGTGAGATCTTCCTCCTTTTTAAAATTTTCTGGAATGTATGCCTCAGATGCAGTCACCGGAAAATCAAAAGAATCAAATAAAAGTTCATAGTGTAGTATTTTTATAGCCACAGGTTTTCATGAACCCCAACAATCAGGTTCCTTTATTTATTACTAAGTGAGAGCGTACCCCAACTCACAGTTTGGATAGTATACAGGACCTATAAAGGTATCTTTATCCTGTTTTCCACCCTCTATGAGGTCAATATAAACGTACCCCACTTACAGGGCTTAATTTCTGTTGAATCCTATAATGGTTTCTTTACAAATTCTGTCCCACCATTCTCTCCCCTTCACACCGGATTTGGGGAACCTCAGCCACAAAGGAGATAAGAGAAGGTCTTGGTACCTCTTAGTTTGTCCAAACAATTTTATTACAAGTCACATATATAAAAAAAATCTTCTTTTAAAAAAAATATCAAGACTCCTTATTAGTGGAAGAAGTACACCTGACCTGGATTTAAGATGTCAAATACAGTCCGGACTTCAGGTCGGTATAAGACTCGCCACCGTTGGAATTCCAAAATGAACACACAAATGGTCCTCCCCTACCAATGCGTTTCAATACACAGTATCTCCCTCAAGGTATGGAGAGGACCACTCCAATCCCACATTATATAGCCCAACCTTAATAATCTAAATTATCCCTAAAACTAGACATGGATCAATTGATCTGACCCTCTCCTATCAATTCCTATTGATATCTCCACTTGATGTAGTCCTTTCCTGGTGTTGTATTCAACTTCCTTTAATAATCTTCCCGCTTTTTTCATCTTTTTCTAAAACGCAGTCCGCGTGACCAGAAGTGACCTTAGCTTCATCACCGTAAGTTACGCGACTACCGATCGCGTCACCGGAATCTCCGGTGCATCTGGATACCGCCGGGTTATGTCCTTTTCTCTTAGTTCCTGGCTCATCTAGAGTTCCTACACAACTCCAGCAGCCATTTTGCTGTAGTCCAAATCTATTCACAAAATATAGCGGTGGCCATTTTCTTAAGGATATTTTGAAAAAAAGCGGTGGCCATTTTCTGAGAGATATATATAACTTGTAAATCATTACGATAATCTCTCTTTCCCACTTCATAAATAATCTAAAAATAAACATAAATAAGTAAGGCCATATTATATACATTCGATAAAATAAAATACAGACAAAGAAATCTAAAACCATGAATTATAAAAACCATTTGAGTTCAAAGTCAATATTAAGACCCTGCGGGGCTAAAGTGTTAAATTCAAAAATATATCTCATCTCTTCTTTTGCCAGTCTGTTCATAGTATCTAATGGACTCTCCTATTTTTCTAATGCCATAAAAGTTCTTAATATCTTGTATTGAACAATTGTGTACACTTTTAAAGTGGGCCGATAGGGAATGTGATTCCAGCCCTTTTCTTATGTTATTTAGATGTTCGCCTATACGGATTTTAAGACATCTTGTAGTAAGTCCAATGTAATATTTTCCACATTTGCACTCTACTGCATAGATTACATTTTTTGAATGACATGTAATGAAATCTAACACCTTATGTGTCCTACCATTTATTATAATCTTGTCAATCTTCCTTTTATTCGTATTTTTTGGAATGTATCTGCAACCTATACACATACCACATCGGTGGAAGCCAGTAGACTTATTTTCTCCCATCTTCATACTCCTTGAAGAATGGAGACTTTTCACAACTGTGTATCGAAACGCGTTGGTAGGGGAGGACCATTTGTGTGTTAATTTTGGAATTCCAACGGTGGCGACTCTTATACCAACCTGAAGTCCAGACTGTATTTGACATCTTAAATCCAGGTCAGGTGTACTTCTTCCACTAATAAGGAGTCTTGATATTTTTTTTAAAAGAAGATTTTTTTTATATATGTGACTTGTAATAAAATTGTTTGGACAAACTAAGAGGTACCAAGACCTTCTCTTATCTCCTTTGTGGCCGAGGTTCCCCAAATCTGGTGTGAAGGGGAGAGAATGGTGGGACAGAATTTGTAAAGAAACCATTATAGGATTCAACAGAAATTGAGCCCTGTAAGTGGGGTACATTTATATTGACCTCATAGAGGGTGGAAAACGGGATAAAGATACCTTTATAGGTCCTGTATACTATCCAAACTGTGAGTTGGGGTACGCTCTCACTTAGTAATAAATAAAGGAACCTGATTGTTGGGGTTCATGAAAACCTGTGGCTATAAAAATACTACACTATGAACTTTTATTTGATTCTTTTGATTTTCCGGTGACTGCATCTGAGGCATACATTCCAGAAAATTTTAAAAAGGAGGAAGATCTCACTCTACATGACTGTCTGGAAGTGATTTATGAATATATGTATCATTTCTAGTCCTGTTATTAAGCATTACTTTCCCTATTTATTTTTATGTTTGGCGCCATCTGTTATATAGTACCCGTTTGTTGGAACAAAAGAGAGACTGACACCACGGCTAAACATAAGTCACCTTCTGGATGTGAATTGTCTCATTTGCATGGGGAAATCCCAACCCTCAGATGAGATGGATCTCAGCCAATGGAAGACAACAGTGTGGAGAATCTTCACAGTCAGGAGAGGCATCAGAGAACATCAAAAAAGATGCTCTAGGTGCTGAACAAGGGATTTCTCCATCATGTTCTGCATTGTGGAAAGGTTTCATTCACATGTTTTCTATAAAGCAGTTCAAAGTTACAGCCTTCAAAGTGTCTGGCTATAACACCCACCTTTGCCAGGAATTACCAATGATTATCACAAGCAAAGGATTCATCTGTCCGGAATCTGTCTGGGAATTCATGGATCGTATATGGCCTGAATGTACTAAGACGTCAGGTGAGTCTGTGTTCTGTAGCCGACTTTATTCCTACCTGAATCGCAAACTGAAATACGGAATAGTGAGCATAGACATGGAAGCCTTTGTTATTACGCTGCCTGCATGCCAATCAATACCTCCCAGACTACACCCACTGGGAGGACCAGATCTTGATAATAACCAATCCCATCTGTTGCTAGGCCTTCTTCTTCCAAACCATCCATCCTGGACTTCCTGTCCAAAAAGGGTGAGCAGGGTACAGAAAAAGAAGCTAGATGTCCCTGATGACATTTTTTTCATCTATAATAGATGATGTGGAGAGAGAAGAGCTTCAGATGTTGGAACAGGGGCTTCCACCTATTTGGCTTCCCTCCAGAGAGCAGGGCTCTGTTCCTCAGGAAGTGTCTAAGCCTGAGCTGATAGGTAGTCTCTGTTTGTTGGTAAACACCCTTCAGGAGATGGCAACCCAGAATAACAACTATAATAATGTTTCCACTGATAACCAGCCTGATCCCTTACCAGCAACATACCCCATATGGCCAACTCATAACATGACACCCAGTTTGCAGCCTCCTCTTCCTTATGACACTAATCCAGTCTCCATGGTTGATCAATCAGCCATGTGTGGTCCACCCAATGTTTTGCCTTCTACATTCTAACATCATAATAACACACTATAACACACTAGACTTATAATCTTTGCTTTTGTTTACATTTTTGAACAGAAAAGTTTTAGAATTTAGGATGTCCACTCTATGGTCTATATATATATATTTTCATTGCAATATTCATGTTCGTTTTTTTTTTAAAAAATAGATTTTTTATTACTGGTTTTGTTTACAAAATGCAATAAAAATATTTATCAAAATAAAAATATTTAAAAATTGTTTTTATGTTTTCACTGATTGTGTGGCGAACACGCACACAAAAAAATTGTTCATTTATTTTTTGGGCGACAGCCCTTGACAAACAGCAGCACAGCACCACTGCGCAGCTACGCCGATGACAGTGACAGCAGGTGTGGCGAACACGCACAAAAAAAAAATTGTTTATTTATTTCTCGGGCAGCAGCACAGCAACCCTGCGCACCTACGCCAATGATAGTTGTGGCTAACACGCCACACAAAAAAAATTGTTTATTTTTTTTAACACTGGAGTGAACCCCTGAAAAGAGAAAGAGGCAGCAGCCCCTTAACAGACAGCAGCACAGCACCCCTGCACTGATGACAAGTGTGGCTAACACTATTTTTATTTATTTTTTTCACACTGGGGGTGGGTGAAGAGCACCCCTGAAGGACAGAGCACCCCCTGGACAACACAGCACAACTGCCAGCCCCTATATGGACAACAGTAGCCAGCCAGCCCCTATATGGACAACAGTAGTCAGCCAGCCCCTATATGGACAATCGTAGCCAGCCAGCCCTATATGGACAACAGTAGCCTGTCAGCCCCTATATTATGGACAACAGTAGCCAGCCAGCCATATGGACAACAGTAGCCAGCCAGCCCCTATATTATGGATAACAGTAGCCAGCCAGCCCCTATATAGACAACAGTAGCCAGCCAGCCAGCCCCTATATGAACAACAGTAGCCAGCCAGCCCCTATATGGACAACAGTAGCCAACCAGCTCCTATGGTCAGCGTCAGCAACAGCTCCCACCCTGTGCATGCTCCACAGCCGGAATGAAAAATGGCGGCGATCGCGGGACCTTTTATAGAATCCAAAACCCGCGTGAATCCGACAGCGGGATGATGACGTTTTGCCTCGTTTTCAGATCTGAGTCAGGCAGGAAAACCTGAGTCGACTCGGATCTGACTCAGATCCCCGTAGTTCGGGAGGGTTCGGTTCTCAGGGAACCGAACCCGCTCATCTCTGCTAAAAAGTAATAAAAATTTACAATATATACTAAGACCACATCTTTTAAATACGGAGAAAAAAACCTCAAGTTAAATTAAATCAAATTAAATAAGATTATAACCCCAGCCAGCAGTCTCCTGGCCACCGAGGAGAAGCTCTTTGGAGCTCCCTGAAAATAATAACTGGCTGCATTGGCCAGCTCCCCTCATGCCACTTCCAGGTATGAGGCTGCATGGCAAGGCATTTCATCTTTCTCTGGAAGGGGCTGGAGGATCCAGCAGCCTACTGATGGCTTTGAATCCCCTGGACATCCAACAAAAACAAGGTAAAGTTAGTGCATTATACTTTAAAATTACACATTTAAAGTCACACACATATATATATATATATACTAGAAAAAGAACATAGACAGGGGACGCCACATCGTGTTTAAAAGTATAACAACATTTTTATTGCAATCTCCAAATGAGATAAGGGCGTATGATATATGACCTTATCTCATGTATAATGTTATATAGGACGGGACGTGTGATATACGCCCTTATCTCATGTATAATGTTATATAGGGCGGGACGTGTGATATACGCCCTTATCTCATGTATAATGTTATATATGGCGGGACGTGTGAAATACGCCCTTATCTCATGTATAATGTTATATACGGTGGGACGTGTGATATACGCCCTTATCTCATGTATAATGTCATATAGGGCGGTACGTGTGATATATGCCCTTATCTCATGTATAGTGTTACATATGACGGGACATTTGATATACGCCATTATCTCATGTATATCGTCATATAGGACGGGATGTGTGATATACGCCCTTATCTCATGTATAATGTCATATAGGACGGGATGTGTGATATACGCCCTTATCTCATGTATAATGTTATATAGGACGGGACATGTGATATACGCCCTTATCTCATGTATAATGTTATATAGGACGGGACGTGTGATATACGCCCTTATCTCATGTATAATGTTATATACGGTGGGACGAGTGATATACGCCCTTATCTCATGTATAATGTTATATAGGGCGGGACGTGTGATATACGCCCTTATCTCATGTATAATGTTATATAGGGCGGTACGTGTGATAAATGCTCTTATCTCATGTATAGTGTTACATATGACGGGACATTTGATATATGCCCTTGTCTCATGTATATTGTTATATAGGACGGGACATGTGATATATGCCCTTGTCTCATGCATATCGTCATATAGGACGGGACATGTGACATATGCCCTTGTGTCATGTATAATGTCATATAGGATGGGACGTGTGATACATGTCCTTATCTCATGTATATCGTCATATAGGACGGGATGTGTGATATACGCCCTTATCTCATGTATAATGTCATATAGGACGGGATGTGTGATATACGCCCTTATCTCATGTATAATGTTATATAGGACGGGACGTGATATACGCCCTTATCTCATGTATAATGTTATATAGGGCGGTACGTGTGATATAAGCCCTTATCTCATATATAATGTTACATAGGACGGGACGTGTGATATACGCCCTTGTCTCATGTATATCGTCATATAGGACGGGACGTGTGACATATGCCCTTGTGTCATGTATAATGTCATATAGGATGGGACGTGTGATACATGTCCTTCTCTCATGTATAATGTTATATAGGACGGGACGTGTGATATACACCCTTAACTCATGTATATAGTCATATAGGACGGGACGTGTGATATACGCCCTTATCTCATGTATAATGTTATAAAGGACGAGACGTGTGATATATGCCCTTATCTCATGTATATCGTCATATAGGACGGGACGTGTGATATATGCCCTTATCTCATGTATATCGTCATATAGGACAGGACGTGTGATATATGCCCTTATCTCATGTATATCGTCATACAGGACGGGACGTGTGATATATGCCCTTACCTCATGCATATCGTCATATAGGATGGGATGTGTGATATATGCCCTTATCTCATGTATATCGTCATACAGGACGGGACGTGTGATATATGCCCTTACCTCATGCATATCGTCATATAGGATGGGATGTGTGATATATGCCCTTACCTCATGCATATCGTCATATAGGACGGGACGTATGATATATGCCCTTATGTCATGTATAATGTTATATAGGACGGGACGTATGATATATGCCCTTATCTCATGTATAGTGTTACATATGACGGGACATTTGATATACGCCCTTATCTCATGTATATCGTCATATAGGACGGGATGTGTGATATACGCCCTTATCTCATGTATAATGTTATATAGGACGGGACATGTGATATACGCCCTTATCTCATGTATAATGTTATATAGGACGGGACGTGTGATATACGCCCTTATCTCATGTATAATGTTATATACGGTGGGACGAGTGATATACGCCCTTATCTCATGTATAATGTTATATAGGGCGGGACGTGTGATATACGCCCTTATCTCATGTATAATGTTATATAGGGCGGTACGTGTGATAAATGCTCTTATCTCATGTATAGTGTTACATATGACGGGACATTTGATATATGCCCTTGTCTCATGTATATTGTTATATAGGACGGGACATGTGATATATGCCCTTGTCTCATGCATATCGTCATATAGGACGGGACATGTGACATATGCCCTTGTGTCATGTATAATGTCATATAGGATGGGACGTGTGATACATGTCCTTATCTCATGTATATCGTCATATAGGACGGGATGTGTGATATACGCCCTTATCTCATGTATAATGTCATATAGGACGGGATGTGTGATATACGCCCTTATCTCATGTATAATGTTATATAGGACGGGACGTGATATACGCCCTTATCTCATGTATAATGTTATATAGGGCGGTACGTGTGATATAAGCCCTTATCTCATATATAATGTTACATAGGACGGGATGTGTGATATACGCCCTTGTCTCATGTATATCGTCATATAGGACGGGACGTGTGACATATGCCCTTGTGTCATGTATAATGTCATATAGGATGGGACGTGTGATACATGTCCTTCTCTCATGTATAATGTTATATAGGACGGGACGTGTGATATACACCCTTAACTCATGTATATAGTCATATAGGACGGGACGTGTGATATACGCCCTTATCTCATGTATAATGTTATAAAGGACGAGACGTGTGATATATGCCCTTATCTCATGTATATCGTCATATAGGACGGGACGTGTGATATATGCCCTTATCTCATGTATATCGTCATATAGGACAGGACGTGTGATATATGCCCTTATCTCATGTATATCGTCATACAGGACGGGACGTGTGATATATGCCCTTACCTCATGCATATCGTCATATAGGATGGGATGTGTGATATATGCCCTTATCTCATGTATATCGTCATACAGGACGGGACGTGTGATATATGCCCTTACCTCATGCATATCGTCATATAGGATGGGATGTGTGATATATGCCCTTACCTCATGCATATCGTCATATAGGACGGGACGTATGATATATGCCCTTATGTCATGTATAATGTTATATAGGACGGGACGTATGATATATGCCCTTATCTCATGTATAATGTTATATAGGACGGGACGTGTGATATATGCCCTTGTCTCATGCATATCGTCATATAGGACGGGACGTATGATATATGCCCTTATCTCATGTATATCGTCATATAGGACGGGACGTGTGATATATGCCCTTATCTCATGTATATCGTCATATAGGACAGGACGTGTGATATATGCCCTTATCTCATGTATATCGTCATATAGGACGGGACGTGTGATATATGCCCTTATCTCATGTATATCATCATATAGGACGGGACGTTTGATATATGCCCTTATCTCATGTATATCGTCATATAGGACGGGACGTGTGATATATGACCTTATCTCATGTATATCGTCATATAGGACGGGATGTGTGACGTATTGCACTTTGAATGCAATGCAACCTACCAACCTTTGCAAACTGAAGGGGTCTATTAACCCTGCGTCAGAGGCAGCTGGGCTGGTGCCACAAAGCTGTTCTCGCTCTCCTCTCCACCACAAAGGGGGCGCAGGGGCCTGCCCCTCCTAGTACATTGCTATCTCTAGGTGCTGTTTGAAACCCCCCTAGTCAGTTTTCCCGCCGCCTGCAGGGAGTGCAGTAGTGACCTTCCTGGCCTCTCAGGCTCATTGCGCCCAAAATCGTCCGACTATTGAAGATGCGTATTTCTTTTTATTTTCTCACAATTTTGTGTCATTTGCTCATATTATAAAATAAAATTACACAGGTTGTGGGTATTTTGCGGAAATACGTAGGTTTGTCCAGGGCGGCCTCTTACACTGCACCTCTTACAATTTAGTATCCTTTGCTTTATTTGCTTTAAGGTTAATAAATGTGGTTTTGTGAATCAGATTTCCATATATTCTCTCTTTGTACATACTAATGAAGGTCACTGATCACTTTAACGTTAGAATTGAGTTAATTAGGTGCTAATGACGGTTTGGTAACAGGCGCAGTGCGCCGAGTCCCAGAGGTGCGCCTGATGCAAGGTTAATGCTGTATCCTTGAAAAATATCACACAGGACAGCGTTCCCGGTAGTCTCCGTCCTTTGCGATAGAGGAAATCCCGGGTCTATGACGCAGACGTCCTCCTGGAGTGACGCGCCCGCAGCTGGGAAGAATCCGATTGTAATTACATCCTGCAGGTGTTTTCCTGATTCTGCAACTCAGACATTTACTAAAGGCAAACACGAGTGCGAGGACACGGTTCCACACCGCCATACGCACGGGAAACCTATATCCCCTCGCTGCTTAGGTAACAGAATCATAGCTCACCTGATTGTAGGTAAGCACAATGGTAGGGAATGACGCTGGACACTGGGAATGACGCTGGACACTGGGAATGACGCTGGACACTGGCTGATGACGTCAGGGTCCTCTCCGTGAAGGGGATTTGGCAGCCCGCCCAGCAGTCACATGCGTTCCAGCCTGGAACGCTCGTGGCCGGAACAGGAAATGCCGCCAGAGAGTGACTTCCGCCTTCACCCAAGATGGACGCCCGCTCTCTGCCGCCTCACTTCCGTGTGATGACGATTTCCGGTAGCGTGCAGCCGCCGCCGCCTGTGTGAGAGACGGAGATGGCGATGCGGCAAACCCCCCTCACCTGCTCCGGGCACACCCGGCCTGTGGTGGACCTGGCCTTCAGCCCCATCACCCCCTACGGCTACTTCCTGATCAGCGCCTGCAAGGGTGAGACCCCCGGAGTGACCCGCATTGTATCCCCCACCCCTCACCCTGTGCCGCCTCCTGTATCACCCGTCACATCTCCCTCACCCTGTGCCGCCTCCTGTATCACCCGTCACATCTCCCCTCACCCTGTGCCGCCTCCTGTATCACCCGTCACATCCCCCTCACCCTGTGCCGCCTCCTGTATCACCCGTCACATCTCCCTCACCCTGTGCCGCCTCCTGTATCACCCGTCACATCCCCTCACCCTGTGCCGCCTCCTGTATCACCCGTCACATCTCCCCTCACCCTGTGCCGCCTCCTGTATCACCCGTCACATCTCCATCACCCTGTGCCGCCTCCTGTATCACCCGTCACATCCCCCTCACCCTGTGCCGCCTCCTGTATCACCCGTCACATCCCCCTCACCCTGTGCCGCCTCCTGTATCACCCGTCACATCTCCTCTCACCCTGTGCCGCCTCCTGTATCACCCGTCACATCCCCCTCACCCTGTACCGCCTCCTGTATCACCCGTCACATCTCCCCTCACCCTGTGCCGCCTCCTGTATCACCCGTCACATCCCCCTCACCCTGTGCCGCCTCCTGTATCACCCGTCACATCTCCCCTCACCCTGTGCCGCCTCCTGTATCACCCGTCACATCTCCCCTCACCCTGTGCCGCCTCCTGTATCACCCGTCACATCTCCATCACCCTGTGCCGCCTCCTGTATCACCCGTCACATCCCCCTCACCCTGTGCCGCCTCCTGTATCACCCGTCACATCCCCCTCACCCTGTGCCGCCTCCTGTATCACCCGTCACATCTCCTCTCACCCTGTGCCGCCTCCTGTATCACCCGTCACATCCCCCTCACCCTGTACCGCCTCCTGTATCACCCGTCACATCTCCCCTCACCCTGTGCCGCCTCCTGTATCACCCGTCACATCCCCCTCACCCTGTGCCGCCTCCTGTATCACCCGTCACATCTCCCCTCACCCTGTGCCGCCTCCTGTATCACCCGTCACATCTCCATCACCCTGTGCCGCCTCCTGTATCACCCGTCACATCCCCCTCACCCTGTGCCGCCTCCTGTATCACCCGTCACATCCCCCTCACCCTGTGCCGCCTCCTGTATCACCCGTCACATCTCCTCTCACCCTGTGCCGCCTCCTGTATCACCCGTCACATCCCCCTCACCCTGTACCGCCTCCTGTATCACCCGTCACATCTCCCCTCACCCTGTGCCGCCTCCTGTATCACCCGTCACATCTCCTCTCACCCTGTGCCGCCTCCTGTATCACCCGTCACATCTCCCCTCACCCTGTGCCGCCTCCTGTATCACCCGTCACATCCCCCTCACCCTGTACCGCCTCCTGTATCACCCGTCACATCTCACCCTGTGCCGCCTCCTGTATCACCCGTCACATCTCCCCTCACCCTGTGCCGCCTCCTGTATCACCCGTCACATCCCCCTCACCCTGTGCCGCCTCCTGTATCACCCGTCACATCCCCCTCACCCTGTGCCGCCTCCTGTATCACCCGTCACATCTCCCCTCACCCTGTGCCGCCTCCTGTATCACCCGTCACATCTCCCCTCACCCTGTGCCGCCTCCTGTATCACCCGTCACATCTCCCCTCACCCTGTGCCGCCTCCTGTATCACCCGTCACATCTCCCCTCACCCTGTGCCGCCTCCTGTATCACCCGTCACATCTCCCCTCACCCTGTGCCGCCTCCTGTATCACCCGTCACATCTCCCCTCACCCTGTGCCGCCTCCTGTATCACCCGTCACATCCCCCTCACCCTGCGCCTCCTGTATCACCCGTCACATCCCCCTCACCCTGTGCCGCCTCCTGTATCACCCGTCACATCTCCCCTCACCCTGTGCCGCCTCCTGTATCACCCGTCACATCCCCCTCACCCTGTGCCGCCTCCTGTATCACCCGTCACATCCCCTCACCCTGTGCCGCCTCCTGTATCACCCGTCACATCTCCCCTCACCCTGTGCCGCCTCCTGTATCACCCGTCACATCCCCCTCACCCTGTGCCGCCTCCTGTATCACCCGTCACATCCCCCTCACCCTGTGCCGCCTCTTGTATCACCCGTCACATCTCCCCTCACCCTGTGCCGCCTCCTGTATCACCCGTTACATCTCCCCTCACCCTGTGCCGCCTCCTGTATCACCCGTCACATCCCCCTCACCCTGTGCCGCCTCCTGTATCACCCGTCACATCTCCCCTCACCCTGTGCCGCCTCCTGTATCACCCGTCACATCTCCCCTCACCCTGTGCCGCCTCCTGTATCACCCGTCACATCCCCCTCACCCTGTGCCGCCTCCTGTATCACCCGTCACATCCCCCTCACCCTGTGCCGCCTCCTGTATCACCCGTCACATCTCCCCTCACCCTGTGCCGCCTCCTGTATCACCCGTCACATCCCCCTCACCCTGTGCCGCCTCCTGTATCACCCGTCACATCCCCCTCACCCTGTGCCGCCTCCTGTATCACCCGTCACATCCCACCTCTCACCCTGTGCCGCCTCCTGTATCACCCCCATCCCACCTCTCACCCTGTGCCGCCTCCTGTATCACCCGTCACATCCCCCTCACCCTGTGCCGCCTCCTGTATCACCAGTCACATCTCCCTCACCCTGTGCCGCCTCCTGTATCACCCGTCACATCTCCTCTCACCCTGTGCCGCCTCCTGTATCACCCGTCACATCTCCTCTCACCCTGTGCCGCCTCCTGTATCACCCGTCACATCTCCCCTCACCCTGTGCCGCCTCCTGTATCACCCGTCACATCCCCCTCACCCTGTGCCGCCTCCTGTATCACCCGTCACATCCCCCTCACCCTGTGCCGCCTCCTGTATCACCCGTCACATCCCCCTCACCCTGTGCCGCCTCCTGTATCACCCGTCACATCTCCCCTCACCCTGTGCCGCCTCCTGTATCACCCGTCACATCCCCCTCACCCTGTGCCGCCTCCTGTATCACCCGTCACATCCCCCTCACCCTGTGCCGCCTCCTGTATCACCCGTCACATCCCACCTCTCACCCTGTGCCGCCTCCTGTATCACCCCCATCCCACCTCTCACCCTGTGCCGCCTCCTGTATCACCCGTCACATCCCCCTCACCCTGTGCCGCCTCCTGTATCACCCGTCACATCTCCCTCACCCTGTGCCGCCTCCTGTATCACCCGTCACATCCCACCTCTCTCCCTGTGCCGCCTCCTGTATCACCCGTCACATCCCACCTCTCACCCTGTGCCGCCTCCTGTATCACCCGTCACATCCCACCTCTCACCCTGTGCCGCCTCCTGTATCACCCGTCACATCCCACCTCTCACCCTGTGCCGCCTCCTGTATCACCCGTCACATCCCCCTCACCCTGTGCCGCCTCCTGTATCACCCGTCACATCTCCCTCACCCTGTGCCGCCTCCTGTATCACCCGTCACATCTCCCCTCACCCTGTGCCGCCTCCTGTATCACCCGTCACATCTCCCTCACTTGTGCCGCCTCCTGTATCACCCGTCACATCCCCCTCACCCTGTGCCGCCTCCTGTATCACCCGTCACATCTCCCCTCACCCTGTGCCGCCTCCTGTATCACCCGTCACATCCCACCTCTCACCCTGTGCCGCCTCCTGTATCACCCGTCACATCCCCCTCACCCTGTGCCGCCTCCTGTATCACCCGTCACATCCCCCTCACCCTGTGCCGCCTCCTGTATCACCCGTCACATCCCCCTCACCCTGTGCCGCCTCCTGTATCACCCGTCACATCCCCCTCACCCTGTGCCGCCTCCTGTATCACCCGTCACATCTCCCCTCACCCTGTGCCGCCTCCTGTATCACCCGTCACATCTCCCCTCACCCTGTGCCGCCTCCTGTATCACCCGTCACATCTCCCTCACCCTGTGCCGCCTCCTGTATCACCCGTCACATCCCCCTCACCCTGTGCCGCCTCCTGTATCACCCATCACATCTCCCCTCACCCTGTGCCGCCTCCTGTATCACCCGTCACATCTCCCCTCACCCTGTGCCGCCTCCTGTATCACCCGTCACATCCCCCTCACCCTGTGCCGCCTCCTGTATCACCCGTCACATCCCCCTCACCCTGTGCCGCCTCCTGTATCACCCGTCACATCCCCCTCACCCTGTGCCGCCTCCTGTATCACCCGTCACATCCCACCTCTCACCCTGTGCCGCCTCCTGTATCCCCCCCATCCCACCTCTCACCCTGTGCCGCCTCCTGTATCACCCGTCACATCCCCCTCACCCTGTGCCGCCTCCTGTATCACCCGTCACATCTCCCTCACCCTGTGCCGCCTCCTGTATCACCCGTCACATCCCACCTCTCACCCTGTGCCGCCTCCTGTATCCCCCTCATCCCACCTCTCACCCTGTGCCGCCTCCTGTATCACCCGTCACATCTCCCCTCACCCTGTGCCGCCTCCTGTATCACCCGTCACATCCCCCTCACCCTGTGCCGCCTCCTGTATCACCCGTCACATCCCCCTCACCCTGTGCCGCCTCCTGTATCACCCGTCACATCCCACCTCACCCTGTGCCGCCTCCTGTATCACCCGTCACATCCCCCTCACCCTGTGCCGCCTCCTGTATCACCCGTCACATCTCCCTCACCCTGTGCCGCCTCCTGTATCACCCGTCACATCTCCCCTCACCCTGTGCCGCCTCCTGTATCACCCGTCACATCCCCCTGACCCTGTGCCGCCTCCTGTATCACCCGTCACATCTCCCTCACCCTGTGCCGCCTCCTGTATCACCCGTCACATCTCCCTCACCCTGTGCCGCCTCCTGTATCACCCGTCACATCTCCCCTCACCCTGTGCCGCCTCCTGTATCACCCGTCACATCCCCCTCACCCTGTGCCGCCTCCTGTATCACCCGTCACATCTCCCCTCACCCTGTGCCGCCTCCTGTATCACCCGTCACATCCCCCTCACCCTGTGCCGCCTCCTGTATCACCCGTCACATCTCCCTCACCCTGTGCCGCCTCCTGTATCACCCGTCACATCCCCCCTCACCCTGTGCCGCCTTCTGTATCACCCATCACATCTCCCCTCACCCTGTGCCGCCTCCTGTATCACCCGTCACATCTCCCCTCACACTGTGCCGCCTCCTGTATCACCCGTCACATCCCCCTCACCCTGTGCCGCCTCCTGTATCACCCGTCACATCCCCCTCACCCTGTGCCGCCTCCTGTATCACCCGTCACATCCCCCTCACCCTGTGCCGCCTCCTGTATCACCCGTCACATCCCACCTCTCACCCTGTGCCGCCTCCTGTATCCCCCCCCATCCCACCTCTCACCCTGTGCCGCCTCCTGTATCACCCGTCACATCCCCCTCACCCTGTGCCGCCTCCTGTATCACCCGTCACATCTCCCTCACCCTGTGCCGCCTCCTGTATCACCCGTCACATCCCACCTCTCACCCTGTGCCGCCTCCTGTATCCCCCCCATCCCACCTCTCACCCTGTGCCGCCTCCTGTATCACCCGTCACATCTCCCCTCACCCTGTGCCGCCTCCTGTATCACCCGTCACATCCCCCTCACCCTGTGCCGCCTCCTGTATCACCCGTCACATCCCCCTCACCCTGTGCCGCCTCCTGTATCACCCGTCACATCCCCCTCACCCTGTGCCGCCTCCTGTATCACCCGTCACATCCCCCTCACCCTGTGCCGCCTCCTGTATCACCCGTCACATCTCCCTCACCCTGTGCCGCCTCCTGTATCACCCGTCACATCTCCCCTCACCCTGTGCCGCCTCCTGTATCACCCGTCACATCCCCCTGACCCTGTGCCGCCTCCTGTATCACCCGTCACATCTCCCTCACCCTGTGCCGCCTCCTGTATCACCCGTCACATCTCCCTCACCCTGTGCCGCCTCCTGTATCACCCGTCACATCTCCCCTCACCCTGTGCCGCCTCCTGTATCACCCGTCACATCCCCCTCACCCTGTGCCGCCTCCTGTATCACCCGTCACATCTCCCCTCACCCTGTGCCGCCTCCTGTATCACCCGTCACATCCCCCTCACCCTGTGCCGCCTCCTGTATCACCCGTCACATCTCCCTCACCCTGTGCCGCCTCCTGTATCACCCGTCACATCCCCCCTCACCCTGTGCCGCCTCCTGTATCACCCGTCACATCTCCCCTCACCCTGTGCCGCCTCCTGTATCACCCGTCACATCCCCCTCACCCTGTGCCGCCTCCTGTATCACCCGTCACATCCCCCTCACCCTGTGCCGCCTCCTGTATCACCCGTCACATCCCACCTCTCACCCTGTGCCGCCTCCTGTATCACCCGTCACATCTCCCTCACCCTGTGCCGCCTCCTGTATCACCCGTCACATCCCCCTCACCCTGTGCCGCCTCCTGTATCACACGTCACATCCCCCTCACCCTGTGCCGCCTCCTGTATCACCCGTCACATCTCCCTCACCCTGTGCCGCCTCCTGTATCACCCGTCACATCCCACCTCTCACCCTGTGCCGCCTCCTGTATCACCCGTCACATCTCCCTCACCCTGTGCCGCCTCCTGTATCACCCGTCACATCCCACCTCTCACCCTGTGCCGCCTCCTGTATCACCCGTCACATCTCCCTCACCCTGTGCCGCCTCCTGTATCACCCGTCACATCTCCCCTCACCCTGTGCCGCCTCCTGTATCACCCGTCACATCTCCCTCACCCTGTGCCGCCTCCTGTATCACCCGTCACATCTCCCCTCACCCTGTGCCGCCTCCTGTATCACCCGTCACATCCCCCCTCACCCTGTGCCGCCTCCTGTATCACCCGTCACATCTCCCTCACCCTGTGCCGCCTCCTGTATCACCCGTCACATCTCCCTCACCCTGTGCCGCCTCCTGTATCACCCGTCACATCTCCCTCACCCTGTGCCGCCTCCTGTATCACCCGTCACATCCCCCTCACCCTGTGCCGCCTCCTGTATCACCCGTCACATCCCCCTCACCATGTGCCGCCTCCTGTATCACCCGTCACATCCCCCTCACCCTGTGCCGCCTCCTGTATCACCCCCATCCCACCTCTCACCCTGTGCCGCCTCCTGTATCACCCGTCACATCCCCCTCACCCTGTGCCGCCTCCTGTATCACCCGTCACATCTCCCTCACCCTGTGCCGCCTCCTGTATCACCCGTCACATCCCACCTCTCACCCTGTGCCGCCTCCTGTATCACCCGTCACATCTCCCTCACCCTGTGCCGCCTCCTGTATCACCCGTCACATCCCACCTCTCACCCTGTGCCGCCTCCTGTATCACCCGTCACATCCCACCTCTCACCCTGTGCCGCCTCCTGTATCACCCGTCACATCCCCCTCACCCTGTGCCGCCTCCTGTATCACCCGTCACATCTCCCTCACCCTGTGCCGCCTCCTGTATCACCCGTCACATCCCACCTCTCACCCTGTGCCGCCTCCTGTATCCCCCCCATCCCACCTCTCACCCTGTGCCGCCTCCTGTATCACCCGTCACATCTCCCCTCACCCTGTGCCGCCTCCTGTATCACCCGTCACATCCCCCTCACCCTGTGCCGCCTCCTGTATCACCCGTCACATCCCCCTCACCCTGTCCTGTATCCCCCCCATCCCACCTCTCACCCTGTGCCGCCTCCTGTATCACCCGTCACATCCCCCTCACCCTGTGCCGCCTCCTGTATCACCCGTCACATCTCCCTCACCCTGTGCCGCCTCCTGTATCACCCGTCACATCCCACCTCTCACCCTGTGCCGCCTCCTGTATCCCCCCCCATCCCACCTCTCACCCTGTGCCGCCTCCTGTATCACCCGTCACATCTCCCCTCACCCTGTGCCGCCTCCTGTATCACCCGTCACATCCCCCTCACCCTGTGCCGCCTCCTGTATCACCCGTCACATCCCCCTCACCCTGTGCCGCCTCCTGTATCACCCGTCACATCCCCCTCACCCTGTGCCGCCTCCTGTATCACCCGTCACATCCCCCTCACCCTGTGCCGCCTCCTGTATCACCCGTCACATCTCCCTCACCCTGTGCCGCCTCCTGTATCACCCGTCACATCTCCCCTCACCCTGTGCCGCCTCCTGTATCACCCGTCACATCCCCCTCACCCTGTGCCGCCTCCTGTATCACCCGTCACATCTCCCTCACCCTGTGCCGCCTCCTGTATCACCCGTCACATCTCCCCTCACCCTGTGCCGCCTCCTGTATCACCCGTCACATCTCCCCTCACCCTGTGCCGCCTCCTGTATCACCCGTCACATCCCCCTCACCCTGTGCCGCCTCCTGTATCACCCGTCACATCCCCCTCACCCTGTGCCGCCTCCTGTATCACCCGTCACATCTCCCCTCACCCTGTGCCGCCTCCTGTATCACCAGTCACATCTCCCTTCACCCTGTGCCGCCTCCTGTATCACCCGTCACATCTCCCTCACCCTGTGCCGCCTCCTGTATCACCCGTCACATCTCCCTCACCCTGTGCCGCCTCCTGTATCACCCGTCACATCTCCACTCACCCTGTGCCGCCTCCTGTATCACCCGTCACATCTCCCTCACCCTGTGCCGCCTCCTGTATCACCCGTCACATCCCCCTCACCCTGTGCCGCCTCCTGTATCACCCGTCACATCTCCCCTCACCCTGTGCCGCCTCCTGTATCACCCGTCACATCCCCCTCACCCTGTGCCGCCTCCTGTATCACCCGTCACATCCCCCTCACCCTGTGCCGCCTCCTGTATCACCCGTCACATCTCCCTCACCCTGTGCCGCCTCCTGTATCACCCGTCACATCCCCCTCACCCTGTGCCGCCTCCTGTATCCCCCCCATCCCACCTCTCACCCTGTGCCGCCTCCTGTATCACCCGTCACATCCCCCTCACCCTGTGCCGCCTCCTGTATCACCCGTCACATCTCCCTCACCCTGTGCCGCCTCCTGTATCACCCGTCACATCTCCCTCATCCTGTGCCGCCTCCTGTATCACCCGTCACATCCCACCTCTCACCCTGTGCCGCCTCCTGTATCCCCCCCATCCCACCTCTCACCCTGTGCCGCCTCCTGTATCACCCGTCACATCCCCCTCACCCTGTGCCGCCTCCTGTATCACCCGTCATATCCCACCTCTCACCCTGTGCCGCCTCCTGTATCCCCCCCATCCCACCTCTCACCCTGTGCCGCCTCCTGTATCACCCGTCACATCCCCCTCTCCCTGTGCCGCCTCCTGTATCACCGTCACATCTCCCTCTCCCTGTGCCGCCTCCTGTATCACCCGTCACATCCCACCTCTCACCCTGTGCCGCCTCCTGTATCCCCCCCATCCCACCTCTCACCCTGTTCCGCCTCCTGTATCACCCGTCACATCCCCCTCACTATGTGCCGCCTCCTGTATCACCCGTCACATCCCCCTCACCGTGTGCCGCCTCCTGTATCACCCGTCACATCCCCCTCACCCTGTGCCGCCTCCTGTATCACCCGTCACATCTCCCTCACCCTGTGCCGCCTCCTGTATCACCCGTCACATCCCCCTCACCCTGTGCAGCCTCCTGTATCACCCGTCACATCCCCCTCACCCTGTGCCGCCTCCTGTATCCCCCCCATCCCACCTCTCACCCTGTGCCGCCTCCTGTATCACCCGTCACATCTCCCTCACCCTGTGCCGCCTCCTGTATCACCCGTCACATCCCACCTCTCACCCTGTGCCGCCTCCTGTATCACCCGTCACATCCCCTTCACCCTGTGCCGCCTCCTGTATCACCCGTCACATCCCCCTCACCCTGTGCCGCCTCCTGTATCACCCGTCACATCTCCCTCACCCTGTGCCGCCTCCTGTATCACCCGTCACATCCCACCTCTCACCCTGTGCCGCCTCCTGTATCCCCCCCATCCCACCTCTCACCCTGTGCCGCCTCCTGTATCACCCGTCACATCCCACCTCTCACCCTGTGCCGCCTCCTGTATCACCCGTCACATCCCCCTCACCCTGTGCCGCCTCCTGTATCACCCGTCACATCTCCCTCACCCTGTGCCGCCTCCTGTATCACCCGTCACATCCCACCTCTCACCCTGTGCCGCCTCCTGTATCCCCCCATCCCACCTCTCACCCTGTTCCGCCTCCTGTATCACCCGTCACATCTCCCTCACCCTGTGCCGCCTCCTGTATCACCCCCATCCCACCTCTCACCCTGTGCCGCCTCCTGTATCACCCGTCACATCCCACCTCTCACCCTGTGCCGCCTCCTGTATCCCCCCATCCCACCTCTCACCCTGTTCCGCCTCCTGTATCACCCGTCACATCCCCCTCACCCTGTGCCGCCTCCTGTATTACCCGTCACATCTCCCTCACCCTGTGCCGCCTCCTGTATCACCCGTCACATCTCCATCACCCTGTGCCGCCTCCTGTATCACCCGTCACATCCCCCTCACCCTGTGCCGCCTCCTGTATCACCCGTCACGTCCCCCTCACCCTGTGCCGCCTCCTGTATCACCCGTCACATCCCACCTCTCACCCTGTGCCGCCTCCTGTATCCCCCCCATCCCACCTCACCCTGTGCCGCCTCCTGTATCACCCGTCACATCCCCCTCACCCTGTGCCGCCTCCTGTATAACCCGTCACATCCCCCTCACCCTGTGCCGCCTCCTGTATCACCCGTCACATCTCCCTCACCCTGTGCCGCCTCCTGTATCACCCGTCACATCCCACCTCTCACCCTGTGCCGCCTCCTGTATCACCCGTCACATCTCCCTCACCCTGTGCCGCCTCCTGTATCACCCCCATCCCACCTCTCACCCTGTGCCGCCTTTTGTATCACCCGTCACATCCCCCTCACCCTGTGCCGCCTCCTGTATCACCCGTCACATCCCCCTCACCCTGTACCGCCTCCTGTATCACCCGTCACATCTCCCCTCACCCTGTGCCGCCTCCTGTATCACCCGTCACATCTCCCCTCACCCTGTGCCGCCTCCTGTATCACCCGTCACATCTCCCCTCACCCTGTGCCGCCTCCTGTATCACCCGTCACATCTCCCCTCACCCTGTGCCGCCTCCTGTATCACCCGTCACATCTCCCCTCACCCTGTGCCGCCTCCTGTATCACCCGTCACATCCCCCTCACCCTGTGCCGCCTCCTGTATCACCCGTCACATCCCCCTCACCCTGTGCCGCCTCCTGTATCACCCGTCACATCCCCCTCACCCTGTGCCGCCTCCTGTATCACCCGTCACATCCCACCTCTCACCCTGTGCCGCCTCCTGTATCACCCGTCACATCCCACCTCTCACCCTGTGCCGCCTCCTGTATCACCCTTCACATCTCCCCTCACCCTGTGCCGCCTCCTGTATCACCCGTCACATCTCCCCTCACCCTGTGCCGCCTCCTGTATCCCCCCCATCCCACCTCTCACCCTGTGCCGCCTCCTGTATCCCCCCCATCCCACCTCTCACCCTGTGCCGCCTCCTGTATCACCCGTCACATCCCCCTCACCCTGTGCCGCCTCCTGTATCACCCGTCACATCCCACCTCTCACCCTGTGCCGCCTCCTGTATCACCCGTCACATCCCCCTCACCCTGTGCCGCCTCCTGTATCACCCGTCACATCCCCCTCACCTTGTGCTGCCTCCTGTATCACCCGTCACATCTCCCCTCACCCTGTGCCGCCTCCTGTATCACCCGTCACATCTCCCCTCACCCTGTGCCGCCTCCTGTATCACCCGTCACATCCCCCTCACCCTGTGCCGCCTCCTGTATCACCCGTCACATCTCCCTCACCCTGTGCCGCCTCCTGTATCACCCGTCACATCTCCCTCACCCTGTGCCGCCTCCTGTATCACCCGTCACATCTCCCTCACCCTGTGCCGCCTCCTGTATAACCCGTCACATCTCCCTCACCCTGTGCCGCCTCCTGTATCACCCCCATCCCACCTCTCACCCTGTGCCGCCTCCTGTATCACCCGTCACATCCCCCTCACCCTGTGCCGCCTCCTGTATCACTCGTCACATCCCCCTCACCCTGTGCCGCCTCCTGTATCACTCGTCACATCTCCCTCACCCTGTGCCGCCTCCTGTATCCCCCATCCCACCTCTCACCCTGTGCCGCCTCCTGTATCACCCGTCACATCCCCCTCACCCTGTGCCGTCTCCTGTATCACCCGTCACATCCCCCTCACCCTGTGCCGCCTCCTGTATCACCCGTCACATCTCCCTCACCCTGTGCCGCCTCCTGTATCACCCGTCACATCTCCCCTCACCCTGTGCCGCCTCCTGTATCACCCGTCACATCTCCCTCACCCTGTGCCGCCTCCTGTATCACCCGTCACATCTCCCTCACCCTGTGCCGCCTCCTGTATTACCCATCCCACTCCCCTATCACCCTGTGCCACCTCCTATATTACCCATCCCACTCCCCTCTCACCCTGTGCCACCTCCTATATTACCCATCCCACTCCCCTCTCACCCTGTGCCACCTCCTATATTACCCATCCCACTCCCCTCTCACCCTGTGCCACCTCCTATATTACCCATCCCACTCCCCTCTCACCCTGTGCCACCTCCTCTGTCACCCGTCACATTCACTCCTCACACGGTGTTGTCTCAAATATGACTGGTAGTACAACTTTGTCTTCCCATATGCTGCCCGTCCTACCCCCTGGCGTCACCCCATATGTTGCCCGTCCTACCCCCTGGCGTCACCCCATATGTTGCCCGTCCTACCCCCTGGCGTCACCCCATATGTTGCCCGTCCTACCCTCTGGCGTCACCCCATATGTGTCTGTCCTACCCCCTGGCGTCACCCCATATGCTGCCCGTCCTACCCCCTGGCCTCATTAATCATATTGTCAACATGCCTGGTGTTACTATGGGTTACCCATTACACAGCTGTTACCCCATATTAGTCGTCATACCCTATATCGGTCCACTATTGTCAGCGCTTGTGAAGCTCTTATTTTCCATCATATGGTCGGGGGCGTAGAGAGCCGTGCCGTGGAAGGGGTGTGGTGTGAGCCCCTCAGCCTGGCTCAAAGCCAGGGGGGCACGATCAGTGTTTTCTTTGTTGCTGAAGAGGGGTCACCTGTTCTGCGAGTTGTGCTCGCCCTCTTTCGGTGGGGCCGCTGTCACTGACTGGGGCTTGCTAGCATACTGCGTATTATCTGGCCAAATCCCTCGCAGCGGTACGCGCAGTTATTAGAAAATCATACTCTTTAATGCACTATCCCGGCTGTTGGAGCGAGGGGCAGCGCTATACATGCAGCAACGATGGCTGCAGCTGTCAAAATCGACCACTGACCGTTTATACATTTGCCTGTACATCTTGAAGATTGGAGCGCCGATAATAACGGGCGCATAACTTAACGTGCGCAGTTAGTTTTCCTCTATCAGCTTTCATACATTTCCTCATTCCTATTCTTTTTATTTGGATATTGACTAAATTGTTCTCTCTCAGAATATCTGATCCACGTATCTTTATTTTACTTGTATATATTATGAATTTTGCTCTTTAGCATTGGAGCTGAGCGCTGAACGTCAGTATTCCTGTGTTATATATCGGGTTTATATTTACAGGTAGATAGAAGATAGTAATACAGCTGCTGTTTGTTTGGTATGGTTATAGATTTACTGTCTCACAGCACTGGGGTGTGTGGGGTGTGTGGGTGGGTGGGTGGAATGCCAGTTAGGAGTAGGCAGCAGTAACCAGGGTGGAATAAAAGGCAGGGGGCACCTTGGTCTGTGAATGTCCGGGTTACAATGACCATTGTCTCATGTATAGTGATTTTGGGCTCTATTTACTACAATCCACATTGGTAATGCAGATTGTAGTGTGATATTACCGAGTGACTTCAGGCAATATCACAGGGATTTACTATAAATCCCTTATAGGGACAGAGCTTGCGACAGAGCTCTGTCGCTGCTAATCCCCTTCGGAGCCTTATCACGGTATTTTTGCAAAAAATACCGTGATTAAGTGCCCGCGCATGCGCCGACCGGTCGCCACTGCTACCCCCCCCTTCGGCGCTAAGCCCCGCCCCCATGCGTGACACCCCCCCCACGACCCCCTCTCTCCCTTACTTACACTTACCTGCATGCTCCAGGCCTCCGGTGATGATCTCCATTCCTCCGGTCAGGTGATCTCCCATACTGCACTGGGGCCTGATCACCTGATGACCGGGCAGCAGTGCACTGTCGGAGACCAGCTGACCGGAGGGGAGTCATCACCGGAGGCCCGATCACCGGTCCCTGGATTCAGGTAAGTAAATGTTTTTTTTTACTATTTTTTTTTTCTTTTTTTTTTTTTTACAGTGTATCAGTGTGTGGTGTGTGTAGCAGTGATCAGCGTGTGGTGTGTGTAGCAGTGATCAGCGTGTGGTGTGTGTAGCAGTGATCAGCGTGTGGTGTGTGTAGCGGTGATCAGCCTGTGGTGTGTGTAGCAGTGATCAGCGTGTGGTGTGTGTAGCGGTGATCGGCGTGGGGTGTGTGTAGCGGTGATCAGCGTGTGGTCTGTGTAGCGGTGAACAGCGTGTGGTGTGTGTAGCGGTGATCAGCGTGTGGTGTGTGTAGCAGTGATCAGCGTGTGGTGTGTGTAGCAGTGATCAGCGTGTGGTGTGTGTAGCAGTGATCAGCGTGTGGTGTGTGTAGCAGTGATCGGCGTGTGGTGTGTGTAGCAGTGATCAGCGTGTGGTGTGTGTGTAGCAGTGATCAGCGTGTGGTGTGTAGTAGTGATCAGCGTGTGGTGTGTGTAGCAGTGATCAGGGTGTGGTGTGTGTAGCAGTGATCAGCGTGTGGTGTGTGTAGCAGTGATCAGGGTGTGGTGTGTGTAGCAGTGATCAGCGTGTGGTGTGTGTAGCAGTGATCAGGGTGCGGTGTGTGTAGCAGTGATCAGGGTGCGGTGTGTGTAGTAGTGATCAGCGTGTGGTGTGTGTAGCAGTGATCAGGGTGCGGTGTGTGTAGCAGTGATCAGGGTGCGGTGTGTGTAGCAGTGATCGGCGTGTGGTGTGTGTAGCAGTGATCAGCGTGTGGTGTGTGTGTAGCAGTGATCAGCGTGTGGTGTGTAGCAGTGATCAGCGTGTGGTGTGTGTAGCAGTGATCAGGGTGTGGTGTGTGTAGCAGTGATCAGCGTGTGGTGTGTGTAGCAGTGATCAGGGTGCGGTGTGTGTAGCAGTGATCAGGGTGCGGTGTGTGTAGTAGTGATCAGCGTGTGGTGTGTGTAGCAGTGATCAGGGTGCGGTGTGTGTAGCAGTGATCAGGGTGCGGTGTGTGTAGCAGTGATCAGGGTGCGGTGTGTGTAGCAGTGATCAGGGTGCGGTGTGTGTAGCAGTGATCAGCGTGTGGTGTGTGTAGCAGTGATCAGCGTGTGGTGTGTGTAGCAGTGTATCAGCATGTGGTGTGTGTAGCAGTGATCAGCGTGTGGTGTGTGTAGCAGTGATCAGCGTGTGGTGTGTAGTAGTGATCAGCGTGTGGTGTGTGTAGCAGTGATCAGCGTGTGGTGTGTGTAGCAGTGATCAGCGTGTGGTGTGTGTAGCAGTGATCAGGGTGTGGTGTGTGTAGCAGTGATCAGCGTGTGGTGTGTGTAGCAGTGATCAGCGTGCGGTGTGTGGAGCGGTGATCAGCGTGCGGTGTGTGGAGCGGTGATCAGCGTGCGGTGTGTGGAGCGGTGATCAGCGTGCGGTGTGTGGAGCGGTGATCAGCGTGGGGTGTGTGGAGCGGTGATCAGCGTGAGGTGTGTGTAGCGGTGATCAGCGTGAGGTGTGTGTAGCGGTGATCAGCGTGGGGTGTGTGTAGCGGTGATCAGCGTGGGGTGTGTGTAGCGGTGATCAGCGTGGGGTGTGTGTAGCGGTGATCAGCGTGGGGTGTGTGTAGCGGTGATCAGCGTGGGGTGTGTGTAGCGGTGATCCGCCTGTGGGGTGTGTGTAGCGGTGATCCGCCTGTGGGGTGTGTGTAGCGGTGATCCGCCTGTGGTGTGTGTAGCGGTGATCCGCCTGTGGTGTGTGTAGCGGTGATCCGCCTGTGGTGTGTGTAGCGGTGATCCGCCTGTGGTGTGTGTAGCGGTGATCCGCCTGTGGTGTGTGTAGCGGTGATCCGCCTGTGGTGTGTGTAGCGGTGATCCGCCTGTGGTGTGTGTAGCGGTGATCCGCCTGTGGTGTGTGTAGCGGTGATCCGCCTGTGGTGTGTGTAGCGGTGATCCGCCTGTGGTGTGTGTAGCGGTGATCAGCGTGTGGTGTGTGTAGCGGTGATCAGCCTGTGGTGTGTGTAGCGGTGATCAGCGTGTGGTGTGTGTAGCGGTGATCAGCGTGTGGTGTGTGTAGCGGTGATCAGCGTGTGGTGTGTGTAGCGGTGATCAGCGTGTGGTGTGTGTAGCGGTGATCAGCGTGTGGTGTGTGTAGCAGTGATCAGCGTGTGGTGTGTGTGAGTGTGGGGTCTGGTTAGACCACACAGCTGATCACTGGGGCCGGCTCCGGGCTCTGCTCTCCCCGTTAGAGCAGGGCAGGGGGCCGGTAACCGGGGGAGACCCTGGATAACGCCACCTCCAGGTAACGTTATTTTCTACTTCAGGGTCCATAGGGGGTCCACAGGGTTGACCTTGGGGTTATAGCTGGAACAGGATCCATGGGCACCACACAGTTAAGCTTTTAGCTCCCAGGATGCACTTGGGTCCTCCTCTATACCCCGCCCCCGAGCCACAGGCACCTCAGTGTAAGCTGGTGCCCGGCTGGAGTCGGTCACCGCGCAGGGGGGCTGCAGGAGCAGCCCCCAGAAGCTTTTTATTTTAAGTTAAATATTATTTATTTTTAATCTATTTTTACTACAGACGGCAGCGAAGGGCTGTCTATACAGACGCCCACGCTGCCGCTCTGATCCCCGACTGGCGCCGCGACGCCAGTACTGATCTGGGGATCGCGGCGGGAGGACAGAGTCCGTACTAGCCGGACTCTGTCTACCTCCCAGGACTGCTGCCGGAGTCGCCGGGGATTCAGGTAAGCCGCGCGTCGCTGGCTAGCGGCGGCGCGCGGAATGCCTTAAATGCAGTCCTTTAGCCTCCGGTCCTGGGGACAGACCGGAGGCTGCTGGCAGTGGCGGCGGGCCCCCCCCATAACCCGTGGGACCACTAGACCACCAGGGATAACCGGCAAGCGGGAAGCCAGCATCCCTGGGGTTAATGGCCAGCCAGGGGAGGAAGCCTTCCCTGTCAGCGGCTCCTCCCCTCAGCTCAGCGCGCCTTTCAGCACGCAGTCTGGCGTCGCTGAGCTGCAGATTCCTCGGCCACTCCTCCTCTGAGGTCTCCAGCGGCCATTTTCTCACAGTGGCAGCGCAGATCTCAGGGAGCACGCGGACCGGTCCCCCTGTGTACCTCTCCCCTGATTACGGACAGCGTACACAGCACTATAGCCCTCCCAGACACTGAATCTGGGAGGTTGATTGTAGTGGAAAGGTGCAGTGAGTATATCTTCCTGCATGGTATGTGACTTTTGCTAGTGCTGCCTGTCTGTGCTTATTTTCCGCTTACTGTCAGCTTATACCTATCCCTTTACTTCTCCTACAAGCCCTGCAGGTGTGTGGGGGAGGGGCGTTTCTACTGACCTCACTTATATAGATCACGTATTTGTGAGGTCCGTCACATACAGTTGTGTGCTACTCAGTGCCATATTGTGGGCTGTTGTTCAGCACACCGGTGAGTGCGTTTCACTTCTACCCTGGTGCCAGATATATAATATATTCTGTCATGTCAGACGAGGAGGTTGAGCGCTCAGTGGCTCCGGTGTTGGCCTCCTGCGGACGCTGTTCTGCAGGAGTAGATAGGGAGGATTTGTCACAGGATGGCCTGTGTAGTCGATGCCAGGTGGCTCCTGGCCCATCCAGACCTTCTCTGGCGCAGGAACCACCGTGGGCGATGTTTTCTCAAGTGCTGGTGTCTATTGCGGACCGTCTGTCGGTCCCGACTGCTCTCCCTACTAGGGCGTTGCCCCAGCCGACCATCCCCCATTCCCCGGGTGTCCCGCAGTTATTGCGGAGTCCTCCTGGGTCTCAATCAGTTGGTCCCTATGCGGGGTTGCCTATGTATATACAGGCTTCCCCTGTGCCGCAGCAGCCTGTGGTACCTTTTCAGGCCCCTATGGCGACGCCTCCACCATGGGTGGATGTTCTCTCCAACTCCGTGCAAAATTTGGCGGCCGCTTCCTCGGCTTTTCAGTCAATGTTGCAGACTGACATGCCTTCTAGGATTTCTAAACGCCCACTCATGACACGGGCTGCTCAGGTATCGGACTCAGAGGGTTCCTCAGATGATGGGGAGGTCCCTGATGACACTGACTCGGACGCCTCGGTCCAGGAAATGGATACCAAGTCGTCCATTAATGTGCGAGCACTAGTTAGGGCGGTGCGAGCTATTCTTCTTATAGAGGATGAGGCACCGGTTCCTAGGTCGAAGTTTCCTAGTTTCAAAAAAACTAAGGTGGCTTCTGCGGTGTTTCCCCTGTCGGATCAGTTGACGGATCATATGGCGGTAGCTTGGCAGGCGCCCAGTAAGAGATTCCTTCCTCAGAAGCGGTTGGCTTCTAATTACCCCTTCCCTGAGGCACATTGTAAAAAATGGGAAACTCCACCGGCGGTGGATTCCCATGTCACCCGTTTAACTCGGGGCGCCACCTTACCATTACCGTCGATATCCTCGCTGAAGGATCCCACGGACAGGAAAGTTGAGACTTGCTTAAAGTCTATTTACTCCCTCTCCGGGGCGGTGGCCCGACCGTCCATGGCCATTTCCTGGGTGGCCAAGGCCATTGAGGGGTGGGCCAATGCATTGGAAGATACCTTCCCGGACGACGCTCCGGATGTCCAGCGGGCGTTGTTGGGACAAATGAGGGACGCCGCTTCTTACATTGGAGAAGCTTCTTTAGATGCTAGTCTGCTGACCTCGCGGGTATCGGCTGCAGCGGTGTCTGCCCGCCGATCCTTATGGTTGCGGTCCTGGAGAGCGGACTCTGATTCAAAGAAAGGTCTGGAGGCCTTACCTTTCAATGGGGAATTACTATTTGGTCCGGACTTGGACAAAATAGTGGACACCCTGGCTAAATCCAAGTCGGCCTTCCTCCCTTCGGCGGCACTGCCTGCTAAGGTTCGGAGTTCGGCTTTTCGTTCCTTTCGGGTTCAGGGTAAGGCGAAAGGTCAGTCCTTCCCGAGACAGTCTGCGAGTAAGACGGCCTCTAAACCCAAGAAGCAAGCCTGGAGTGCTCGGCGCCCTTCTTCCAAGCAGGAAGATAAACCTGCGGCCTGATGGGACGGGCCTCCCTCTGGGGGACCTCAGAGTGGGAGGCCGACTTCTTCTATTTGCCCAGTGCTGGCACAATACCACCACGGATGCCTGGGTTCGAGAAGTGGTCTCCCAGGGGTACGCCCTGTCTTTTCGGCACAGACCACCCCACCAGTTTTTCTGCACAAGTCCTTCTCAGAACAAGACCAAGGTGGTACAGGTTCAGGAGGCTATAGAGTCCTTGCTGAAAGCAGGGGTCATTGTTCCCGTTCCTCTATCACAACGAGGGACGGGGTATTATTCGTCTCTGTTTCTGGTGCAGAAACCCAATGGTTCTCATCGCCCTATCCTCAACTTGAAGTCTCTGAACAAATTCCTCAGAGTTCCCAAGTTCAGGATGGAAACGTTACGTTCCATCATTCTGGCGATGGAACCGGGGGATTACATGGTGTCCCTGGACATCCAGGACGCCTACCTCCATGTTCCGATAGCATCTTCACACCAGCGGTATCTGAGGTTCGCTATCCTTCAACACCACTATCAGTTCCGGGCGCTACCCTTTGGTCTCTCCACGGCACCGAGGGTGTTCACGAAGATTATGGCGGTCATGGCCGCACATCTTCGGAACCAGAATGTACGGCTGCTGCCGTACCTGGACGACCTCCTGTTGCTGGCGAGCTCCCCGGAGGTACTGCTTCAACATCTCCACCTGACGATCGCTTGCCTGCAAGCACACGGGTGGTTGATAAATTGGAAAAAGTCCTCTCTGATTCCATCACAGCGGATGGTTCATTTGGGAGCCCTGCTAGATTCGCGTCAGCAAAGGATCTTCCTGACTCCGGAGAAGGTCGCCTCACTACAGCTGCGGATACGCAGTTGCCTGAGCCGTTGCCGCCTGTCGGTCCATTCGGCTATGAGAGTTCTGGGGTCCATGGTGTCGACATTCGACATGGTGGAATTTGCCCAGTTCCATTCCCGGCCCCTGCAGGGGCTGATTCTATCAGAATGGAACGGGTTACCTCACCGGATCCGCTCTCAGGTGCTGGTGTTGTCTCCGGACGTTCGGCTATCTTTGGCTTGGTGGCTTCAGACAGCTCATCTGGTCGAGGGGCGCCCATTTTGGATCCCGGACTGGGTCCTGCTCACGACGGATGCCAGTCTCCGGGGTTGGGGGGCAGTGACCGGCTCTTTGTCGCTTCAGGGTCGTTGGTCAGCGGAAGAAGCACTTCTCCCCATCAACATCCTGGAACTGCGGGCAGTATACAAGGCCCTGCAGTCGTCCGGCCCCGCTCTTCACGGAAGGGCGGTACAGGTGCAGTCTGACAACGCCACCACGGTGGCGTATATCAATCACCAAGGCGGAACTCGCAGTCAGGCAGCGATGTCGGAGGTGTCTCGTATCCTGTCTTGGGCGGAGGGTCACATTCCAGCGATCTCGGCGGTCTTCATCCCCGGAGTCCTCAATTGGGAGGCGGACTTCCTCAGCCGTCACGACGTGCATCCCGGGGAATGGTCGCTTCACCCAGAGGTGTTTCAGCTACTCGTGGACAGGTGGGGACTGCCGGAGCTGGACTTGATGGCCTCCCGTCACAATCACAAGTTGCCCGTTTACGGGTCAAGGACAAGAGACGCAGGTGCAAGTCTGGTGGACGCGCTGTCGGTGACATGGACGTTTCACCTGGCGTATCTGTTTCCTCCGATATCCCTGCTTCCTCGGGTTCTGCGGAAATTCAAGCAGGACGGCGGCATGCTCGTGCTGGTAGCTCCGGCGTGGCCCAGACGTCCTTGGTACTCCGATCTGAGGAGCCTCTCCATCTACGCTCCGTACCTTCTTCCTCAACGTCGGGACCTGTTGTCTCAGGGGCCCTGCCTTTACCCGGATCTGGGTCGGCTGTCTTTGACGGCGTGGCTCTTGAGACAGCCGTCTTGAGGTCTCGGGGCTTCTCCAGTTCGGTTATTGGTACGATGCTCAGGGCACGCAAGCCTGCTTCAGCACGGATTTATCACAGAGTGTGGCACACTTACTTTCAGTGGTGTGAGTCCAGACATTATGATCCTCAGGTGTTCCGAGTTTCTAGGATCTTGGAATTTCTTCAGTCAGGATTGGATCTCGGCTTACGCCTTGCATCTCTGAAGGTTCATGTGTCCGCCTTGTCCGTGTGGTTTCAACGGCGGATTGCAATACTACCAGACGTTCACACCTTTTTCCAAGGTGTTCTCAGGATCCAGCCTCCCTTTGTGCCTCCTGTGGCTCCTTGGGACTTGGCGGTGGTGCTACCGGTCCTGCAGGGTCCTCCGTTTGAGCCTCTTGAGGCGGTGGAGCTCAAGTGGCTGACATTTAAGACGGTTTTTCTCCTGGCAATTGCTTCGGCCAGGAGGGTGTCTGAATTGGGGGCGCTTTCCTGTCGCCCTCCTTTCCTGATTTTTCACCAGGACAGAGCGGTGCTCCGCACTCGTCCTGAGTTTTTGCCCAAAGTGGTCTCGAAGTTCCATATTAATCAGGAACTTGTTGTGCCAGCTTTTCAGTCCCCTGATCTTTCAGCTTGGTGAGACTTCCTTAGATGTGGTCCGGGCGCTTAGAATTTATGTAGACCGGACGGCTTCGGTTAGGAAGTCTGATTCCTTGTTTATCCTCTTTGGTTTTCACAAGAGGGGTTGGCCTGCCAACAAACAAACGTTAGCCCGTTGGCTTCGTTCCGTTATTTGTGAGGCTTATGCACAGGAGGGCTTACCTGTGCCAGCCTCTGTTAAGGCTCATTCCACTCGTTCTGTGGGTCCCTCTTGGGCTGCTAGACGTGGCGCTTCTGCTGTTCAGCTGTGTAGGGCGGCCACTTGGTCTTCAATTCAAACGTTTTTGAGGTTCTATGCGTTTGACACCTTTGCCTCTCAGGATGCATCCTTTGGGCGCCGGGTACTCCTTTCAGCACAGGAGCGTCCCCGCCCTTAGTTGTACTGCTTTGGGACATCCCCAAGGTCAACCCTGTGGACCCCCTATGGACCCTGAAGTAGAAAACAAGAGATATGGTAAGAACTTACCTTTGTTATCTCTGTTTCTACGAAGTCCATAGGGTCCACAGGGCGCCCGCCCTGACGCACCTGGCTTCAAATGGGCTGTGTGGCTGGTCACTTGTTTTCCGTCTCCTATTGCTGTGAGTATGGTTTCTTGTGTGTTCCAGTCTTCCTTCTCTCTGTTCCATATTCTCCTCCGGCCTAGGCTGCTTACCAACTGAGGTGCCTGTGGCTCGGGGGCGGGGTATAGAGGAGGACCCAAGTGCATCCTGGGAGCTAAAAGCTTAACTGTGTGGTGCCCATGGATCCTGTTCCAGCTATAACCCCAAGGTCAACCCTGTGGACCCTATGGACTTCGTAGAAACAGAGATAACAAAGGTAAGTTCTTACCATATCTCTTGTTATCACAGGGCTTCCCCCGGTATTTTTTCACAATTTATTTTTAGTAACTTTGGTCGGATCACATTTCTTATTACAGTTATGGGAAATGTGATCTGATTACTAACAATAAGTGATACTGGGGGTTGGAGCAGAATTTTACGAATACTACTCCAATTGCCCTGTAATAACTACAGGTGATACTAACATAATGTGCAAAGGGTGTGACAACACAAAACAGCCTTTATCACTTTATTTTAGATGTGGTGTTGGTGGGTGGGTGGAATGCCAGTTAGGAGTAGGCAGCAGTAACCAGGGTGGAATAATAGGCAGGGGGGCACCTTGGTCTGTGAATGCCCAGGTTACAATGACCATGGTCATGTATAGTGATAGTGTATATAGAAAATAATTACAATCTCGATGATTATTAAATAAACAAACCTTTTGTTTTGACAGATGGCAAACCAATGTTGCGTCAGGGTGACACCGGAGATTGGATTGGCACATTTCTGGGCCACAAGGGTGCCGTGTGGGGAGCCACTCTCAATAACAATGCCACAAAGGCCGCCACGGCAGCTGCAGACTTCACAGCGTATGTATCGGTGACCCTGCGTGACACGGTTATAGTAGTAGCTGTTTCATGTGTGCACTGAACCCAAACACAGAGGCTATTGGCATATCATTAGTGTTCCTGGAGTGCGGACAGGGCAGGACGCTGGGGGTACCAGCAGGAAGTCTATGCCCACGCCGAAGGCTGGCGCTCCCGAAAAGAGGCGTGGCCAGTCAGTAAGTGGGCATGTCCTTGGGACACTCCTCCAATTTGTCGCGCTTGAGGGCTTGCCTAACACTTAAAGAGTTGCTTGGCTTCCACCAAGCGCTCCCCTCACGTTGAATAGATACCGTGTGCATGTGCACGGCATTTATTCACCCGGCGGTGATCACCGCAACTTTTCCCAGCCGTAGGATACTGCGTCCCAAGGGTAGGGAATGCTCAGGGCTTGCTGTTTTATTGGGGTGCATTTTGCCCTTTTGAAATTAGGCAGGGCGCAGCACCCCGCTAAAACAAGTTAGCGGGAACACTATATAATGATACCTGAAGGGATATGAACAGAGCGCAGGTAAAAATGGTGGCGTTCAGGCGGCTGGACGAGTTCTAAGAAACATTACCAGGGACAGACAATGCAGATAGGCAGATTATACATGGTTACCCCGAAAACAGAACCATAGGAAGATACCCACTCTCAGGACAATAGCGACCAGCTAATACAGCAGGAGGGGTCTGTAGGAGATAGACCTCACCTGACCATCTGCAATCCCAGTGCAGCGTCCATATACTCTGCCTCTGATCACCATGCGCAGTCCCATAACCAACAATAGGGTGCGCGTACATCTCAGAATCGCGCCCATAGTCTGCCGACGGGAACATACTGAGCCAGCCAGAAGCATTAATTTACCTGCACCATCCTGAATCAGAGAGAGGGCTGTAATAGCGATCAGACAGCTGTGACTGTCATCAGAGAGAGGGCTGTAATAGCGATCAGACAGCTGTGACTGTCATCAGAGAGAGGGCTGTAATAGCGATCAGACAGCTGTGACTGTCATCAGAGAGAGGGCTGTAATAGCAATCAGACAGCTGTGACTGTCATCAGAGAGAGGGCTGTAATAGCGATCAGACAGCTGTGACTGTCATCAGAGAGAGGGCTGTAATAGCGATTAGACAGCTGTGACTCGTCATCAGAGAGAGGGCTGTAATAGTGATCAGACAGCTGTGACTCGTCATTTGAGAGAGGGCTGTAATAGTGATCAGACAGCTGTGACTCGTCATCAGAGAGAGGGCTGTAATAGCAATCAGACAGCTGTGACTGTCATCAGAGAGAGGGCTGTAATAGCAATCAGACAGCTGTGACTGTCATCAGAGAGAGGGCTGTAATAGCGATCAGACAGCTGTGACTCGTCATCAGAGAGAGGGCTGTAATAGCAATCAGACAGCTGTGACTGTCATCAGAGAGAGGGCTGTAATAGCTATCAGACAGCTGTGACTCGTCATTAGAGAGAGCGCTGTAATAGCGATCAGACAGCTGTGACTCGTCATTAGAGGGCTGTAATAGCGATTAGACAGCTGTGACTGTCATGGGTAATCAGAGACAGAAGTGACTGCCCCCTAGTGGTGAGCCCAAGGATCATTACAAATTACAGAAATAATTGTAGCCCATTAATCTATATATAAAATCTCTGGAAAGCTGGAACTAACTTTAGTAACTTCTGACCTTCAATAACCGGGAAATAGAGCCGGCACACCTAGATGGTCTCTGTTATTTTGGGCATAATTCCCCTATAATTGAAGGATGAGTGCATCCCTTATATCCAGGTCTCCATTTAATGACGCTTGTGGGTGTTTGTGTTTTGTAGGAAGGTTTGGGACGCGGTGACGGGTGACGAGCTCATTTCTTTGACGCACAAACACATTGTGAAAAGTGTGGACTTCACACAGGTAAAATGATTTTGTTTTTTTCTGCTGAATATTTAGTGAAGTTACATTATTATAACCGGTATGATTCATAGGAAGTCAGTAAGAGCTCCACTAACCCACTGGGCTAACACTCCAGTGGCTGTATCGGGTGCAGGAGATTAGGTAATGGGCCCAGTAAGTGTCTATATAAAGCTGCATCCTGTGTAATGTGTTATAAGGGGAATAAAAACAGAGCAAACTGTCTAAAATGTATTACAATCCTCCCAAGTTCATCACCTAGTTCTGTGGTCACTAATATTTAGTTAATCACTATATAAGTGGGACTTGTATCTAAGCACTGCAGGGGTCCAAATGGGGGCTGACACTATAAATGTCGCCTTTATAGACGCTGGTGCTTGGGGCAGAGAGTGGGCTGTACTTACGGTACATCACCGGCTAATTGTGGCAATTCTGCGATACCCACATGCCGACGTCTGATCCAATATGTTGGGTTTCACCGATTTGCAGATCACGATCAAAATATAATCGTGATTTGCAAATCGGTGAGTTGTAACGTAGTATCTCACCGATTCTCCAATGGATTGATGACCATTAATGGTCGGCATGACCGGCAGATCACTGTTTCCGATCCGATTGGAGGTTTGGGTAATCTGTCGCCTGGTGTCAGGGCCACATTAATGGCGTCATGACTCCAGGCCTGTGACGGTGCCATTAAGCCCAGCTATGATAAACTATGGCAAACATTTATCAATACCGGGATATAGGGGAGAAAGCCTTGTCCCATCCTAGGACCCTTATAGTCTGGAGTACCCTCATTTGAAAGAAAGAAGTCCCCATGTGATCACCAAAGAACATCACTGCCCTGCGGAAATCATTATAAAGTCCATCAATAAAGGAATATTTGCCATAACCTGGTTTCAAATATACCCAGGGGCCCCCTTATTTGCATGAGGCGAGTCCGTGGCCAATTAGTGGTCGTTGTCTGATCACACAGGAAGATGTTTGACCGGGCGGCTAACGGGTGGTAAATGTCTGGACCTGCTTTGCCTATTGTAGTGGTGACGCAAGTCTCACTCTCACCCCACATGTACTATTAATTAGTTTGCGGAAAATGGAGAGTGCTAGTACATCTGTCTGGTGAATCGCGCTCTCCCTCGTTTGGTATCAGACTGGCGCTAGCAGTGAATCTGCGCATCGTCGATGAGAAATTCCCAGTGGCACCAGCGATATTAGAAAGTAAAGAATAAATTGTTCTTGTTTTTATGTAGCCTGGTTCAACAACTGATGCTATCTAGGTACTAGGTATAGCGATGCCGATAATGACGGGCGCATTCTGATCACTTCCCTGATTGTTACATGCAGGGAATCGGTAAGTGCAGCACATAACATGAGCAGTTACTGATATCACCGCTATCGTCCCCTCATACATCTGTCACCAGACAACTGATGCTATCTAGGTACTAGGTATAGCGATGCCGATAATGACGGGCGCATTCTGATCACTTCCCTGATTGTTACATGCAGGGAATCGGTAAGTGCAGCACATAACATGCGCAGTTACTGATATCACCGCTTTCTACTTCAGGGTCCATAGGGGGTCCACAGGGTTGACCTTGGGGTATAGCTGGATCTGGATCCATGGGCACCACGCAGTTAAAGCTTTAGCTGCTCCCAGGATGCACTTGGGTCCGTCCTCCTCTATACCCCGCCCCCGGCCACAGCACCTCAGTTTGAGTTGGTGCCCGGCCGGAGTCGGGTCACCTGCGCAGGGGGGCTGCAGGAGCAGCCCCCAAAAGCTTTCTATTTTTATTTAAAAAAAAAAAAAAAAGAGCCTGTTAGATTTTTATTTTAAAACAGAGGCTCTAGTGTGGCAGCGACGGGCTGTCTATGCAGACGCCCACGCTGCCGCTCTCCTTCCCCGCTGGCGCCGCGACGCCAGTACTGCACTGGGGATCGCGGCGGGAGGCCAGAGTCCGTACTAGCCGGACTCTGGGTCCCTCCCTGGACTGCTGCCGGAGTCGCCGGGGACAAGGTAAGCCGCGAGTCGCCGATTAGCGGCGGCTCGCGGGTTTTGCCTGCAAATGCAGTCCTTTGCCCCCGGTCCTAGGGGACAGACCGGGGGCCGCTAGCGGTGGCGGCGGGCTCCCCCTCTGAGGAGGAATAACCCGTGGGACCACTAGACCACCAGGGATATATGGCAAGCGGGATGCCGGCAAGCCCTGGGGTTAATATGCTAGCCAGGGAAGGAAGCCTTCCCTGTCAGCGGCTCCTCCCCTCAGCTCAGCGCGCCTTTCAGCTTGGAGTCTGGCGTCGCTGAGCTGCAGATTCCTCGGCCACTCCTCCTCTGAGGTCTCCAGCGGCCATTTTCTCACAGTGGCAGCGCAGATCTCTCAGGGAGCACGCGGACCGGTCCCCCTGTGTACCTCTCCCCTGATTAAGTACAGTGTACACAGCACTATAGCCCTCCCAGACACTGAATCTGGGAGGTTGATTGTAGTGGAAAGGTGCAATGAGTATATCTTCCTGCATGGTATGTGACTTTTGCTAGTGCTGCCTGTCTGTGCTTATTTTCCGCTTACTGTCAGCTTATACCTATCCCTTTACTTCTCCTACAAGCCCTACAGGTGTGTGGGGGAAGGGTGTTTCTACTGACCTCACCTATATAGATCACGTATTTGTGAGGTCCGTCACATACAGTTGTGTGCTACACAGTGCCGTATTGTGGGCTGTTGTTTAGCACACCGGTGAGTGCGTTTTCTTCTGCCCTGTTGCCAGATATATTTTTTGACTATATAATATATTCTGTCATGTCAGACGAGGAGGTTGAGCGCTCAGTGGCTCCGGTGTTGGCCTCCTGCGGACGCTGTTCTGCAGGAGTAGATAGGGAGGATTTGTCACAGGATGGCCTGTGTAGTCGATGCCAGGTGGCTCCTGGCCCATCCAGACCTTCTCTGGCGCAGGAACCACCGTGGGCGATGTTTTCTCAAGTGCTGGTGTCTATTGCGGACCGTCTGTCGGTCCCGACTGCTCTCCCTACTAGGGCGTTGCCCCAGCCGACCATCCCCCATTCCCCGGGTGTCCCGCAGTTATTGCGGAGTCCTCCTGGGTCTCAGTCGGTGGGTCCCTATGCGCGGTTGCCTATGTATATACAGGCTTCCCCTGTGCCGCAGCAGCCTGTGGTACCTTTTCAGGCCCCTATGGTGACTCCTCCACCCTGGGTGGATGTGCTCTCCAACTCCGTGCAAAATATGGCGGCCGCTTTCTCGGCTTTTCAGTCAATGTTGCAGACTGACATGCCTTCTAGGATTTCAAAACGCCCACTCATGACACGGGCTGCTCAGGTATCGGACTCAGAGGGTTCCTCAGATGATGGGGAGGTCCCTGATGACACTGACTCGGACGCCTCGGTCCAGGAAATGGATACCAAGTCGTCCATTAATGTGCGAGCACTAGTTAGGGCGGTGCGAGCTATTCTTCTTATAGAGGATGAGGCACCGGTTCCTAAGTCGAAGTTTCCTAGTTTCAAAAAAACTAAGGTGGCTTCTGCGGTGTTTCCCCTGTCGGATCAGTTGACGGATCATATGGCGGTAGCTTGGGAGGCGCCCAGTAAGAGATTCCTTCCTCAGAAGCGGTTGGCTTCTAATTACCCCTTCCCTGAGGCACATTGTAAAAAATGGGAAACTCCACCGGCGGTGGATTCCCATGTCACCCGTTTAACTCGGGGCGCCACCTTACTATTACCGTCGATATCCTCGCTGAAGGATCCCACGGACAGGACAGTTGAGACTTGCTTAAAGTCTATTTACTCCCTCTCCGGGGCGGAGGCCCGACCGTCCATGGCCATCTCCTGGGTGACCAAGGCCATTGAGGGGTGGGCCAATGCATTGGAAGATACCTTCCCGGACGACGCTCCGGATGTCCAGCGGGTGTTGTTGGGACAAATGAGGGACGCTGCTTCTTACATTGGAGAAACTTCTTTAGATGCTTGTCTGCTGACCTCGCGGGTATCGGCTGCAGCGGTGTCTGCCCGCCGATCCTTATGGTTGCGGTCCTGGAGAGCGGACTCTGATTCAAAGAAAGGTCTGGAGGCCTTACCTTTCAATGGGGAATTACTATTTGGTCCGGACTTGGACAAAATAGTGGACACCCTGGCTAAATCCAAGTCGGCCTTCCTCCCTTCGGCGGCACTGCCTGCTAAGGTTCGGAGTTCGGCTTTTCGTTCCTTTCGGGTTCAGGGTAAGGCGAAAGGTCAGTCCTTCCCGAGACAGTCTGCGAGTAAGACGGCCTCTAAACCCAAGAAGCAAGCCTGGAGTGCTCGACGCCCTTCTTCCAAGCAGGAAGATAAACCTGCGGCCTGATGGGACGGGCCTCCCTCTGGGGGACCTCAGAGTGGGAGGCCGACTTCTTCTATTTGCCCAGTGCTGGCACAATACCACCACGGATGCCTGGGTTCGAGAAGTGGTCTCCCAGGGGTACGCCCTGTCTTTTCGGCACAGACCACCCTACCAGTTTTTCTGCACAAGTCCTTCTCAGGAAAAGACCAAGGTGTTACAGGTTCAGGAGGCTATAGAGTCCTTGCTGAAAGCAGGGGTCATTGTTCCCGTTCCTCTATCACAACGAGGGACGGGGTATTATTCGTCTCTGTTTCTGGTGCAGAAACCCAATGGTTCTCATCGCCCTATCCTCAACTTGAAGTCTCTGAACAAATTCCTCAGAGTTCCCAAGTTCAGGATGGAAACGTTACGTTCCATCATTCTGGCGATGGAACCGGGGGATTACATGGTGTCCCTGGACATCCAGGACGCCTACCTCCATGTTCCGATAGCATCTTCACACCAGCGGTATCTGAGGTTCGCTATCCTTCAACACCACTATCAGTTCCGGGCGCTACCCTTTGGTCTCTCCACGGCACCGAGGGTGTTCACGAAGATTATGGCGGTCATGGCCACACATCTTCGGAACCAGAATGTACGGCTGCTGCCGTACCTGGACGACCTCCTGTTGTTGGCGAGCTCCCCGGAGGTACTGCTTCAACATCTCCACCTGATGATCGCTTGCCTGCAAGCACACGGGTGGCTGATAAATTGGAAAAAGTCCTCCCTGATTCCATCACAGCGGATGGTTCATTTGGGAGCCCTGCTGGATTCGCGTCAGCAAAGGATCTTCCTGACTCCGGAGAAGGTCGCCTCCCTACAGCTGCGGATACGCAGTTGCCTGAGCCATTGCCGCCTGTCGGTCCATTCGGCTATGAGAGTTCTGGGGTCCATGGTGTCGACATTCGACATGGTGGAATTTGCCCAGTTCCATTCCCGGCCCCTGCAGGGGCTGATTCTATCAGAATGGAACGGGTTACCTCACCGGATCCGCTCTCAGGTGCTGGTGTTGTCTCCGGACGTTCGGCTATCTTTGGCTTGATGGCTTCAGACAGCTCATCTGGTCGAGGGGCGCCCATTTTGGATCCCGGACTGGGTCCTGCTCACGACGGATGCCAGTCTCCGGGGTTGGGGGGCAGTGACCGGCTCTTTGTCGCTTCAGGGTCGTTGGTCAGCGGAAGAAGCACTTCTCCCCATCAACATCCTGGAACTGCGGGCAGTATACAGGGCCCTGCAGTCGTCCGGCCCCGCTCTTCACGGAAGGGCGGTACAGGTGCAGTCCGACAACGCCACCACGGTGGCGTATATCAACCACCAAGGCGGAACTCGCAGTCAGGCAGCGATGTCGGAGGTGTCTCGTATCCTGACTTGGGCGGAGGGTCACATTCCAGCGATCTCGGCGGTCTTCATCCCCGGAGTCCTCAATTGGGAGGCGGACTTCCTCAGCCGTCACGACGTGCATCCCGGGGAATGGTCGCTTCACCCAGAGGTGTTTCAGCTACTCGTGGACAGGTGGGGACTGCCGGAGCTGGACTTGATGGCCTCCCGTCACAATCACAAGTTGCCCGTTTACGGGTCAAGGACAAGAGACGCAGGTGCAAGTCTGGTGGACGCGCTGTCGGTGAAATGGACGTTTCACCTGGCGTATCTGTTTCCTCCGATATCCCTGCTTCCTCGGGTTCTGCGGAAATTCAAGCAGGACGGCGGCAGGCTCGTGCTGGTAGCTCCGGTGTGGCCCAGACGTCCTTGGTACTCCGATCTCAGGAGCCTCTCCATCGACGCTCCGTACCTTCTTCCTCAGCGTCGGGACCTGTTGTCTCAGGGGCCCTGCCTTTACCCGGATCTGGGTCGGCTGTCTTTGACGGCGTGGCTCTTGAGACAGCCGTCTTGAGGTCTCGGGGCTTCTCCAGTTCGGTTATTGGTACCATGCTCTGGGCACGCAAGCCTGCTTCAGCACGGATTTACCACAGAGTGTGGCACACTTACTTTCAGTGGTGTGAGTCCAGACATTATGATCCTCAGGTGTTCCGAGTTTCTAGGATCTTGGAATTTCTTCAGTCAGGATTGGATCTCGGCTTACGCCTTGCATCTCTGAAGGTTCATGTGTCTGCCTTGTCCGTGTGGTTTCAACGGCGGATTGCAATACTACCAGACGTTCACACCTTTTTCCAAGGTGTTCTCAGGATCCAGCCTCCCTTTGTGCCTCCTGTGGCTCCTTGGGACTTGGCGGTGGTGCTACGGGTCCTGCGGGGTCCACCATTTGAGCCTCTTGAGGCGGTGGAGCTCAAGTGGCTGACATTTAAGAGGTTTTTCTCCTGGCAATTGCTTCGGCCAGGAGGGTGTCTGAATTGGGGGCGCTTTCCTGTCGCCCTCCTTTCCTGATTTTTCACCAGGACAGAGCGGTGCTCCGCACTCGTCCTGAGTTTTTGCCCAAAGTGGTCTCGAAGTTCCATATTAATCAAAAACTTGTTGTGCCAGCTTTTCAGTCCCCTGATCTTTCAGCTTGGTGAGACTTCCTTAGATGTGGTCCGGGCGCTTAGAATTTATGTAGACCGGACTGCTTCGGTTAGGAAGTCTGATTCCTTGTTTATCCTCTTTGGTTTTCACAAGAGGGGTTGGCCTGCCAACAAACAAACGTTAGCCCGTTGGCTTCGTTCCGTTATTTGTGAGGCTTATGCACAGGAGGGCTTACCTGTGCCAGCCTCTGTTAAGGCTCATTCCACTCGTTCTGTGGGTCCCTCTTGGGCTGCTAGACGTGGCGCCTCTGCTGTTCAGCTGTGTAAGGCGGCTACTTGGTCTTCAATTCAAACGTTTTTGAGGTTCTATGCGTTTGACACCTTTGCCTCTCAGGATGCATCCTTTGGGCGCCGGGTACTCCTTTCAGCACAGGAGCGTCCCCGCCCTTAGTTGTACTGCTTTGGGACATCCCCAAGGTCAACCCTGTGGACCCCCTATGGACCCTGAAGTTGAAAACAAGAGATATGGTAAGAACTTACCTTTGTTATCTCTGTTTCTACGAAGTCCATAGGGTCCACAGGGCGCCCGCCCTGACGCACCTGGCTTCAAATGGGCTGTGTGGCTGGTCACCGGTTTTCCGTCTCCCATTTCTGTGAGTATGGTTACTTGTGTGTTCCAGTCTTCCTTCTCTCTGTTTAGTCTCCTCCTCCGGCCTAGGCTGCTTACCAACTGAGGTGCTGTGGCCGGGGGCGGGGTATAGAGGAGGACGGACCCAAGTGCATCCTGGGAGCAGCTAAAGCTTTAACTGCGTGGTGCCCATGGATCCAGATCCAGCTATACCCCAAGGTCAACCCTGTGGACCCTATGGACTTCGTAGAAACAGAGATAACAAAGGTAAGTTCTTACCATATCTCTTGTTATCGTCCCCTCATACATCTGTCACCAGACAACTGATGCTATCTAGGTACTAGGTATAGCGATGCCGATAATGACGGGCGCATTCTGATCACTTCCCTGATTGTTACATACAGGGAATCGGTAAGTGCAGCACATAACATGCGCAGTTACTGATATCACCGCTATCGTCCCCTCATACATCTGTCACCAGACAACTGATGTTATCTAGGTACTAGGTATAGCGATGCCGATAATGACGGGCGCATTCTGATCACTTCCCTGATTGTTACATGCAGGGAATCGGTAAGTGCAGCACATAACATGCGCAGTTACTGATATCACCGCTATCGTCCCCTCATACATCTGTCACCAGACAACTGATGCTATCTAGGTACTAGGTATAGCGATGCCGATAATGACGGGCGCATTCTGATCACTTCCCTGATTGTTACATGCAGGGAATCGGTAAGTGCAGCACATAACATGCGCAGTTACTGATATCACCGCTATCGTCCCCTCATACATCTGTCACCAGACAACTGATGCTATCTAGGTACTAGGTATAGCGATGCCGATAATGACGGGCGCATTCTGATCACTTCCCTGATTGTTACATCCAGGGAATCGGTAAGTGCAGCACATAACATGCGCAGTTACTGATATCACCGCTATCGTCCCCTCATACATCTGTCACCAGACAACTGATGCTATCTAGGTACTAGGTATAGCGATGCCGATAATGACGGGCGCATTCTGATCACTTCCCTGATTGTTACATACAGGGAATCGGTAAGTGCAGCACATAACATGCGCAGTTACTGATATCACCGCTATCGTCCCCTCATACATCTGTCACCAGACAACGTACACCGCAGATATACTTGTGTCCTATAGACGTTATTGGTGATCACCAGGCGATAACGCCCTGTACTACAGAAAGTATTACTAAGTCCAGAGATCTTGGTGGTATAACATAAATATACATTTGCCTTTAATCCTCTTTTTCTACTTCAGGGTCCATAGGGTATCCACAGGATACCTTGGGGTATAGGTGTGACGTCAGTCGCAGGGCACCAAAGAGTTAAGCTTTCAGCCTCCCAGGATGCACTAGGTCCCCCTCCTATACCCCGCCCCCGGGCCAAGGCACCTCAGTTTAGTTTGGTGCCCGGCCGGAGTCGGGTGCACCTGTTGGAGTGGGGGCTAGAAGAGCCCCTGAAGCTTTTTCTTCATGCAGCTGTGGCTGCACATCTGGATGAACAGCATGGACAGTCAGTCCTGACGTCCATGCTGTCTTCCCTACACCCCGCCGGTACCAGAACGCCGGTACTGATCCGGGGATGCTGGTGGGCGTCTGGGGTCACAGCTAGCGGTGACCCCAGATGCTCCGGACCATGGCCGGATTCAAGGGGGACAGAGGTAAGCAGCGGGGTCCCGCGGTGGGTCCCCGCTGATCACATGGTCCTAAGTCCCCAGGCAGGGGGCTCCCTGGGGACTGGCTGCAGCGTGGAGCCAGGCGACCAACCTGCGCTTCCACTACCCCCTGGGACAGCGGACCGCAGCAGAGCGGTAGCGCTGCGGCGTCCCAGGGGTTAAATGCATGCCAGGGGAGCGCGCCTTCCCTGTCTCACAGCCGGCGCCTCCCCCGCTGCACACAGCCCCCTCTGCACTGTGCTGACTGGTCCTGTGTCAGCGCTCCTCCCCCAGGCCAGCTTCTCTCTGCTCCTCGGCGGCCATCTTCTCTGCAACGCATGGTGAACGCTGCTGGAAGTCTGGAAGGAAGCATCGTGGTCTGGGTCCCCCCGCATACCTCTCCTCCGCTGTGGCTCAGGTCTGTGTATGCAGCGCTGTGTCCTACCAGGCCCTGTGTCTGTGTAGTTGAGTGATCAGCGCTGTTAGTGCAGGAATTGTTATTTCTCTGCATTGTATGTGACTGTGCTAGCGCTGCCTGTAACTTTTCTTCTCTAAACTGTCAGCTTTATTACTGTCCCTGTTCTTTCTGCTAAAGCCCTTGCGGTGCGGTGCTGCAGGGTGGTCTCTCGCCTATTTAATACTTAATTGGTGAGAGAGGTCACATACGTGGTGCCATAATGTCTGAAAGTGATTTTCCCCTCCGGCTACAGTGTACCACGTGCAAAGTACCGTTAGCGGAGGGGGAGGGTAGCGCGGAGGGCCTTTGCCGGCAGTGTTTGTCCATGGCGCGGCCTATTACGGTTACAGCACCGGTACAGGAGCCGCCCTGGGCTTGTTTTGCTCAGGCGTTAACAGCTTTAGTGGGCCAGTTAGCTCCGCAGCCCGCGTTTACTCCGATGGGTTTGTCCCAGCAGTCTGTGGTGTCGTCACCCATGCAGGGGTTCCCACGACAATTGGTGGTACCCCACAGTCTCCCTATTTCCCCGCTCCCGGGTTCTCAGGAGCCAGCGTGGGTTAACTCCCTGACGAGTTCTGTACAGCACTTGTCGGATGTGTTGCAAGGGGAGTCTGTGATGCGGCCTCATAAACGGCCGGTGGTGTCTCTGTCCGCTCCTTATGAGGATGACGAAGGGACGTCTGATGATGGGGAGATTCTGGATCCTTACGATCAGGAACCTTTCCATACTAAGGACGCTGATGCTAAGTCCAAAGTATATATTCCTGGACTTATTCGGGCGGTCCGCACAGCCTTGGTGATTGAGGACGAAGTTCCCCCAGCGGCTAAATCTAAGTATGCCTTTTTCAAAGATGTGAAGGGCGATGCCACAGTCTTTCCTCTTTCGGGTCAGTTGGTGGACCATTTAGAGGAGGCGTGGAAACAACCTGGCAAAAGATACCAGCCGCAGAGACGCCTGGCGGTGGCTTATCCGTTCGCGGATAATTATTTTGCTAAGTGTGAATCCCCTCCACAGGTGGATTCTCACGTGACCCGTCTTGTCCGTAGTGCCACATTGCCGATGCCATCCATGTCCTCCCTTAAGGATGCTACGGACCGCAAGGTAGAAATCTGCCTGAAGTCCGCTTATTCCCTTGCAGGGGGGGCAGCACGGCCGGCTATGGCCATTTGCTGGGTTGCCAGAGCGATGGAGCGCTGGGCGGATTCATTAGAGGCTTCTTTTGAATCCGACTGTCCGGCCGAACAGGCGGAGTTGATTGGCAATCTCCGTGATTCGGCCACCTACATCAACGAGGCGGCTCTAGACATTAGTACTCTGGTGTCTAGAATTTCTTCAGCAGCGGTAGCTGCTCGTCGCACCTTGTGGCTGCGATCCTGGAAGGCGGACGCAGATCCAAGAAAGGTCTGGAAGCGTTGCCGTTTACCGGAGAAGTTCTCTTCGGTCCGGATCTGGATAAGATTGTGGCCACGCTGGCGGCAGCCAAATCTGCTTGTCTCCCATCGGCCGCTGCTCCTTCTGGTTCTGGACCATCGTCCTTTCGGTCATCTAGGGCCCAGGGCAGGCCCAAACCACAGTCGTTTCCTCGACAGGCTGGCCCTAAGAAATCGGTCAAGCCCCGGAAACAGGCATGGAGTACCAGACGTCCGGCCCCCAAGCCAGATGACAAGCCTGCGGCCTGACGGTCCGGGTCTCCCCTTGGGGGATCCCAGGGTGGGAGGCCGCCTGCTGCAGTTCTCCCGGTGTTGGTCGTTCACTACGACAGACACTTGGGTTCTGGAGGTGGTCTCTCACGGGTACGCCCTCTCCTTCCGGCACAGACCCCCGGCTCGATTCTTCACCACGGGTCTACCATCAGACCGGAACAAGGCTACGGGGCTGCGGAAGGTATTGCACACTATGCTCCAGGCTGGAGTTATAGTGCCTGTTCCATTCTCCCAGAGGGGCCAGGGTTTCTATTCAAATCTATTTTTGGTACAGAAACCCAATGGGTCATATCGTCCGATTCTCAACCTCAAAGCACTCAACAAGTCTTTGCGGGTCCCGAAGTTTCGGATGGAGACCCTACGGTCCATCATTCTGGCGCTGGAACCTGGGGACTACATGGTGTCATTGGACATACAGGACGCTATGGCGTTCATGGCGGCTTCTCTGCGGCTGCAAGGAGTCCGCATGTTGCCGTACTTGGACGACCTGTTATTGGTGGCAGGATCTCCAGAGCTCCTGTTACACCACTTGGACCTGACCATTGCACTGCTCCAACGGCACGGCTGGCTAATCAACTGGCAGAAGTCCACTCTAATCCCGTCTCGGAGGATCCTTTGCTGTCCCGAGTCCAATAAGGCTCCAAGATGCAGATCTCTCGTGACGGAGGACAAGATCTCTGCTTTACAGTCAAGGGTGCGCAGTTGTCTGCACAGCCGCCGGGTGTCCTTACACTCGGCGATGAGGTTACTGGGCTCCATGGTGTCGGTGTTCGACATGGTGGAATACGCCCAGTTTCACTCCAGACCTCTGCAGCACCTGATCCTGTCCAAGTGGAACGGGCTGCCTCAGTCTCTGAAGTTCCAGACGATTGTGCTCACCCCGGAGGTTCGACTGTCCCTTGCGTGGTGGTTAAAGACGACCCACCTCAACAAGGGACGTCCGTTCTGGGTTCCAAATTGGGTCCTGTTGACAACGGACGCCAGTCTTCGGGGCTGGGGAGCAGTTTCGGGTCCACACTTGTTCCAGGGCAGGTGGACGCCGACAGAAGCGGAGCTTCCAATAAATATCTTGGAACTCCGTGCGGTCTTCAATGCTCTCCTGCAGGCACAGCGGTTTCTCCAGGGTCACCCGGTGCAGGTCCAGTCGGACAATGCTACCACCGTGGCCTACATAAACAGGCAAGGAGGAACTCGCAGTCGGGCGGCTCTCGTAGAGGTCTCTCGGATCCTGGTTTGGGCGGAGCGCAATCTTCCGGCCATATCAGCGGTCTTCATCCCGGGAGTGCTAAATTGGGAGGCGGACTTTCTAAGTCGCCAGGACGTTCATCCAGGGGAATGGTCCCTGCACCCGGACGTTTTTCAACTACTGGTGGACAGGTGGGGTCTTCCAGAAATCGACCTCATGGCGTCCCGGCACAACAACAAGTTGCCGGTGTACGGGTCTCGCACAAGAGACGAAGGGGCGTCTCTGGTGGATGCTCTGTCCGTCCGGTGGACGTTCAGGTTCGCATACCTGTTCCCTCCGGTCTCCCTTCTTCCACGGATAATCCGGAAATTCAAACAGGAAGGAGGGACGCTCCTGTTGATAGCTCCCGCGTGGCCCAGACGGCACTGGTTCTCAGACCTTCAGGGTCTGTCCGTGGACAGTCCTCTGCGGTTGCCGCTACGACCGGACCTTCTGTCTCAGGGTCCTTGTCTTCACCCGGACCTGACTCGGCTGTCTTTGGCGGCGTGGCTGTTGAGACGGCCATGCTGAGGTCCTGGGGGTTTTCCAGCTCTGTGGTGCGTACCATGTTACGAGCTCGGAAACCGTCTTCCGCGAGGATATACCATCGCGTGTGGCATACGTTCTTCCAGTGGTGTCGACCGAGAGGTTATGCACTGCGGGAGTTTCGTCTGTCTCGGATTCTCGCCTTCCTGCAAGCGGGACTAGATCATGGGCTTCGCCTTGCTTCTTTGAAGGTACAGGTTTCGGCCCTATCTGTCTGGTTTCACCGTAGGATTGCTACAATCCCGGATGTGCGCACCTTTATGCAAGGTGTTCTCCGTATTCAGCCGCCCTTTGTTCCACCTGTGGCGCCTTGGGATTTGGCTGTGGTCCTGAGGGCTCTCCAAGGACCGCCGTTTGAACCACTGGGCTCAGTGGATATTAAATGGCTAACAGCTAAGACTGTTTTCCTTCTGGCCGTTGCTTCAGCCAGACGTGTTTCTGAGTTAGGGGCTCTTTCTTGTAGACCCCCTTTCTTGGTTTTTCATGGGAACAGGGCAGTGCTCCGTACTCGGCCCGAGTTTCTTCCCAAAGTTGTTTCCCAGTTTCATGTTAACGAGGAAATAGTTGTTCCGGCCTTTAACTCACCGGGTCTTTCCGTGGGTGAGGCCTCTTTGGATGTTGTGCGGGCCTTAAGGACTTATGTTGACCGCACTTCTTTGTTTAGGAAGTCGGACGCTTTGTTGTCCTCTATGGCTTCTGTAAAAAGGGTTGGCCTGCTTCAAAGCAAACTTTGGCAGCCTGGATCCGTATGGCTATTTCTGAAGCTTATCTTCATGAAGGCCTACCGGTTCCTCCTTCTCTGAAGGCTCATTCCACTAGGTCTGTGGGTCCTTCGTGGGCAGCTCGACGTGGTGCCTCGGCAGTTCAGATCTGCAAGGCTGCTACGTGGTCTTCTGTCCATACCTTCGTGAGGTATTACAGGTTTGACACCTTCGCCTCTCAGGATGCTTCCTTCGGGCGGCGGATTCTCCTTTCTGCACAGGAGCGTCCCCACCCTTAAAGGATACTGCTTTGGGACATCCCCAAGGTATCCTGTGGATACCCTATGGACCCTGAAGTAGAAAATATGAGATATGGTAAGAACTTACCCTTGTTATCTCTATTTCTACGAAGTCCATAGGGTTCCACAGGACTCCCGCCCTGTCGCACCTGTGCTGCAGATGGGCTTTGCTCTGGTCACCGGTTTTCCGTCTCCCTCTGGTGAGAATGTGATTCTTGTATGTGTCCAGATCTTTGTTCTCTCTCTTCCTTCTCCTCCTCCGGCCTATGGCTTGGTAACTAACTGAGGTGCCTTGGCCCGGGGGCGGGGTATAGGAGGGGGACCTAGTGCATCCTGGGAGGCTGAAAGCTTAACTCTTTGGTGCCCTGCGACTGACGTCACACCTATACCCCAAGGTATCCTGTGGATACCCTATGGACTTCGTAGAAATAGAGATAACAAGGGTAAGTTCTTACCATATCTCATATTATTATCAGTTAAAAATAGAAATAATAAGGTATAATTTGTGGGGTTAAGTCTACTACATAAATCCTGTCAGTGTAGGGATGTGATCAGCGGATATAGTGTTACTGACCCTCTGAGGATGACGCCAGTGACTCCCTAACCAGAGACCACACGGGCAGCCTCGCATTACCCATTCATAACATAAATGACCTCAGCACCCCAACATGTAATTCACTTTGTCCTTAATTCCTCTGCGTACCACTCGCGTGTACACACAAGACGTGACTGGTATTCTCTCAGCCCTGCACATTCTCCGCAGTCATTTTATTTATTCAGTGTTTCTACTTCAGGGTCCATAGGGGGTCCACAGGGTTGACCTTGGGGTATAGGTTGGGAACCAAATCCGGGCACCACGCAGTTAAAGCTTTTAGCTCCCAGGATGCACTTCGGTCCACTCTCCCTATAACCCCACCCCCAAGCCAGAGGCACCTCAGTTTAAGTTGGTGCCCGGCCGGAGTCGGGTCACCGTTTAGTGCAGTGGGGAGCTGATTAGCAGCCCCTAAGCTTTATTTTTTCTAAAGGACAAAGTTTTTTATTTTTACTTTGGATACTTCAGAGCTGCAGCGTCAGACTGTCCATAGGACGTCTAAGCTGCCACTCCGTCACCCCGCTGGCGCTGAGACGCCAGTACAGATCTGGGGATCTCAGCGGGACCCCAGAGTCTGTACTAGCCGGAATCTGCGGGCGCCCAGGACTGCTGCCGGATGCAGTCCTGTGCCTCCGGTCTCTGGGGACAGACCGGAGGCGCAGGCAGTGGCGACGGGCCCCCCATACCCCGTGTGTCCACTAGACCACCAGGGACTTAACGATCGGTGCAGGGACCGCGCGTCCCGGGGGTTAATAGCCGGCCGGGGGAGCAAGTCTTCCCTGTTACAGCGGCTCCTCACCTCAGCTCAGCGCGCCTTTCAGTATCTATAGTCTGGCGTCGCTGAGCTGCTTCCTCCGCGGGCCACGCTTCTTCTGAGGTCTCCAGCGGCCATTTTCTTGTGGTGCAGCAGAAATCTCTGGAGATGGCAGTGAGTCCAGTCCCCCTGCGTACCTCACCATCAGGTCAGTGTACACAGCGCTGTAGCCTTCCCAGACACTGAATCTGGGCAGTTGAATGCAGTGTAATAGTGCAGTATATTATATGACATGTTTATGTATATATGTATATATCTGCATTGTATGTGACTTATGCTAGTGCTGACTGTACTTTATTCTCTCACCTGTCAGTGTATATCTATCCCTTTTCCTTATCTGCCCTAATACATCTGTACTTGGGGTGGTTCTGAGACCTCACATTTATATACTTGTTAATATTTGTGAGGTTTGTCACATACGGTTGCGTGCTGCACGTTGCCATATTTTGAGTGGAACTGTGTGTTGCATACGCTGAAAATGGGTCCCTGCAGCTAATTTTTAGTATCAGTCAGGACCAGTATAGCGCTGCTTGATCACAAGATTGGTCAGATATGTCTGACCAGGAGATAGAGCGTTATACTGCACCCATTTTTACTATCCTGCAAGCCATGTGCTGCAGGTGTTAGTGTGGAGGATTTAACTCTTAAAGGGTTCTGTATGTGGCGTCATCGGGTGCCGGCCCCTTTCACGACCACCTTGGGCGGTTTGTTTTCTCGGGAGCCTCTCGCTTGCGGATCGCCGGGTGGGCCCCATTGTTGTACCTCACTTGGGGTTACTTCACCATACTGCCCTTTTTCATCTCAGGGTATCTCGCAGTTTCTTGCACTCTTCCCCTGTGACACAGACTATCGCTCCCTGCAGGGGGTTTTCGAGTATATGAATTCCCCCTGGTGTCACAATAGTCTGTCATGCCCCTTGCAGGGATTCCCACAGCCACCCTGGGTGGATGTCGTTTTTCTATGAAACGCAAATTGGCGTGGTTGACGCCCTGTGGTTACTTCCCAGTTGGCTCTGCGTGAACTGGATACTATTTTGGGCTCTTTCCCTCTTACACGGGGGGAAGCCTATTTCAGGTATTATTATCCCTGCTTTAGGGCTGGTAGCAGGTCCATTCTGGTTAGAGTGAATGTTGACCTGCACCTGTATCATACACCCTCAGTATTACGTGCCTTCTGGGTCCCTGTTGCTGACTAGCGGGTGGATCGCAGGGCGGGACTCTGGCTGTTGCCAGATATGAGGTATTACAACAGTGTTTGGTCTCCTGTCCCAAATTCCCTGAGGGTCATCATGAGCCCCTCCTGGGGTGGATGGGCGTGTTACTCGTCGGATTACAGACATTACTACGCATCCCATTCCTGCGTGGTCGGATTCTTCTGATCCGTAGGTGGTAACTCTGCCTGAAATCAGTATACTCGCTTTCAGGGCTTGTTACCCATCCTACCATGGCTATAGCATGGTTGGTTAATACTATTGCATACTGAGCTGATGTATTTGTAATGTTTTTCCCCTCCAACACGTCTGGGGTTCAAGTGTATTTGGTCGCTCACGTAATATATGCAGTTGTCATAGGTGGACATGCCTATATTGGATACCAGCTCCTAACTTTCAGAGTTCCGGCTGCGACGGTATCCTCCGTAATACCCTATGGCTGCGCTCTGGGAATGCAGAGGTGCAGATACCATCTATAGGGTAGATCTTGTTGGGTCCTGACCTTGACAGTGGCAGTACAAATTTCCCGCCTTCAGCTATGCCCACTACAGGGCCTCAGACTAAGTCTATTAAGTCTTTTTGTCCTCTGGGTCAGCCTAAAGATCTGTTTCTTCATAGACTGTCGGCCTTTACAAGGGCCGACATATCCAGTTCCGAGCAGGCCTGGACTGCCAGCCAATCCTGCTTCTGAACCTACGGATATATCGTCAGCCTGACGAGACAGGCCTACCACTGGGAGATGGCGATTTTCTCAGTTCGCCCGGTACTAGTGACAAATTGCCGCGGCTATGTGGGTAGGAGGGTACGCCCTCTCTTTGCTCAGGCGGCCTATTTCCATGTGATGGTACGCAGGCCCTTATTCAGACTCGAACAGGGCCTTACAAATCCAGAAAGCTATACAGTTGTTGCGGTAAGCGGAGCTAATTGGGCCATCCCCACTTTCTCAGCGAGGGACTGGTTGTTCTGCTTTCTTTCTGGTGCGGTGGCTGAGTGGTCCTCTTTGGCCTATTCTCTGTCTCAATTCCCTGAACCAGTTCCTAAAGCTACCTGGGCTCAGGAGGCAATCCCTATGCTCCATCATACTATGTTTGGAACCTGGGGACTTTATGGTTACACTGGATATACAGGACGCGTGCCTACGGGTACTTATAGAGATCTTGCCTCAGCATGGACTGAGGTTTGCTGTATCACAGCACTTACGATTTTTCGGGCTCTGCCTGTTGGGACTGTCCTCAGCCCCACAGAGGTTTACCAGCGTTTTGGATTTTCTGGCAGTTCTTCTGTTCAGTATATCCCAATGCTCCTGTACCAGGATGGCCTCCTGCTCTTAGCAGGATCACCGGGGTACTTTACAGCCGGGTCAGGTTGACTGTGGCTTCTTCAGGGTGCAGACGTTTAATCAATGGGGAAAAAGTCCTCCCTGCATCCCTTTCTGGATATTCTTCACCTAGGAGCCCTGCTGGATTCTCAGAATCTGAGAATTCTTCTGGCGTAAGACGGCATCTCCACTCTTCCATTAGGAGTACATGGATGTCTGCGCAGTCGACATATGTCTTTACACTCTGGGATGCATGGTCCACTATTCAGTGTCTGCCTTTGGAAGGGTGGAATGGGCTTAGTTCCATTCCAGGCCTTTCCATAATTGGCTTATCTCCAGATGGAACAAGTTTTTTCTGTCTGCTCACTGTTCAAACGATGATGCTCTCCCCGGAGGCAAGACGGTCCCTTTTCGGGTGACTATGGCCATCTCGTCCTGGGTATTCTTTGCTAAGGACAGTGTCTGGTTCGCATCCATTTCAGTGCAGTTGGATGTCTGTCGATTCCACCCTGTCAATTAACTTGTTGGAACTTTAGCCTGTCTTGGGCCTTCACTCTGGCATAGCCCTTGTTTCCCGGTGAACCTGAAAAAGTTCAGTCTGACAGGGTCAGAACAGTGGCTTCCTTTTTAGCAATACTGTTCGTTGGGTGGCAATGTCAGGTATGTCGTACATTCGGACATTGTATGAGGGTCTCCTCCCGACCATCTCGACAGTGTTCATTTCAGGTGCTCTCCATTGGGAAGCGGGAGTCCTCAGCCGTCACGACGTGCATCCCGGGGACTAGTCTCTTCCCCAAGAGAGGTTTCATCCTGAAGTAACCCTCATGGCCTTCTGATTCTATCACACTATAGTGTTACAGTCCAACTCTGGGGATTCTGAAGCAACCTTCAGTGACTCTTTGTCGGTGAAGTGGTTCTTCCAATTTGTGTACCTGTCTTCTCCGGTCTCCATTCTTCCTCGAGGGAAGTGTTTCAATCGAGACGGAGATGCTTTCCTGCTGGTGGCTCCTGATTGCCCCAGATGTCAGGGGTACTTGGTTTTTCGGAGTCTCTCCATCGATACTCCATTCCTGATGCTACACTGCCCAGACCTGTTGTCTCAGGTTCCTGGGGTTTGCCTTGGACCTGGGTCGTTTGTCTTTGACTGCGTCCCTACAGTGGTCTTACGGCTTCCCTGGCTTTGTCATTGTTGGAATGATTAGAGCACATGGATCAGCTTTTGCTGGGACCTACCACAAACTGTGGCAGCCATAATTCTTATGGTATACCTGTCGATACGATCCTCTGGTGTCCAGGATTTCCAGATATTCTGGCATTCCTTCCGGCTGGCTTGGGTTTCACCCTCGGCCTGGCCTTCCTGACAGTGCGGATCTCTACACTGTCAGTATGATTAAGATATGGAATTGCTCCGCTCTGGTATCCAGTTCATCCTTTGGCGTGTTTTCTGGATTATGCCTCCATTTGTCCTCCCTAGGGACTCCTTGGGAGTTAGTAGTGGTTCTTAGTTAACTCCGGGGAAAGTTAATGGAACCGCGGGTTGTGATAGCCATTACATGGTCTATTGCTTTGGCTTTCTCTCTTTCTCTCAGGGAGTTTATATCAACCAGGTGAGTGTCGGGATTGGGAGTGTTCTCATGTGGCTCCCTCTTCTGGAGGGCATCTTGTCAGGGTGTGAGTTGCTCTCACCCTGTGTTTCTTCTTAGTGATTTTTAGGTTCCATATTATTCTGGAACTTATGGTGCGGCCATTCAGTCCCCAGTCCTCTAGGCTGGTGTGGCCTCATTCACTGTGGTCCGGCCTCTGTGGATTTATGTGATCCGTTCAAGTTCCTGACGGAAATCGGACTCCTTGTTGGTGGTCTGAGATTTCTGGTTTTAACAGGAAAGGATGGCCGGCCTGTGGCCAAATGTTGGCTGGACGGCCTTGTATGTCGTCTTCAGGGGCCTACACATGGGTAGGCCTTTCTGTTGCTTGTTTTTCCTCGGGCCATGTAACCCTCGTGGGTGGCTCGCGGTGGCGCATTGGCTGTTTTGCCTTGCTAGGTGGCCACGTGGTCTTCTGTCCACACCTTTTTAAGGTTCTGGGCATTGGTTTCCTTTGCCTCTCAGGATGCTTCCTTTTTGGCGGCGGATTCTCCTCTCAGCACAGGAGCGTCCCCTCCCTTGGTTGAACTGCTTTGGGACATCCCCAAGGTCAACCCTGTGGATCCCCTATGGACCCTGAAGTAGAAAACAAGAGATATGGTAAGAACTTACCTTTGTTATCTCTGTTTCTACGAAGTCCATAGGGTCCACAGGGCGCCCGCCCTGACGCACCTGGCTTCAAATGGGCTGTGTGGCTGGTCACCGGTTTTCTGTCTCCCATTTCTGTGAGTATGGTTATCGAGTGTTCCAGTTTTCTCTCTTTTTCTCTCCTCCTCCGGCCTTTGGCTACTTACAAACTGAGGTGCCTCTGGCTGGGGGGTGGGGTTATAGGGAGAGTGGACCCAAGTGCATCCTGAGAGCTAAAAGCTTTAACTGCGTGGTGCCCGGATTTGGTTCCCAACCTATACCCCAAGGTCAACCCTGTGGACCCTATGGACTTCGTAGAAACAGAGATAACAAAGGTAAGTTCTTACCATATCTCTTGTTATTTTTATCCTTAATTTCGGACATCGTTATTATTGAAGTTATGGATCTTTCCTGTCTTTTATTTTGTATATTAAAATTGCATATTATACTGTGACCATTCTAGTTTAATTTTTAAGTGGTTAGATACAGCCATAAACTTTTAAATAGACTATAGGCATTTGATAATCCTTTTTTCATATTCTGTTGCCTGAAGTTTGATACTTTACCCCCTGTGGGCAGCACCTGAGGTTGGAACTACATATTTGATTGGTTATACATACAGGTGTGGGTGTGCCTTATTTTTGACCTTAGGCTGATCATTTTGAAGCAGCGCATTAATGTTCTCTATACATGTCTTTCTATAACACAATGAAAGTGACCAGGCAGGAGGTATCTGGGTGCAGGCCGCCATTGGTATCTGGGTGCAGGCCGCCATTGGTATCTGGGTGCAGGCCGCCATTGGTATCTGGGTGCAGGCCGCCATTGGTATCTGGGTGCAGGCCGCCATTGGCATCTGGGTGCAGGCCGCCATTGGCATCTGGGTGCAGGCCGCCATTGGCATCTGGGTGCAGGCCGCCATTGGCATCTGGGTGCAGGCCGCCATTGGCATCTGGGTGCAGGCCGCCATTGGCATCTGGGTGCAGGCCGCCATTGGCATCTGGGTGCAGGCCGCCATTGGCATCTGGGTGCAGGCCGCCATTGGCATCTGGGTGCAGGCCGCCATTGGCATCTGGGTGCAGGCCGCCATTGGCATCTGGGTGCAGGCCGCCATTGGCATCTGGGTGCAGGCCGCCATTGGCATCTGGGTGCAGGCCGCCATTGGCTTCTGGGTGCAGGCCGCCATTGGCTTCTGGGTGCAGGCCGCCATTGGCTTCTGGGTGCAGGCCGCCATTGGCTTCTGGGTGCAGGCCGCCATTGGCATCTGAGAGGTAGTCGGGTTCGCAGGCTCAGAATGCCAGTGACTTGTATACAAAACACACTATTGTATTAAAACTGAAAGCATGATTCTCCCCAACAACCACAACCACCCCCTTCCCCCCCAAAAGTACACCAATTTGTCATCGCGGCTCCATGAAAGCGTTAAATTCTTGTATCTAAATTGCAGTCTAAAAGAAAAGTTCCAGGAAGGATAGTACCCAGTCCTGTCTGATCTGTCATCCCCATTCCCTCAAGAACACAAACCTCAGCTCACTGTAAGAACTGCAGATATAATACAGTGCATGGGAGAGGCTGGTACTGCAGGCATTGTAAATACTGTGCTAACAGGAAAGTACCCAGACAGCACAGGATGGCAATAAGCATAATCACTCAGACGTCTGCCCTCCTCTTCTTCCCCGACATCTGCTGCTGGTCTATATGTACACTTTCCTGCACTCACCTCCTTCCCCGACATCTGCTGCCGATCTGTATATACACTTTCCTGCCCTCCCCTCCTTCCCCGACATCTGCTGCTGGTCTATATGTACACTTTCCTGCACTCACCTCCTTCCCCGACATCTGCTGCCGATCTGTATATACACTTTCCTGCCCTCCCCTCCTTCCCCGACATCTGCTGCCGATCTATATGTACACTTTCCTGCACTCCCCTCGTTCCCCGACATCTGCTGCCGATCTATCTGTACGCTTTCCTGCACTCACCTCCTTCCCCCGACATCTGCTGCCGATCTATATGTACACTTTCCTGCACTCACCTCGTTCGCCGACATCTGCTGCCGATCTGTATGTACGCTTTCCTGCACTCCCCTCGTTCGCCGACATCTGCTGCCAATCTATATGTACACTTTCCTGCACTCCCCTCGTTCCCCGACATCTGCTGCCGATCTGTATGTACACTTTCCTGCACTCAACCTCCTTCCCCCGACATCTGCTGCCGATCTATATGTACACTTTCCTGCACTCACCTCCTTCCCCGACATCTGCTGCCGATCTGTATGTACACTTTCCTGCACTCACCTCCTTCCCCGACATCTGGTGCCGATCTATATGTACACTTTCCTGCACTCACCTCCTTCCCCCGACATCTGCTGCCGATCTATATGTACGCTTTCCTGCACTCCCCTCCTTCCCCCGACATCTGCTGCCGATCTATATGTACGCTTTCCTGCACTCCCTCCTTCCCCCGACATCTGCTGCCGATCTATATGTACGCTTTCCTGCACTTCCCTCGTTCGCCGACATCTGCTGCCGATCTGTATGTATGCTTTCCTGCACTCCCCTCGTTCGCCGACATCTGCTGCCGATCTATATGTACACTTTCCTGTACCCTCCTTCCCCGACATCTGCTGCCGATCTGTATGTACACTTTCCTGTACTCCCCTCCTTCCCCGACATCTGCTGCCGATCTATGTGTACACTTTCCTGCACTCCCCTCCTTCCCCCGACATCTGCTGCCGATCTACATGTACCCTTTCTACTTCATGGTCCATAGGGGGTCCACAGGGTTGACCTTGGGGGTATAGCTGGGTCTGGATCCACGGGCACCACGCAGTTAAAGCTTTGCTGCTCCCAGGATGCACTTGGGTCCATCCTCCTCTATGCCCCGCCCCCGAGCCACAGCACCTCAGTTTTAGTTGGTGCCCGGCCGGAGTCGGGTCACCCTGCGCAGTGGGGCTGCATAAGCAGCCCCTAAGCTTTATTTAAAAAAAAAAAAAAGATTTTATTTTATTTTTACTGTCTTCAGAGCGGCAGCATCAGACTGACCATCTGGACGTCCACGCTGCCTCTCCAACAGCCCCGCTGGCGCTGTGACGCCGGTACTGATCCGGGGATTGCAGCGGGACCCCGGAGTCAGTGCTAGCATGGCTTCGGGAGCTCCCACCGACTGCTGCCGGACTCAAGGGGCCAGGTAAGCCGCGTGCAGCAGTCTTCATGCCGCCGGTCTCTGGGGACAGACCGGCGGCGCTAATAGCGGCGGCGGGCTCCCCCACTATGTGGCATACCCCGCGTGTCTGCTGACCTCCAGGGTGTAAGACCGGCGGGGGACCGGCTTCCCTGGGGGTTTTTATACTAGCAGGGGAGGCAGCCTTCCCTGCTTCAGTGCTCCTCCCCTCAGCCCAGCGCGCCTTCTCTCATGTGTGCTGGCGTCGCTGGGCTGTTATCTCCTGGCCACTCCTCCTCAGAGCTCTCCGGCGGCCATCTTCAGGCAGCATCGCAGAGCTCCCAGTGGACCAGTCCCCCTGCGTACCTCTCCCCTGATCAGGACAGTGTTCGCAGCGCTATAGCCCTCCCAGACACTGAATCTGGGAGGGTGATTGTAGCGGAAGGTGCAGTGAGTATATCTTCCTGCATGGTATGTGACTATTGCTAGTGCTGCCTGTCTGTGCTTATTTCTACTTACTGTCAGCTTATACCTATCCCTTTCCTTCTCCTACGGCCCGCAGGTGCGTGGGGGAGGGGTGTTCTTTCTGTGTAACCTCACTTATATAAATCTACGTTTTTGTGAGGTCCGTCACATACTGCGGTGTGCTCCTCAGTACCATATTGTGGGCTGTTTGGGTTGCATACTTGGGAGTGCGTGGGTGTTATACGCCTTACCTCGTTTCGGTGAGACACTTTTATTGCAAAAAAGTTTCTCATGTCTGATGAGGAGAATGAGCACTCCGTGGCTCCTGTGTTTGTTTCCTGCCGATGCTGTTCGGCAGGAGTTGACGGGGCGGATTTGTCTCAGGACGGTCTGTGTGGGCGGTGCCAGTTGGTACCTGGACTTTCTAAACCCCCGGTGGCGCAGGATCCTCCGTGGGCGATGTTTACGCAAGTGCTGGCGTTGATCGCGGACCGACTTGCGGTCCCGACTGCAGCCCCTTCTAGGGCGTTGCCCCAGCCTACAATCCCCCCTTCCCCGGGTGTGACGCGTCTGGTACAGTCTCCTCCCGGGTCTCAGACTGTGGGTCCTTATGCGGGTTTGCCGGTATACGTGCAATCCCCCACGGTGCCACAGCAGTCGATGGTACCTTTTCAGGGCTATCCTCAGGCAGTACCCCCGCCTTGGGTGGACGTCCTCTCCAGCTCTGTTCAGAGCCTGGCGGCTTCGTCATCGGCTTTTCAATCTATGTTGCACAGTGATTTGCCCCCTCGGGTGTCCAAGCGTTCCGTTTCGGCTTCACTGGCGGCTCAGTTCACGGACACGGACGTGTCTTCGGATGACGGGGACATCCATGAAGACTCTGACTCGGATGCCGGGGCCCAGGAGGTGGAGGCTAAGTCTTCCATTAATGTGCCGGCATTGGTTAGGACGGTGCGGGCCATCCTTCACATTGAGGAGGATGTGCCGGCCCCCAGGTCAAAGTACCCAAATTTTAAAAAGGATAAGTATCTTCGACTGTTTTTCCCCTGTCCGATCAGTTGACGGATCATATGGCAGGGGCCTGGCAGTTGCCCAGCAAGAGGTTCCAACCGCAGAAGCGGTTGGCTTCGATCTATCCGTTTCCGGAGGCTCATTGCAGGAAGTGGGAAACTCCTCCCGCGGTGGATTCCCACGTTACTCGCTTAATTAAAAGCGCTACGCTGCCTTTGCCGTCAATCTCCTCCCTGAAAGATCCCACGGACAGGAAGGTGTAGACTTGTTTGAAGTCTATCTACTCTCTCTCGCGGGCGGTGGCCCGTCCGTCCATGGCCATCTCTTGGGTGACTAAGGCCATCGAGAGCTGGGCCAATGCTTTGGAGGATATCTTTCCGGAAGATGCTCCGGAGATCCAGAGAGCGTTGATAGGTCAAATGAGGGATGCGGCTTCCTACATTGGGGAAGCATCGTTAGATGCAAGCCTGCTGACCTCTCCGGTGTCGGCTGCAGCTGTGTCGGTGAGTCGGTCCTTGTGGCTGAGGTCTTGGAGAGTTGACGCTGACTCCAAAAAGGGGCTGGAGGCCTTACCTTTTAATGGGGAGTTGCTGTTTGGTCCAGACTTGGACAAAATTGTGGACACTCTGGCTAAATCTACATCAGCCTTCCTCCCTTCGGCTTCTGCACCTACCAAGGTTCGGAGCTCTGTTTTTCGGTCCTTTCGTGTTCAGGGCAAGGCCAAAGGTCAGTCCTTCCCGAGGCAGTCGACAACCAAGGCCGCTTCTAAGCCCAAGAAACAGGCCTGGAGTGCCAGGCGCCCTTCTTCCAAGCAGGAAGATAAACCTTCTGCCTGATGGGACGGGCCTCCCTCTGTGGGGACCCCAGAGTGGGAGGTCGACTTCTTCTATTTGCCCAGTGCTGGCGCAATACCACCACGGATGCCTGGGTTCGAGAAGTGGTCTCCCAGGGGTACGCCCTGTCTTTTCGGCACAGACCGCCCCACCAGTTTTTCTGCACGAGTCTTTCTCAGGATACGACCAAGTCCTTACAGATTCAGGAAGCTATAGAGTCCTTGCTGACAGCAGGGGTCATTGTTCCCGTTCCTCAATTACAACGAGGGACGGGGTACTGTTCTTCTCTGTTTCTGGTGCAGAAACCCAATGGTTCTCATCGCCCTATCCTCAACTTGAAGTCTCTGAACAAATTCCTCAGAGTTCCCAAGTTCAGGATGGAAACGTTACGTTCCATCATTCTGGCGATGGAACCGGGGGATTACATGGTGTCCCTGGATATCCAGGACGCCTACCTCCATGTTCCGATAGCACCTTCGCACCAGCGGTATCTGAGGTTCGCTATCCTTCAACACCATTATCAGTTCCGGGCGCTACCCTTTGGTCTCTCCACGGCACCGAGGGTGTTCACGAAGATTATGGCGGTCATGGCCGCACATCTTCGGAACCAGAATGTACGGCTGCTGCCGTATCTGGACGACCTCCTGTTGCTGGCGAGCTCCCCGGAGGTACTGCTTCAACATCTCCACCTGACGATCGCTTGCCTGCAAGCGCACGGGTGGCTGATAAATTGGAAAAAGTCCCCCCTGATTCCATCTCAGCGGATGGTTCATTTGGGAGCCCTGCTGGATTCTCGTCAGCAAAGGATCTTCCTGACCCCGGAGAAGGTCTCCTCCCTGCAGCTGAGGATACACAGTTGCCTGAGCAGTTGCCGCCTGTCGGTCCATTCGGCTATGAGAGTTCTGGGCTCCATGGTGTCGACATTCGACATGGTGGAATTAGCCCAGTTCCATTCCCGGCCCCTGCAGGGGCTGGTTCTATCGGAATGGAACGGGTTACCTCACCGGATCCGCTCTCAGTTGCTGGTGTTGTCCAGCTCAGGACGGATGCCAGTCTTCGTGGTTGGGGGGCAGTGACCGGCTCGTTGTCACTTCAGGGTCGTTGGTCTGCGGAAGAAGCTCTTCTTCCCATCAACATTCTGGAACTGCGGGCAGTATACCGGGCCCTGCCGTCATCCGGTCCGGCTCTTCACAGAAGGGCGGTTCAGGTGCAGTCCGACAACGCCACCACGGTGGCGTATATCAACCACCAAGGAGGAACTCGCAGTCGGGCAGCGATGTCGGAGGTGTCTCGCTTCCTTGCTTGGGCGGAGTGTCACATTCCAGCGATCTCGGCAGTCTTCATTCCCGGAGTCCTCAATTGGGAGACGCAGGCGCCAGTCTGGTAGACGCGCTGTCGGTGAAATGGACGTTTCACCTGGCGTATCGGTTTCCTCCGATATCCTTACTTCCTCGGGTTCTGCGGAAATTCAAGCAGGACGGCGGCACGCTCGTGCTGGTGGCTCCGGCGTGGCTCAGACGTCCTTGGTACTCCGATCTGAGGTGTCTCTCCATTGACGCTCCGTACCTTCTTCCTCAGCGTCGGGACCTGCCTTTACCCGGATCTGGGTCGGCTGTCTTTGACGGCGTGGCTCTTGAGACAGCCGTCTTGAGGTCTCGGGGTTTCTCCAGTTCGGTTATTGGTACCATGCTCAGGGCACGCAAGCCTGCTTCAGCACGGATTTATCACAGGGTGTGGCACACTTACTTTCAGTGGTGAGTCCAGACATTATGATCCTCAGGTGTTCCGAGTTTCTAGGATCTTGGAATTTCTTCAATCAGGATTGGACTTTGCTTACGCCTTGCATCTCTGAAGGTTCAAGTGTCAGCTTTGTCCGTGTGGTTTCAACGGCGGATTGCAATACTGCCAGATGTTCACACCTTTTTCCAAGGTGTTCTCAGGATCCAGCCTCCCTTTGTGCCTCCTGTGGCTCCTTGGGACTTGGCAGTGGTTCTGCGGGTCCTGCAGGGTCCTCCGTTTGAGCCTCTTGAGTCGGTGGAGCTCAAGTGGCCGACGTTCAAGACCGTTTTTCTCCTGGCAATTGCTTCTGCCAGGAGGGTGTCAGAGTTGGGGGCACTTTCCTGTCGCCCCCCTTTTCTGATTTTTCACCAGGATAGAGTGGTGCTCCGCACTCGTCCTGAGTTTTTGCCCAAAGTGGTTTCCAAGTTCCACATTAATCAGGAGCTTGTTGTGCCAGCTTTTCAGTCACCTGATCTTTCCGCTGGTGAGGCTTCCTTAGATGTAGTCCGGGCACTTAGAATCTACGTGGACCGGACTGCTTCGGTTAGGAAGTCGGATTCTTTGTTTGTCCTCTTCGGTTTTCACAAGAGGGGTTGGCCTGCAAACAAGCAGACGTTAGCCCGTTGGCTTCGTTCAGTTATTTGTGAGGCTTATGCACAGGAGGGTTTACCTGTGCCAGCCTCTGTTAAGGCTCATTCCACTCGTTCTGTGGGTCCCTCTTGGGCTGCTAGACGTGGCGCCTCCGCTGTTCAGCTGTGTAGGACGGCCACTTGGTCTTCCATTCAAATGTTTTTGAGGTTCTATGCGTTTGACACCTTCGCCTCTCAGGATGCATCCTTCAGGCGCCGGGTACTCTTTTCAGCACAGGAGCGTCCCCGCCCTTAGTTGAACTGCTTTGGGACATCCCCAAGGTCAACCCTGTGGACCCCCTATGGACCCTGAAGTAGAAAACAAGAGCTATGGTAAGAACTTACCTTTGTTATCTCTGTTTCTACGAAGTCCATAGGGTCCACAGGGCGCCCGCCCTGACGCACCTGGCTTCATATGGTCTGTGTGGCTGGTCACCGGTTTTCCGTCTCCCATTTCTGTGAGTATGGTTTCTTGTGTGTTCCAGTCTTCCTTCTCTCTGTTTAGTCTCCTCCTCCGGCCATGGCTGCTTACCAACTGAGGTGCTGTGGCCGGGGGTGGGGTATAGAGGAGGACGGACCCAAGTGCATCCTGGGAGCAGCAAAGCTTTAACTGCGTGGTGCCCGTGGATCGAGATCCAGCTATACCCCCAAGGTCAACCCTGTGGACCCTATGGACTTCGTAGAAACAGAGATAACAAAGGTAAGTTCTTAGCATATCTCGTTTTCCTGCACACTCCTCCTTCCCCGACACCTGCTGCCGATTTATATGTACACTTTCCTGTACTATACATCCTCCATGGCAACCGGGAGGATATAGAAGATCTAGAGGCGAGCAGCCTCCTGCCTACACTTACATCTAATGCCGCGTACACCCTTGACGATATTTTGAACGATAACGAAATCGTTCACAATATCGGCCAGTGTGTATGTGAAAAACGACCAGCAATGAGCGCTCCCGCTGGTCGTTTGCGATATCACCAGTTGGCTGTCCATGCCCAAGCCCAATCTGGGGATATCGTGAGCGATACCATGCTACTGAATGCAGCATGGTCCCGCTCCCTCCCCCCCGCCATCGTCCATTGCTGGTCGGCATCTGCTTCTCCCAGTGCCCTATCACCACCACCAGGAGCAGCTGCTCCCAGTCCCCCATCACCGCCACTACGTACCGCTACTCCCAGTCCCCCATCACCACCTCTTTGTACCACTACACCCAGTCCTCCCATCACCACCTGGTACCGCTACTCCCAGTCCCACATCGCCATCTGGTATTGCTACTCCCAGTCCCCACTCACCACCACTAGGTACCGCTACTCCAAGTCCCCCATCATCACCACCACTAGGTACTGCTACTCCCAGTCCCCCATCATCACCACCACTAGGTACTGCTACTCCCAGTCCCCCATCATCACCACCACTAGGTACTGCTACTCCCAGTCCCCAACATCACCACCACTAGGTGCCGCTACACCCACTCCCCCATCACCACCTCCTGGTACCGCTACTCCCAGTCCCCCCATCACCACCTCCTGGTACCGCTACTCCCTGTCCCCCCATCACCACCTCCTGGTACCGCTACTCCCTGTCCCCCCATCACCACCTCCTGGTACCGCTACTCCCTGTCCCCCCATCACCACCTCCTGGTACCGCTACTCCCAGTCCCCCCATCACCACCTCCTGGTACCGCTACTCCCTGTACTGGTTACTGTGGTCACCGTGCAGCAGCACCACCTGGTTGGTATCGGTTAATTCCCCGCTGGCCTCTTACTGTAGGCCAGTACTGTACTTGGTAGCAGGCAGAGGGCCTGAGCTTGGAAACACTGGGCTCAGTCTCAGGGCAGATGTGGTCTTAAAGCAAAATTATACTTGTTTTAGCTCCAAATGTCTTGAAAAAGTAGAGTATTAGTCCTAGGTATGAATAATGCACACAGCGTACAGATGCTGCTCCTCCCTGATGGCCAGTGCCGGCATATACACAATATTCAGCTTCAGCACACCATAAAGCAGGGCTAGAGTCCATCCTTCTGTCCCTGTAACCAATAATATTAACAAATCTGGATGTTTTTACAAATAGTCACTTTTATGATCGGGAAGTGAAATATTCCCAATTTGGAGTTCAACCCATTGTCATCCTAGAATACTCCAAAATATGGGAGTACCCCTGGAGTGCATTAAAGGGAATGGAGGTGTTTGGAGCCTTCTGCTAAGGCCGGATCATTACCGTATGACGTCCTTTAACGATAAAGTGCGCAGTGAACACATTTGTATATTCTCTGTACATATTTTACACTACGTATGAATTCTAATACATGCTCACCTACTTGTATATTGCACGTTGTCTACACCAGTAGTTCCAAATCTGGGTGTCATGGCACCCTGGGGTGCTGCAGGGCACTTGCAGGGATGCCACTGGTTGATGGACCAGGACCAAATTAAATTATTTATGGTCCATGTGATAGGCAAAACCGGCACTGGTGGCTGCCAACCATGACAGACGCACAAACCGGTCACCACCACATACCTGAATGCCAGGTGAGCAATTTACTTAATTTTTATAGTTTTTAAGAATTTGACCAATAAAAACCATTTGTCCTTAGGGGGTGCTGCTTCTCCAGGGTGCCGCGATGGTAACTACTGGTTTACACTCAGTACTGGGATTTACGCCTTTGGTGCTGCAAACACCTGTGCATACATCATTCCGTCCTCAGTCCAGGACAGGCGCATTGTGCCAATATGTTCTCTATGGCACCGCAGCCTGGAACGTGTGAGTAGTTGGAGCCATGTTAGCTGCCTGGTTCGGTTCCACGGCTCGAGTCCTATTGTCTTTCAGGCTCTATGAAATTCCTAATTGTTCAGTATTCTGATCGTGAACCAGTAACATCTAAACTGGGTCCATTTATCAATGATGGGTCACCTAACGCTGAGACTAATAGGTCTGGTCCGCTGAGGTGTCCTGGCCTCCATGACGCACAAGCTTGTTATAACCTGCATGCACTGTTACATACTAAGAAATGCTGTAACCAGTAACTGAGTATAAAAGGTGATACGTTCCTTATCTCCATGTTACAGGACAGTAACAATCTGCTGACCGGAGGGCAGGATAAGCTGCTGCGCATTTATGACCTCAGCAAACCGGAAGCCGGTAGGTTGCCCGTTCCCCCGAGGTATATGTGGCTTCTGTTTTATACTTACTGACCCATGCAGCACATGGTCATCCAACCAATGGTAACAGCAGACACTAGTAAGTGAAGCAATGTCCACACAGTAATTGCCTGATTTGCAGCTAACAGTGAGGAATGGCACCAGTAGGCCCATTATTGGTGGGAAACTACAAACAGATGATTATGGATTCTGCAACCAAACCTAACACTTTGTGGTGCCCAGCAGTTACACATGGCACATTCCCTCCCCAGCATAATTCAGTGCAGAGACCGACAACCCATGACAGAGCAAGCTAATATTCCCTACACCCAGGGCAGAACATTCTATTCTACAGCAACCACTACACCCAGGGCAGAACATTCTATTCTACAGCAACCACTACACCCAGGGCAGAACATCTACAGCAACCACTACACCCAGGGCAGAACATTCTATTCTACAGCAACCACTACACCCAGGGCAGAACATTCTATTCTACAGCAACCACTACACCCAGGGCAGAACATTCTATTCTACAGCAACCACTACACCCAGGGCAGAACATTCTATTCTACAGCAACCACTACACCCAGGGCAGAACATTCTATTCTACAGCAACCACTACACCCAGGGCAGAACATTCTAATCCTCATCTATCCCAACACGACACAAAGCAAACCGTTGTGATCCACAGCAACACCTAGGGCAAATTTTACCAAACCATAGACTAGCAACGCAGCTGTCCTAGATATACTCTGTTGTCCCTGTCCATTAATTTGTGGTTTCCTACTCCTGTGAATAGCCACAGGCCACGCAATTTGAGGATTAACAATGGTCAGAAAAGATCCCCAAAAACATGATGGTTTTTTACAACCACACCATCTGTCTGGCTCCATTGATCAAGTGATGGCGATATATTCATTAGTCATTGTGTTTACTATAAAGCATGCACCTGTGTGATGAAGGTTCTTCTCACAATGGGAGTATTTGGCAGAGTTTATCCTTCCTCTGCTGTACAGACCATTTGGTGCCGCTTCACATAGCGGCATCCGGGGATAGATGGGTGAAGGGTGCAACCCTTATGTCTGGTGTCTCATGTATGCTTGGTGGTGGGGTGCAATTGTGTGTATAGCGCAATGCATAGCAGAATCATCCTGCATGAGTATCTATCAGAGTTGACTGGTTCAAGCCAAGCTGTGACTTCTTAGGCAATCCCCCTGATAGTCCACATTCTTGTTGCTTGTGGTCTTTATTTGAGTGAGCTGAACCAATACATTAAATTTACACACAACTGAGAAATAAGCAGGGTAAAGCAGATCAGAGGTAGTAAATCTGCCTAGTATCAGTTAATACTCCACATAATCCTCCCCTAACAATCCTATAGGACAGGAGAAAACCCCAACTAACATTCTAAGTTTTTAAGGGTAAACAACTCCCAACACATCAGAGAGGCACTACACAGAGAGGCACTACACGGTTTAATCTCCTTCGCGTTTATTTAAATTCAAAACCTTCAGTCCTACTAAGATGAGTGGAAGGAAGACACACACACACAAATAAAAAAAAAAAAAAATATATATATATATAATATATATATATATATATATATATATATATATATATGTGATCTGTCATCTATCTGGGTCTGAACCATTGTGCCTGCTATAATCAGTATGTAGTGTGGTGGGAGGCGTAGTGAATGTAGGTGTCCCTCCTCACCCCTTCTAGATTTGCTGGCTCAGGAGTAAGTGAATATAATAATAAATGTGTCCATTATTCATCTTCCTAGATCCGGAACAGATTGGCGGTCACACATCTGCCATTAAGAAGGCTTTGTGGTACAACGATGACCGGCAAATAATTTCTGCAGCTGATGACAAAACAGTCCGGTAAGAAATGGTACATATGCAGTACTAGGAGAACACAGACTTACTAATGGCGTGATTACTAGGCAGGCAGCAGTATGATGCAGCTCTGAGTAATGACTACTAGGCAGGCAGCAGTATGATGCAGCTCTGAGTAATGACTACTAGGCAGGCAGCGGTATGATGCAGCTCTGAGTAATGACTACTAGGCAGGCAGCAGTATGATGCAGCTCTGAGTAATGACTACTAGGCAGGCAGCAGTATGATGCAGCTCTGAGTAATGACTACTAGGCAGGCAGCAGTATGATGCAGCTCTGAGTAATGACTACTAGGCAGGCAGCAGTATGATGCAGCTCTGAGTAATGACTACTAGGCAGGCAGCAGTATGATGCAGCTCTGAGTAATGACTACTAGGCAGGCAGCAGTATGATGCAGCTCTGAGTAATGACTACTAGGCAGGCAGCAGTATGATGCAGCTCTGAGTAATGACTACTAGGCAGAGGCAGCAGTATGATGCAGCTCTGAGTAATGACTACTAGGCAGGCAGCAGTATGATGCAGCTCTGAGTAATGACTACTAGGCAGGCAGCGGTATGATGCAGCTCTGAGTAATGACTACTAGGCAGGCAGCAGTATGATGCAGCTCTGAGTAATGACTACTAGGCAGGCAGCGGTATGATGCAGCTCTGAGTAATGACTACTAGGTAGGCAGCAGTATGATGCAGCTCTGAGTAATGACTACTAGGCAGGCAGCGGTATGATGCAGCTCTGAGTAATGACTACTAGGCAGGCAGCGGTATGATGCAGCTCTGAGTAATGACTACTAGGCAGGCAGCGGTATGATGCAGCTCTGAGTAATGACTACTAGGCAGGCAGCGGTATGATGCAGCTCTGAGTAATGACTACTAGGCAGGCAGCAGTATGATGCAGCTCTGAGTAATGACTACTAGGCAGGCAGCGGTATGATGCAGCTCTGAGTAATGACTACTAGGCAGGCAGCAGTATGATACAGCTGAGTAATGACTACTAGGCACCCTGCAGTATTGTGTGGCACCAGGTAATGATTACCAGGAAGGCTGTAGTAGTGTGCCACAAGGACGAGTTGTAGACAGGCAGCTGTATGGTGTGGCACCAGGTAACAAGTAGTGGGCACCCTGCAGTATTGTGGGGCACCAGGTAACGGGTAGTGGGCACCCTGCAGTATTGTGCGGCACTAGGTAATGAGTAATGGGCGCCCTGTGGTATTGTGTGGCACCAGGTAATGAGTAGTAGGCACCCTGTAGTATTGTGTGGCACCAGGTAATGAGTAATGGGCACCCTGTAGTATTGTGTGGCACCAGGTAATGAGTACTAGGCACCCTGCAGTATTGTGTGGCACCAGGTAATGAGTACTCGGCACCCTGTAGTATTGTGTGGCACCAGGTAATGAGTACTAGGCACCCTGCAGTATTGTGTGGCACCAGGTAATGAGTACTAGGCACCCTGCAGTATTGTGTGGCACCAGGTAATGAGTACTCGGCACGCTGTAGTATTGTGTGGCACCCGGTAATGAGTAGTGGGCACCCTGTAGTATTGTGTGGCACCAGGTAATGAGTAATGGGCACCCTGTAGTATTGTGTGGCACCAGGTAATGAGTACTGGGCACCCTGCAGTGTTGTGTGGCACCAGGTAATGAGTAGTGGGCATCCTGCAGTGTTATGTGGCACCAGGTAATGAGTACTAGGCACGCTGTAGTATTGTGTGGCACCAGGTAATGAGTACTAGGCACCCTGCTGTATTGTGTGGCACCAGGTAATGAGTACTCGGCACGCTGTAGTATTGTGTGGCACCAGGTAATGAGTAGTAGGCACCCTGCAGTATTGTGTGGCACCAGGTAATGAGTACTCGGCACCCTGCAGTATTGTGTGGCACCAGGTAATGAGTACTCGGCACCCTGTAGTATTGTGTGGCACCAGGTAATGAGTACTAGGCACCCTGCAGTATTGTGTGGCACCAGGTAATGAGTACTAGGCACCCTGCAGTATTGTGTGGCACCAGGTAATGAGTACTCGGCACGCTGTAGTATTGTGTGGCACCCGGTAATGAGTAGTGGGCACCCTGTAGTATTGTGTGGCACCAGGTAATGAGTAATGGGCACCCTGTAGTATTGTGTGGCACCAGGTAATGAGTACTGGGCACCCTGCAGTGTTGTGTGGCACCAGGTAATGAGTAGTGGGCATCCTGCAGTGTTATGTGGCACCAGGTAATGAGTACTAGGCACGCTGTAGTATTGTGTGGCACCAGGTAATGAGTACTAGGCACCCTGCTGTATTGTGTGGCACCAGGTAATGAGTACTCGGCACGCTGTAGTATTGTGTGGCACCAGGTAATGAGTAGTAGGCATGCTGTAGTACTTGGAAGGGTAGCTGTTGCAGTGATTTGTTATGGGGCTCAGCTATTTGTAGCTATGGGGAGCACAGAACATTATTACTGATTCCTCTGTGTCTCCAGGCTGTGGGACAGAGCCAGCATGACGGAGGTGAAGTCCTTGACCTTCAGCCTATCGGTTAGCAGCATGGAGTATATTCCAGACGGGGAGACTCTGCTGATCACCTATGGGAGGACGATCGCCCTCTATGACACCGCCAGGTACATACAGCCCCAGTCCCTGAGTATTTGCGCTATTCTTCTCTCTGTCATGGACAGAAATGCTGAGTGATAAATGTTTCTTTTCAGTCTTGATCTGATCAAATCTTTCGAGGCTCCGGCCCCCATTAACTCTGCGTCGCTCCATCCGGAGAAGGAATGTATCGTGGCTGGAGGGGATGACTTCAAGCTGTATAAATACGATTACACCACTGGGGAAGAACTGGGTGAGTCCTCACAGCTGACCTCTTACTTCCAGGGTTGTCATTGGGAAAAGCACATGACTGTTCCCCACTTAAAACTTTTCTTTTTATTTATTAATACCAATTTGAGTACTGTTACTCAGTTACTGACATAAGGGGGTATTCAATTAGACGCAAAATCGGCAGTTTTCGCCATCGTTGGCGAAATCGGTTGTCCGATTGGCCGATATCGTGGCCGAGAACAGTCAACTTTGCGGCCGATTTCACCAACGACGCCGAAAAACATACGGTTTTCGCCTAAAACTCAAGAAAACTTTTCCCCACCCTAGGGCAGGCGAAAAAATTGCCAAAATCCCTATTTTTGGGTAAAAATGTGGGGATTTCTTACAGAACACTTAGGACAGCCCCCCTAATGATACTTTAGCGGAAAAATAAAGCGTAAGTTGCGCAATTTGTTGAAAAACGACCGCTGAAATTTTGTTCAAAATTTTTTTTTCCACGAAAAATGCGTTTACCGTATTGGAGCTGGTATTTCAGAGGGCTATAAGGATGCGCCAATTGTTTTAAACATCGCGCGTGGCTGGCGCAGGCAAATTTTTATAATTGCTAAAAAACCGCCTGCACCAGCCACATGCGATGTTTAGAACACTTCACGCATCCTTATGGCACTCCGAAATACCAGACCCAATATGGTAAACGCATTTTTCATGGAAAAAAAAAAATTCCGAAATTTCAGCTGTCGTTTTGCACCAAATTATCATTAGGGGGGCTGTCCCAAGTGTTCTGTAAGAAATCCCCACATTTTTACCCAAAAATAGGGATTTTGCATTTTTTGACGCCTGATTTGGGATGGAGAAAACTTTTCTCCAGTTTTTTTTTTTTCTCCAATTGCGTTTTCGTCGCTAATTGAATACGGCCCATAGTCTGCAATAACGTTTCATCTGCTAGAATCCTACAAAGGGCACTTTGGGCCGGTACACTGTGTGCGCTTCAGTCCTGATGGGGAACTTTATGCCAGTGGCTCGGAAGACGGCACCTTAAGACTGTGGCAGACAGCGGTGGGGAAGACGTACGGCCTGTGGAAGTGCGTCCTGCCAGGTAACGTTCTTCCATATTCTGTAATACTGTGATAGAGGATAACGCCGGATATTTACTGCATGGGGGGTATGGGAGCACTGCGCACGTTTCCATTAGACAGATACCACCCTGTATCTTTACTGCACTCTATTAGATATATCTGGGGGGCGTAATATGTCCTTTTCTGTCCAATTCTCATCTCTGCCTAATTCTATCTGCATTCCAGCAAAAAATACTGCGCTTAACCCTAATGCTAATCACTTAATTCATTTACCCTGATCCAAGATGTGCGTGTGATGGGGGCACATGCTAATCACTTAATTCATTTACCCTGATCCAAGATGTGCGTGTGATGGGGGCACATGGTAATCACTTCATTCATTTACCCTGATCCAAGATGTGCGTACATGGTAATCACTTCATTCATTTACCCTGATCCAAGATGTGTGTGTGATGGGGCACATGGTAATCACTTCATTCATTTACCCTGATCCAAGATGTGCGTACATGGTAATCACTTCATTCATTTACCCTGATCCAAGATGTGCGTGTGATTGGGGCACATGATAATCACTTCATTCATTTACCCTGATCCAAGATGTGCGTGTGATGGAGGCACATGGTAATCACTTCATTCATTTACCGTGATCCAAGATGTGCGTGTGATGGAGGCACATGGTAATCACTTCATTCATTTACCGTGATCCAAGATGTGCGTGTGATGGGGGCACATGGTAATCACTTCATTCATTTACCCTGATCCAAGATGTGCGTGTGATGGGGGCACATGGTAATCACTTCATTCATTTACCCTGATCCAAGATGTGCGTGTGATGGGGGCACATGGTAATCACTTCATTCATTTACCCTGATCCAAGATGTGCGTGTGATTGGGGCACATGATAATCACTTCATTCATTTACCCTGATCCAAGATGTGCGTGTGATGGAGGCACATGGTAATCACTTCATTCATTTACCCTGATCCAAGATGTGCGTGTGATGGGGGCACATGGTAATCACTTCATTCATTTACCCTGATCCAAGATGTGCGTGTGATGGGGGCACATGGTAATCACTTCATTCATTTACCCTGATCCAAGATGTGCGTGTGATGGGGGCACATGGTAATCACTTCATTCATTTACCCTGATCCAAGATGTGCGTGTGATGGGGGCACATGGTAATCACTTCATTCATTTACCCTGATCCAAGATGTGCGTGTGATGGGGGCACATGGTAATCACTTCATTCATTTACCCTGATCCAAGATGTGCGTGTGATTGGGGCACATGATAATCACTTCATTCATTTACCCTGATCCAAGATGTGCGTGTGATGGAGGCACATGGTAATCACTTCATTCATTTACCCTGATCCAAGATGTGCGTGTGATGGGGGCACATGGTAATCACTTCATTCATTTACCCTGATCCAAGATGTGCGTGTGATGGGGGCACATGGTAATCACTTCATTCATTTACCCTGATCCAAGATGTGCGTACATGGTAATCACTTCATTCATTTACCCTGATCCAAGATGTACGTGTGATGGGGGCACATGGTAATCACTTCATTCATTTACCCTGATCCAAGATGTGCGTGTGATGGGGGCACATGGTAATCACTTCATTCATTTACCCTGATCCAAGATGTGCGTGTGATGGGGGCACATAATAATCACTTCATTCATTTACCCTGATCCAAGATGTGCGTGTGATGGGGGCACATGGTAATCACTTCATTCATTTACCCTGATCCAAGATGTGCGTGTGATGGAGGCACATGGTAATCACTTCATTCATTTACCCTGATCCAAGATGTGCGTGTGATGGAGGCACATGGTAATCACTTCATTCATTTACCCTGATCCAAGATGTGCGTGTGATGGAGGCACATGGTAATCACTTCATTCATTTACCCTGATCCAAGATGTGCGTGTGATGGAGGCACATGGTAATCACTTCATTCATTTACCCTGATCCAAGATCTGCGTGTGATGGGGGCACATGGTAATCACTTCATTCATTTACCCTGATCCAAGATGTGCGTGTGATGGGGGCACATGGTAATTACTTATTATGGTTTCCACAGTAATCAGTTACTAACAGTCTTTACATCCTTCATAGCTTAGTGCATGAGCAACTAAACGCCTCTGCCTACATGGGAATGGGTGTAGCTGGCACCATTGGGGAAAGGCGCATGTGGGCTAAGTGATCTGTGTATGTGAGATGAGACTGCAGTGATCCCGTGTGACTGCACCAGGTATGGGGCTGCAGTGATCCCGTGTGACTGCACCAGGTATGGGGCTGCAGTGATCCTGTGTGACTGCACCAGGTATGGGGCTGCAGTGATCCCGTGTGACTGCACCAGGTATGGGGCTGCAGTGATCCCGTGTGACTGCACCAGGTATGGGGCTGCAGTGATCCCGTGTGACTGCACCAGGTATGGGGCTGCAGTGATCCCGTGTGACTGCACCAGGTATGGGGCTGCAGTGATCCCGTGTGGCCTGCACCAGGTATGGGGCTGCAGTGATCCCGTGTGGCCTGCACCAGGTATGGGGCTGCAGTGATCCCGTGTGGCCTGCACCAGGTATGGGGCTGCAGTGATCCCGTGTGGCCTGCACCAGGTATGGGGCTGCAGTGATCCCGTGTGGCCTGCACCAGGTATGGGGCTGCAGTGATCCCGTGTGGCCTGCACCAGGTATGGGGCTGCAGTGATCCCGTGTGGCCTGCACCAGGTATGGGGCTGCAGTGATCCCGTGTGGCCTGCACCAGGTATGGGGCTGCAGTGATCCCGTGTGGCCTGCACCAGGTATGGGGCTGCAGTGATCCCGTGTGGCCTGCACCAGGTATGGGGCTGCAGTGATCCCGTGTGGCCTGCACCAGGTATGGGGCTGCAGTGATCCCGTGTGGCCTGCACCAGGTATGGGGCTGCAGTGATCCCGTGTGGCCTGCACCAGGTATGGACATGGGCATTATAGCCGGGGGGACCACGTGAATGTAAAGCAGCACTTCCCATATCACCATGTTATAGTATGTGTATTTGTTTTGGCAGAAGAGCTTATCTCTGAAAATTCCGATGCCATCTACAGCGTGACTTCTGAGACTAAGGCCTGAATAGTGCGATCTTCAACTGATGTCATGAAACGCGCAGACATTGAGACTCAGCAAATGTCTTCCCGGAGTGCGACCTACAGCAACCAGCGCAGCGTCTGGGATGGAGCGGATCGGAGGCGACCTGGCAGCTCTTGTTGTGAAGGGACACAAGGGTGGTTCCAGTGATGTGTTTAACTGTCGGAGATGGAAAAAATGTCCTTATTCTTTTATGGGGGAGTATGTATATATATATTTCGGTATTAGTTGCATTTATTACTCCCCAGCCTGACCACTTTGTTACATTATAACCGGCTTCTCCACATTGCGGAATGTATTTCAGTTCTATGAATAAACTCTACAAAGATGGTCTGCTCATGTCTGAAGGGAAAGCGAGCGCTCGCCATATAAACGACGTCACCCAGGAGTTGTGAAATACGTATTTATTGTGTAGTTTAATCAATTAGCAATAACTGTTATATCACTATATTGTTGGAAGTTACGGCTCATACACACTTGATGATATCGATCACGGAGCATATCATCAAGTCAGGGCTGGACAAATGCTGGTGGCCATGGCGACTAAGATTCTAGTCCTGGTGACCAAGCTTTGCAAGGGTCCTTCCCCCCCCCACCGCAGGGAAACTTCATGTGCCGGGCGCCTGCTGAAATTTTACCAGCGGGCGCCTGGCTTCCCCACGGGCAATATTATAGGGGGCGTACTACTGGGGGCACTATTACAGGGGGCTTACTACTATTGGGGGCACTATTACAGGGGGCATACTACAGGGGGGCGCACTATTACAGGAGGCGTACTACTGGGGGCACTATTACAGGGGGCGTACTACTGGGGGCACTATTACAGGGGGCTTACTACTATTGGGGGCACTATTACAGGGGGCATACTACAGGGGGGCGCACTATTACAGGAGGCGTACTACTGGGGGCACTATTACAGGGGGCGTACTACTGGGGGCACTATTACAGGGGGCTTACTACTATTGGGGGCACTATTACAGGGGGCATACTACAGGGGGGCGCACTATTACAGGAGGCGTACTACTGGGGGCACTATTACATTGGGCGTACTGCTGGGGGCACTATTACAGGGGGCGTACTACTGGGGGAGCACTATTACAGGGGGCTTACTACTGGGGGGGCACTATTACAGGGGGCTTACTACTATTGGGGGCACTATTACAGGGGGCGTACTACAGGGGGGGCACTATTACAGGGGGCGTACTACAGGGGGGGCACTATTACAGGGGGCGTACTGCTGGGGGTACTATTACAGGGGGCGTACTGCTGGGGGCACTATTACAGGGGGCGTACTGCTGGGGGCACTATTACAGGGGGCTTACTACTATTGGAGGCACTATTACAGGGGGCGTACTGCTGGGGGCACTATTACAGGGGGGGCACTATTACAGGGGGCGTACTGCTGGGGGCACTATTACAGGGGGCGTACTGCTGGGGGCACTATTACAGGGGGCGTACTGCTGGGGGCACTATTACAGGGGGCTTACTATTACAGGGGGCCTACTACTGGGGGCACTATTACAGGGGCTGGTTTGGGCATGTGTGGTGGTCTATACAAGCTTTGATATAATTTGGTAATGGACGATTGTCTGGCTCCTAAACTTTTAAGATGGCTCCTAGATTTTACAAAAATTTGTCAAGCCCTGCGTTGCGTTATCCCTTGCGCTGCCGAGCTCAATGTCAGGAACGTTACCTGCCACCTCCCCGTATTTGCAGTGCTTGACTAGATCGCCAGGTTGTCCTGCAAGTATGAGCAATGAAAGACATATATAACAATGCGTGCGTCATATATATTAGCCATATTGTTCATACTCTCTGGACAATACTGAATGTTATCGTCCGTTTCGTTTAATGTATAGTGTAATGCAGGCCGGCCAACCTGTGGCTCTCCAGCTGTTGTGAAACTACACATCCCAGCATACCTTGCCACAGTTTTGGCATTCCCGAATATCAAAAGTGAAGCAGTGCGTCCTGGGACTTGTAGTTTTACAACAGCTGGAGAGCCACAGGTTGGCCATTCCTAGTCTGTGTGGTTATTGTTATGTCCCCACCACATGGGGACTAGGGAGGCAGATTTACTAAGGAGCCGCTCTCAAACCTGCTGCTTATCTGCTGCTTATCTGCTGCTTAAGTGCAATAAATATAAATGACGCCACCATGATTCCGCATTGAGTTTTACAGCGGTTTTAAAAACTATTGGCGGCTTGGACGACTTAGTAACTCTGCTCCTAGGTTGTAGCTCTGGGAAACACCCACCACTTGTCTCCTGCAGATCAGAAGACAGTGGCGTCTGTGTTACTGGTTTAGGGGTCTGTCTAAACTATTCTATCAGCATGGGATGAGGAAAGTTTAGGTGTATGAACCATTTATCAGTAACAATATGGAGCTGGGCAGTGACTATTTTAGTAAAGCAAGTGACAGAAAAAAAAAACCTCTTGCACCAAGCTGCTGTATAAGAGCTGGACGTGGTGCTGAAACAGCAAGAACGCATCTGAAACCGAGGCTCGGAATGTAGCAAGTCCCAGAAAAAAACGATTGTGCTGTGTGAGTGAATGCTACTGGACTGAGGGCAGCACTCTGATTGGCTCTCTGAGACAGTGAGAGCCATTCCTAGATAATGTGCCCTGTTACGTAGCAGCAGCCTAGAGAGGAGGGGGGTCGTCAGGGACTGAGCAGCATCATGCCTCAGGCAGAGTGAGAGAGAGCCTCCAACGAACCCATGTAGGTGCCCTGATGCAGACACTGTAGCCAGGGGAGGCATAACTATCAGGAATTAAGAAAAAAACAACAAGCAAACAACCATTGGATGATGGCCATTTGATGGTGGTAAACATCGCACAGCCTGCGTCAAAAGGAAAAAACACTATCATTGTTACAAAAGCATTGATTAGTAACATTCAGATGTTCATCACCACTGCGAAGTGCTCCCTCTCCAGCGGGATATCCCCACTCCTCCACTGTGCAGTGCTCCCTCTCCAGCGTGATATCCCCACTCCTCCACTGTGCAGTGCTCCCTCTCCAGCGTGATATCCCCACTGCTCCACTGTGACGTGCTCCCTCTCCAGCGTGATATCCCCATTCCTCCACTGTAACGTGCTCCCTATCCAGCGTGATATCCCCACTCCTCCACTGTGCAGTGCTCCCTCTCCAGCGTGATATCCCCACTGCTCCACTGTGACATGCTCCCTCTCCAGCGTGATATCCCCACTGCTCCACTGTGACATGCTCCCTCTCCAGCGTGATATTCCCACTCCTCCACTATGCAATGCTCCCTCTCCACCGTGATATCCCCATTCCTCCACTGTGACGTGCTCCCTCTTCAGAGTGAAATCCCCACTGTGACGTGCTCCCTCTCCAGCATGATATTCCCACTCCACTGTGCCATGCTCCCTCTCCAGTGTGACACCCCCACTCCATGGTGCAGTGCTCCCTCTCCAGTGTAATATCCCCACTGCTCCACTGTGACGTGCTCCCTCTCCAGCATGATATCTGTGACGTGCTCCCTTTCCAGCAAGGTATCTCCACTGTGACGTGCTCCCTCTCCAGTGTGGTTTCCCACTCCTCCACTGTGACGTGCTCCCTCTCCATTGTGATTTCCCACTCCTCCACTGTGACGTGCTCCCTCTCCAGTGTGATATCCCCCTCCTCCACTGTGATGTGCTCCCTCTCCAGTGTGATATCCCCACTGCTCCACTGTGATGTGCTCCCTCTCCAGTGTGATATCCCCACTGCTCCACTGTGACGTGCTCCTTCTCCAGCGTGATATCCCCACTCCTCCACTGTGCAGTTCTCCCTCTACAGCGTGATATCCCCACTGCTCCACTGTGCAGTGCTCCCTCTCCAGCGTGATATCCCCACTCCTCCACTGTGCAGTGCTCCCTCTCCAGCGTGATATCCCCACTCCTCCACTGTGCAGTGCTCCCTCTCCAGCGTGATATCCCCATTCCTCCTGTGTGACTTGCTCCCTCTCTAGCGTGGTATCCCCACTACTCCACTGTGACGTGCTCCCTCTCCATTGTGATATCCCCACTGCTCCACTGTGCTGTGCTCCCTCTCCAGCGTGATATCCCCACTGCTCCACTGTGCAGTGCTCCCTCTCCAGCATGATATCCCCACTTCTCCACTGACGTGCTCCCTCTCCAGTGTGATATTCCCACTGCCCCACTGTGACGTGCTCCCTCTCCAGTGTGATATCCCCACTCCTCCACTGTGCAGTGCTCCCTCTCCAGCGTGGTATCCCCACTCCTCCACTGTGACGTGCTCCCTCTCCAGCGTGATGTCCCCACTTCTCCACTGTGCAGTGCTCCCTCTCCAGTGTGACAGTCCCACTGTGACGTGCTCCCTCTCCAGCGTGATATTTCCACTCCTACACTATGCAGTGCTCCTTCTCCAGTGTGATATTTCCACTGTGACGTCCTCCCTCTCCAGCGTGATATCCCCATTCCTCCACTGCACTGCTCCCTTTCCAGTGTGATATTCCCACTGCTCCACTGTGCAGTGCTTCCTCTCCAGCGTGATATCCCCATTCCTACACTGTGCAGTGCTCCCTCTCCAGCGTGACAGCTCCACTGTGACGTGCTCCCTCTCCAGCGTGATATCCCCACTCCTCCACTGTGCAGTGCTGCCTCTCCAGCGTGATAGCCCCACTGCTCCACTGTGACGTGCACCCTCTCCAGCGTGATATCCCACTGCTCCACTGTGACGTGCTCCCTCTCCAGCGTGATATCCCCATTCCTCAACTGTGACGTGCTCCCTCCCCAGCGTGATATCCCCATTGCTCCACTGTGACGTGCTCCTGCTCCAGTGTGATATTACCACTCCTCCACTGTGACCTGCTCCCTCTCCAGCATGATAATCCCACTACTCCACTGTGCAGTGCTCCCTCTCCAGTGTGATATTCCCACTCCTCCACTGTGACACCTCTCCAGCGTGATATCCCCACTGCTCCATTGTGACGTGCTCCCTCTCCAGCGTGATATTCCCACTCCTCCACAGTGCCGTGCTCCCTCTCCAGCGTGATATCCCCACTCCTCCACTGTGACATGGTTCCTCTTCAGCATGGTATCCCCACTGTGACATGCACCCTCTCCAGCATGATATTCCCACTCCACTGTGCCGTGCTCCCTCTCCAGTGTGATATCCCCGTTGCTCCACTGTGCAGTGCTCCCTCTCTAGCGTGATATCCCCCTTCCTCCACTGTGACGTGCTCCCTCTGCAGCGTGATATCCCCATTCCTCCACTGTGATGTGCTCCCTCTGCAGCGTGATATCCCCATTCCTCAACTGTGACGTGCTCCCTCTCCAGCGTGATATCCTACTGCTCCACTGTGCAGTGCACCCTCTCCAGCGTGATATCCCCACTGCTCCACTGTGCAGTGCTCCCTCTCCAGCGTGATATCCCCACTGCTCCACTGTGACTTGCTCCCTCTCCAGTGTGATATCCCCACTCCTCCTCTGTGACGTGATCCCTCTCCAGCATGACATCTTTACTGCTCCACTGTGCAGTACTCCCTCTCCAGCGTGATATCCACACTGCTCCACTGTGCAGTGCTCTCCAGCGTGATATCCCCACTCCTCCACTGATGTGCTCCCTCTCCAGTGTGTTATCCCTACTGTGCCATGCTCCCTCTACAGCGTGATATCCTCACTGTGACGTGCTCCCTCTCCAGCATGTCTCCACTCCTCCACTGTGATGTGCTCCCTCTCCAGTGTGATATTCCCACTGCTCCACTGTAACGTGCTCCCTCTGCTGCATGATATCTCCCTTCCTCCACTGTGCAGTGCTCCCTCTCCAGCGTGATATCCCCACTTCTCCACTGTGCCGTCCTCCCTCTCCAGCGTGATATCACCACTGTGACGTGCTCCCTATCCAGCATGATATCCCCACTCCACTGTGCCGTGCTCCCTCCAGCGTAATATCCCCACTGCTCCACTGTGACGTGCTCCCTCTCCAGCGTGATATCCCCACTCCTCCACTGTGACGTTCTCCCTCCCCAGCGTGATATCCCCACTCCTCCACTGTGACATGCTCCCTCTCCAGCGTGATATCCCCACTCCTCCACTGTGACGTGCTTCCTCTCCAGCGTGATATCCCCACTCCTCCACTGTGACGTCTTCCCTCTCCAGCGTGATATCCCCACTTCTCCACTTTGCAGTGCTCCCTCTCCAGCATGACAGCCCCACTGTGACGTGCTCCCTCTCCAGCGAGATATCACCACTGCTCCACTGTTACGTGCTCCCTCTCCAGCGTGATATTCCCACTCCTCCACTATGCAGTACTCCCTTTCCAGTGTGATATTCCCACTGCTTCACTGTGACATGCTCCCACTCCTCCACTGTGCAGTGCTCCCTCTCCAGCATGATGTCCCCATTCCTCCACTGTGCAGTGCTCCCTCTCAAGTGTGATATTCCCACTCCTCCACTATGACGCCTCTCCAGCGTGATATCCCCACTGCTCCATTGTAGCATGCTCTCTCTCCAGCGTGATATCCCCACTGCTCCATTGTAGCATGCTCCCTCTCCAGCGTGATATTCCCACTGTGATATGCTCCCTCTCCATCATGATATTCCCACTCCTCCACTGTGCCGTGCTCCCTCTCCAGTGTGATATCCCTACTGCTCCACTTTGCAGTGCTCCCTTTCCAGCGTGACACCCCCACTCCTCCACGGTGCAGTGCTCTCTCTCCAGCATGATATTCCCACTCCTCCACTTTGCTACCTCTCCAGCGTGATATCACCACTGCTCCACAGTGACGTGCTCCCTCTCCAGCGTGACAGCCCCACTGCTCCACTGTGACGTGCTCCCTCTCCAGCGTGATATCCCCACTCCTCTACTGTGCAGTGCTCCCTCTCCAGCGTGATATCCCCATTCCACCAGTGTGACTTGCTCCCTCTCCAGCGTGGTATCCCCACTACTCCACTGTGACGTGCTCCCTCTCCATAGTTATATCCCCACTGCTCCACTGTGCTGTGCTCCCTCTCCAGCGTGTTATCCCCACTGCTCCACTGTGCAATGCTCCCTCTCCAGCATGATATCCCCACTCCTCCACTGTGCAGTGCTCCCTCTCCAGTGTGATATTCTCGCTGCCCCACTGTGACGTGCTCCCTCTCCAGTGTGATATCCCCACTCCTCCACTGTGCACTGCTCCCTCTCCAGCGTGATATCCCCACTCCTCCACTGTGATGTGCTCCCTCTCCTGCGTGATATCCCCACTGCTCCACTGTGCAGTGCTCCCTCTCCAGCGTGATATTCCCACTCCTCCACTGTGCAGTGCTCCCTCTCCAGCGTGACACCCCCACTCCATGGTGCAGTGCTCCCTCTCCAGTGTGATTTCCCACTGCTCCACTGTGACATGCTCCCTCTCCAGCGTGACTGCTCCACTGTGACGTGCTCCCTCTGATATCACCACTGCTCCACTGTTACGTGCTCCCTCCAGCGTGATATTCCCACTCCTCCACTATGCAGTGCTCCCTCTCCAGTGTGATATTTCCACTGTGCAGTGCTCCCTCTCCAGCGTGATATCCCCACTCCTCCACTATGCAGTGCTCCCTCTCCTGGGTGATATCCCCACTCCTCCACTGTGACGTGCTCCCTCTCCAGCGTGTTATCCCCACTCCTCCACTGTGACGTGCTCCCTCTCCAGCGTAATATCCCCACTCTTCCACTGTGACGTGCTCCCTCTCCAGCGTGATATCCTCACTGTGACGTGCTCCATCTCCAGCATATCCCCACTCCACTGTGCAGTGCTCCCTCTCCAGCGTGATATCCCCACTCCACTGTGACGTGCTCCCTCTCCAGCGTGATATCCCCACTCCTCCATGGTGACGTGCTCCCTCTCCAGTGTGGTATCCCCACTACTCCACTGTGACGTGCTCCCTCTCCAGCATGATATCTGTGACGTGCTCCCTTTCCAGCAAGGTATCTCCACTGCTCCACTGTGCAGTGCTCCCTTTCCAGCGTGATATCCCCACTCCTCCACTGTGACGTGCTCCCTCTCCAGCGTGATATCCCCCTCCTCCACTGTGATGTGCTCCCTCTCCAGTGTGATATCCCCACTGTGACGTGCTCCCTCTCCAGCGTGATATCCCCATTCCTCCACTGTGCAGTGCTCCGTCTCCAGCGTGACCCCCACTCCTCCATGGTGCAGTGCTCCCTCTCCAGTGTGATTTCCCACTCCTCCACTGTGACGTGCTCCCTCTCCAGTGTGATATCCCCCTCCTCCACTGTGATGTGCTCCCTCTCCAGGGTAATATCCCCACTGCTCCACTGTGACGTGCTCCCTCTCCAGCGTGATATCCACATTCCTCCACTGTGAAGTGCTCCCTCTCCAGCGTGATATCCCCACTCCTCCACTGTGCAGTGCTCCCTCTACAGCGTGATATCCCCACTTCTCCACTGTGCAGTGCTCCCTCTCCAGCGTGATATCCCCACTCTACTGTGCAGTGCTCCCTCTCCAGCGTGATATCCCCATTCCTCCAGTGTGACTTGCTCCCTCTCCAGCGTGGTATCCCCACTACTCCACTGTGGCGTGCTCCCTCTCCATCGTGATATCCCCACTCCTTCATGGTGACGTGCTCCCTCTCCAGTGTGGTATCCCCACTACTCCACTGTGACGTGCTCCCTCTCCATCGTGATGTCCCCACTGCTCCACTGTGCAGTGCTCCCTCTCCAGCATGATATCCCCACTCCTCCACTGTGACGTGCTCCCTCTCCAGTGTGATATTCCCACTGCCCCACTGTGACGTGCTCCCTCTCCAGTGTGATATCCCCACTCCTCCACTGTGCAGTGCTCCCTCTCCAGCGTGATATCCCCACTCCTCCACTGTGAAGTGCTCCCTCTCCTGCGTGATATCCCCTCTGCTCCACTGTGACGTGCTCCCTCTCCAGCGTGATATCCCCACTCCTCCACTGTGCAGTGCTCCCTCTCCAGCGTGATATCCCCACTCCACTGTGATGTGCTCCGTCTCCACCGTGATATCCCCACTCCTCCATGGTGACGTGCTCCCTCTCCAGCGAGGTATCCCCACTACTCCACTGTGACGTGCTCCCTCTCCATCGTTATATCCCCACTGCTCCACTGTGCTGTGCTCCATCTCCAGCGTGATATCCCCACTGCTCCACTGTGCAATGCTCCCTCTCCAGCATGATATCCCCACTCCTCCACTGTGCAGTGCTCCCTCTCCAGTGTGATATTCCCACTGCCCCACTGTGACGTGCTCCCTCTCCAGTGTGATATCCCCACTCCTCCACTGTGCAGTGCTCCCTCTCCAGCGTGATATCCCCACTCCTCCACTGTGATGTGCTCCCTCTCCTGCGTGATATCCCCACTGCTCCACTGTGCAGTGCTCCCTCTCCAGCGTGATATTCCCACTCCTCCACTGTGCAGTGCTCCCTCTCCAGCGTGACACCCCCACTCCATGGTGCAGTGCTCCCTCTCCAGTGTGATTTCCCACTGCTCCACTGTGACATGCTCCCTCTCCAGCGTGACTGCTCCACTGTGACGTGCTCCCTCTGATATCACCACTGCTCCACTGTGACGTGCTCCCTCCAGCGTGATATTCCCACTCCTCCACTATGCAGTGCTCCCTCTCCAGTGTGATATTTCCACTGTGCAGTGCTCCCTCTCCAGCGTGATATCCCCACTCCTCCACTATGCAGTGCTCCCTCTCCTGGGTGATATCCCCACTCCTCCACTGTGACGTGCTCCCTCTCCAGCGTGTTATACCCACTCCTCCACTGTGACGTGCTCCCTCTCCAGCGTAATATCCCCACTCTTCCACTGTGACGTGCTCCCTCTCCAGCGAGATATACCCACTGTGACGTGCTCCATCTCTAGCATATCCCCACTCCACTGTGCAGTGCTCCCTCTCCAGCGTGATATCCCCACTCCACTGTGACGTGCTCCCTCTCCAGCGTGATATCCCCACTCCTCCATGGTGACGTGCTCCCTCTCCAGTGTGGTATCCCCACTACTCCACTGTGACGTGCTCCCTCTCCAGCATGATATCTGTGACGTGCTCCCTTTCCAGCAAGGTATCTCCACTGCTCCACTGTGCAGTGCTCCCTTTCCAGCGTGATATCCCCACTCCTCCACTGTGACGTGCTCCCTCTCCAGCGTGATATCCCCCTCCTCCACTGTGATGTGCTCCCTCTCCAGTGTGATATCCCCACTGTGACGTGCTCCCTCTCCAGCGTGATATCCCCATTCCTCCACTGTGCAGTGCTCCGTCTCCAGCGTGACCCCCACTCCTCCATGGTGCAGTGCTCCCTCTCCAGTGTGATTTCCCACTCCTCCACTGTGACGTGCTCCCTCTCCAGCGTGATATCCCCCTCCTCCACTGTGACGTACTCCCTCTCCAGTGTGATGTGCTCCCTCTCCAGCATGATATCTGTGACGTGCTCCCTTTCCAGCAAGGTATCTCCACTGCTCCACTGTGACGTGCTCCCTCTCCAGTGTGATTTCCCACTCCTCCACTGTGACGTGCTCCCTCTCCAGTGTGAGTTCCCACTCCTCCACTGTGACGTGCTCCCTCTCCAGCGTGATATCCCCCTCCTCCACTGTGATGTGCTCCCTCTCCAGTGTGATATCCCCACTGCTCCACTGTGATGTGCTCCCTCTCCAGTGTAATATCCCCACTGCTCCACTGTGACGTGCTTCCTCTCCAGCGTGATATCCCCACTCCTCCACTGTGCAGTTCTCCCTCTACAGCGTGATATCCCCACTGCTCCACTGTGCAGTGCTCCCTCTCCAGCGTGATATCCCCACTCCTCCACTGTGCAGTGCTCCCTTTCCAGCGTGATATCCCCACTCTACTGTGCAGTGCTCCCTCTCCAGCGTGATATCCCCATTCCTCCTGTGTGACTTGCTCCTTCTCCAGCGTGGTATCCCCACTACTCCACTGTGACGTGCTCCCTCTCCATCGTGATATCCCCACAGGTCCACTGTGCTGTGCTCCCTCTCCAGCGTGATATCCCCACTGCTCCACTGTGCAGTGCTCCCTCTCCAGCATGATATCCCCACTCCTCCACTGTGACGTGCTCCCTCTCCAGTGTGATATTCCCACTGCCCCACTGTGACGTGCTCCCTTTCCAGTGTGATATCCCCTCTCCTCCACAGTGCAGTGCTCCCTCTCCAGCGTGGTATCCCCACTCCTCCACTGTGATGTTCTCCCTCCCCAGCGTGATATCCCCACTCCTCCTCTGTGACGTGCTCCCTCTCCAGGGTGATATCCCCACTCCTCCACTGTGACGTGCTCCCTCTCCAGCGTGATGTCCCCACTCCTCCACTGTGACGTTCTCCCTCTCCAGCGTGATGTCCCCACTTCTCCACTGTGCAGTGCTCCCTCTCCAGTGTGACAGACCCACTGTGACGTGCTCCATCTCCAGCATATCCCCACTCCACTGTGCAGTGCTCCCTCTCCAGCGTGATATCCCCACTCCACTGTGACGTGCTCCCTTTCCAGCGTGATATCCCCACTCCTCCATGGTGACGTGCTCCCTCTCCAGTGTGGTATCCCCACTACTCCACTGTGACGTGCTCCCTCTCCAGCATGATATCTGTGACGTGCTCCCTTTCCAGCAAGGTATCTTCACTGCTCCACTGTGCAGTGCTCCCTTTCCAGCGTGATATCCCCACTCCTCCACTGTGACGTGCTCCCTCTCCAGCGTGATATCCCCCTCCTCCACTGTGATGTGCTCCCTCTCCAGTGTGATATCCCCACTGTGACGTGCTCCCTCTCCAGCGTGATATCCCCATTCCTCCACTGTGTAGTGCTCCGTATCCAGCGTGACCCCCACTCCTCCATGGTGCAGTGCTCCCTCTCCAGTGTGATTTCCCACTCCTCCACTGTGACGTGCTCCCTCTCCAGCGTGATATCCCCCTCCTCCACTGTGATGTGCTCCCTCTCCAGTGTGATGTGCTCCCTCTCCAGTGTAATATCCCCACTGCTCCACTGTGACGTGCTCCCTCTCCAGCGTGATATCCACATTCCTCCACTGTGAAGTGCTCCCTCCAGCGTGATATCCCCACTCCTCCACTGTGCAGTGCTCCCTCTACAGCATGATATCCCCACTCCACTGTGACGTGCTCCCTCTCCAGCGTGATATCCCCACTCCTCCACTGTGATGTGCTCCCTCTCCAGCGTGATATCCCCACTGCTCCACTGTGACGTGCTCCCTCTCCAGTGTGATATCCCCACTCCACTGTGACGTACTCCCTCTCCAGCATGATATCCCCACTCCTCCATGGTGACGTGCTCCCTCTCCAGCATGGTAACCCCACTCCTCCATGGTGACATGCTCCCTCTCCAGCGTGGTATCCCCACTATTACTCTGAGACATGCTCCCTCTCCAGCATGATGTCGCCCCTCCTCCACTGTGATGTGCTCCCTCTCCAGCATGATATCTCCACTCCTCCACTGTGATGTGCTCCCTCTCCGATGTGATATCCCCACTGCTCCACTGTGACGTGCTCCCTCTCCAGCATGATATCTCCACTCCTCCACTGTGATGTGCTCCCTCTCCAGTGTGATCCCCACTGCTCCACTGTGCTGTGCTCCCTCTCCAGTGTGACATCTCCACTGTGATGTGCTCCCTCTCCAGCATTATATCCCCACTCCTCCACTGTGCAGTGCTCCCTCTCCAGCATGTTATCCCCCTCCTCCACTTTGACGTGCTCCCTCTCCAGCATGATATCCCCCTCCTTCACTGTGACGTGCTACCTCTCCAGCATGATATCCCCACTCCTCCACTGTGCAGTGCTCCCTCTCCAGTGTGATATTCCCACTGTTCCACTGTGCAGTGCTCCCACTCCAGTGTGATATCACCACTCCTCCACTGTGCAGTGCTCCCTTTTCAGCATGATATCCCCTCTCCTCCACTGTGCAGTGCTCCCTCTCCAGTGTGATATCCCCACTCCTCCACTGTGCAGTGCTCCCTCTCCAGTGTGATATCCCCACTCCTCCACTGTGCAGTGCTCCCTCTCCAGTGTGATATCCCCACTCCTCCACTGTGCAGTGCTCCCTCTCCAGTGTGATATTCCCTCTCCTCCACTGTGCAGTGCTCCCTCTCCAGCGTGATATCCCCACTCCTCCACTGTGCAGTGCTCCCTCTCCAGTGTGATAACTCCACTCCTCCACTGTGCAGTGCTCCCTCTCCAGCGTGATATTCCCACTGCCCCACTGTGACGTACTCCCTCTCCAGTGTGATATCTCCACTCCTCCAGTGTGCAGTGCTCCCTCTCCAGTGTGATATCCCCACTCAGCCACATGTACTCTGTGAACAGGAGGCACCTCCCATGGATGTCACCAAAGCGAGGAAGTACAGGGTACATTGTGCAAAGAGGACATTTTGCTAATAGCCATATTTATCAGCTGGGGAGGGGTGCACAGGGAGACTGTGGTAATATGTACCCCCAGCCCCGGGGACATGCTGCTGATAATGCTTATGGTAGCTGCAATATAAAACTCTCATCCATGATCCTCCTGCCCTTCCCAGCACATCCCAGGGGCCAGGCCCCAGCCAGCAGCAATGGGGGTTGTGGTGACGCTGTAGAGATGTAGGAGTTATGCTGGGTGCACACCTGCCGATATGTCTCTTCTATTCACTGGATCAGACATCGGATACATTGTGCATCCATGATATGTGCGCTCCCGCGGGTCGTTAGCATCATCGCCCATCGGGCCGACGGAGGAGGGCGCTAACAATGTCAAGCTGCAGAATGCAACATGACACTGGTCGGGTCCATCAGGTCAGACCTGGCAGCGGCAAGTGTGTACATACCGCGGGCCGAGTACTGTTGCCGGCAATGTCGGGCCGGGTACACATCTAATGCAGGGAACTGTGGTGACATGGCGCAGGATGTTATGAGATGACATTGCTCTTAAGCGAAGCCGGGGCGGATCCACAACACTGGAAAAGTGACACAATAACTAGAGAAGTGACACAATATCTGGAGAAGTGACACAATAACTAGAGAAGTGACACAATAACTGGAGAAGTGACACAATAACTAGAGAAGTGACACAATAACTGGAGAAGTGACACAATAACTAGAGAAGTGAGACAATAACTGGAGAAGTGACAATAACTGGAGAAGTGACACAATAACTAGAGAAGTGACACAATAACTGGAGAAGTGACACAATAAGTGGAGAAGTGACACAATAACTGGAGAAGTGACGCAATAACTGGAGAAGTGACGCAATAAGTGGAGAAGTGACACAATAACTAGAGAAGTGAAACCATAAGTGGAGAAGTGACACAATAAGTGGAGAAGTAACACAATAACTAGAGAAGTGACAATAACTGGAGAAGTGACACAATAACTAGAGAAGTGACACAATAACTGGAGAAGTGACACAAATACTAGAGAAGTGACACAATAACTAGAGAAGTGACACAATAACTAGAGAAGTGACACAATAACTGGAGAAGTGAAACAACTAGAGAAGTGACACAATAACTGGAGAAGTGACACAATAAGTGGAGAAGTGACAATAACTGGAGAAGTGACACAATAACTGGAGAAGTGACACAATAAGTGGAGAAGTGACACAATTACTAGAGAAGTGACACAATAACTGGAGAAGTGACACAATAACTATAGAAGAGACACAATAAGTGGAGAAGTGACACAATAACTAGAGAAGTCACACAATAACAAGAGAAGTGACACAATAACTAGAGAAGTGACACAATAACTGGAGAAGTGACACAATAACTAGAGAAGTGAGACAATAACTGGAGAAGTGACACAATAACTGGAGAAGTGACACAATAACTAGAGAAGTGACACAATAACTGGAGAAGTGACACAATAACTCGAGAAGTGACGCAATAACTGGAGAAGTGACGCAATAAGTGGAGAAGTGACAGAATAACTAGAGAAGTGACACAATAAGTGGAGAAGTGACACAATAACTAGAGAAGTGACACAATAACTAGAGAAGTGAAACCATAAGTGGAGAAGTGACACAATAAGTGGAGAAGTAACACAATAACTAGAGAAGTGACAATAACTGGAGAAGTGACACAATAACTGGAGAAGTGACACAAATACTAGAGAAGTGACACAATAACTGGAGAAGTGAGGCAATAACTAGAGAAGTGACACAATAAGTGGAGAAGTGACACAATAACTGGAGAAGTCACACAATAACAAGAGAAGTGACACAATAACTAGAGAAGTGACACAATAACTGGAGAAGTGACACAATAACTGGAGAAGTCACACAATAAATAGAGAAGTCACACAATAACTGGAGAAGTGACACAATAACTGGAGAAGTGACACAATAACAAGAGAAGTGACACAATAACTAGAGAAGTGACACAATAACTGGAGAAGTGACACAATAAGTGGAGAAGTGACACAATAACTGGAGAAGTGACGCAATAAGAGGAGAAGTGATGGAATAAGTGGAGAAGTGACAGAATAACTAGAGAAGTGACACAATAAGTGGAGAAGTGACACAATAACTAGAGAAGTGACACAATAACTAGAGAAGTGACAATAACTGGAGAAGTGACACAATAACTGGAGAAGTGACAATAACTGGAGAAGTGACACAATAAGTGGAGAAGTGACACAATTACTAGAGAAGTGACACAATAACTGGAGAAGTGACACAATAACTAGAGAAGTGACACAATAAGTGGAGAAGTGACACAATAACTGGAGAAGTCACACAATAACAAGAGAAGTGACACAATAACTAGAGAAGTGACACAATAACTGGAGAAGTGAAACAATAACTAGAGAAGTGACACAATAACTGGAGAAGTGACACAATAACTAGAGAAGTGACGCAATAAGTGGAGAAGTGACAGAATAACTGGAGAAATGACACAATAAGTGGAGAAGTGACACAATAACTGGAGAAGTGACACAATAACGGGAGAAGTGACATAATAACTAGAGAAGTGACACAATAAGTAGAGAAGTGACACAATAACTGGAGAAGTGACACAATAACTAGAGAAGTGACACAATAACTGGAGAAGTGACACAATAACTAGAGAAGTGACACAATAAGTGGAGAAGTGACACAATAAGTGGAGAAGTGACACAATAACTGGAGAAGTGACACAATAACTAGAGAAGTGACACAATAAGTGGAGAAGTGAAACAATAACTAGAGAAGTGACACAATAACTGGAGAAGTGACACAATAAGAGGAGAAGAGACAATAACTGGAGAAGTGACACAATAACTGGAGAAGTGACACAATAAGTGGAGAAGTGACACAATTACTAGAGAAGTGACACAATAACTGGAGAAGTGACACAATAACTAGAGAAGTGACACAATAAGTGGAGAAGTGACACAATAACTGGAGAAGTCACACAATAACAAGAGAAGTGACACAATAACTGGAGAAGTGACACAATAACTGGAGAAGTGACACAATAACTAGAGAAGTGACACAATAACTGGAGAAGTGACACAATAACTGGAGAAGTGACGCAATAAGTGGAGAAGTGACAGAATAACTAGAGAAGTGACACAATAAGTGGAGAAGTGACACAATAACTGGAGAAGTGACACAATAACTGGAGAAGTGACACAATAACTAGAGAAGTGACACAATAACTGGAGAAGTGACATAATAACTGGAGAAGTGACACAATAAGTGGAGAAGTGACACAATAACTGGAGAAGTGACACAATAACTAGAGAAGTGACACAATAACTGGAGAAGTGACACAATAAGTGGAGAAGTGACACAATAACTAGAGAAGTGACACAATAAGTGGAGAAGTGACACAATAACTAGAGAAGTGACACAATAAGTGGAGAAGTGACACAATAACTGGAGAAGTGACACAATAAGTGGAGAAGTGACACAATTACAAGTGACACAATAACTAGAGAAGTGACACAATAAGTGGAGAAGTGACACAATAACTGGAGAAGTGACACAATAAGTGGAGAAGTGACACAATAACTGGAGAAGTGACACAATAAGTGGAAAAGTGACACAATAACTGGAGAAGTGACACAATAAGTGGAGAAGTGACACAATAACTGGAGAAGTGACACAATAACTAGAGAAGTGAAACAATAACTGGAGAAGTGACACAATAACTAGAGAAGTGGCACAATAACTGGAGAAGTGACACAATAAGTGGAGAAGTGACACAATAAGTGGAGAAGTGACACAATAACTAGAGAAGTGACACAATAAGTGGAGAAGTGACAAAATAACTGGAGAAGTGACACAATAAGTGGAGAAGTGACACAATTACAAGTGACACAATAACTAGAGAAGTGACACAATAAGAGGAGAAGTGACACAATAACTGGAGAAGTGACACAATAAGTGGAGAAGTGACACAATAACTGGAGAAGTGACACAATAAGTGGAGAAGTGACACAATAACTGGAGAAGTGACACAATAACTGGAGAAGTGACAGAATAACTAGAGAAGTGACACAATAAGTGGAGAAGTGACACAATAACTGGAGAAGTGACACAATAAGTGGAGAAGTGACACAATAACTGGAGAAGTGACACAATAAGTGGAGAAGTGACACAATAACTGGAGAAGTGACATCTATAGGTGCAGAATAACAACAGTCTAATTACATACAAACAAAATAGTTGTGGCCAGGGCTGTAAGTAGGAGGTTGTGACCGCTGCCGCCGCCGCAGGTCCCTATGAGCACCTCTTTCGCCTCCTAATGGATCCCGCTAGCAAGGTGCCTGGGCCGGAGCCCTGTTAGAATGCTAGTTGTGACTATTAGATTAACAGGAAAGACATTACACTGTATAACACTCAGTGATCTCTGCACCAGGTAGTTACACTGCATAACACTCAGTGATCACTGCACCAGGTAGTTACACTGCATAACACTCAGTGATCACTGCACCAGGTAGTTACACTGCATAACACTCAGTGATCTCTGCACCAGGTAGTTACACTGTATAACACTCAGTGATCTCTGCACCAGGTAGTTACACTGTATAACACTCAGTGATCTCTGCACCAGATAGTTACACTGTATAACACTCAGTGATCTCTGCACCAGGTAGTAACACTGTATAACACTCAGTGATCTCTGCACCAGGTAGTTACACTGCATAACACTCAGTGATCTCTGCACCAGGTAGGTACACTGTATAACACTCAGTGATCACTGCACCAGGTAGTTACACTGTATAACACTCAGTGATCTCTGCACCAGGTAGTTACACTGTATAACACTCAGTGATGTCTGCACCAGGTAGTTACACTGTATAACACTCAGTGATCTCTGCACCAGGTAGTTACACTGTATAACACTCAGTGATCTCTGCACCAGGTAGTTACACTGTATAACACTCAGTGATCTCTGCACCAGGTAGTTACACTGTATAACACTCAGTGATCTCTGCACCAGGTAGTTACACTGCATAACACTCAGTGATCTCGGCACCAGGTAGTTACACTGCATAACACTCAGTGATCTCTGCACCAGGTAGGTACACTGTATAACACTCAGTGATCTCTGCACCAGGTAGTTACACTGTATAACACTCAGTGATGTCTGCACCAGGTAGTTACACTGTATAACACTCAGTGATGTCTGCACCAGGTAGTTACACTGTATAACACTCACTCATCTCTGCACCAGGTAGTTACACTGTATAACACTCAGTGATCTCTGCACCAGGTAGTTACACTGTATAACACTCAGTGATCTCTGCACCAGGTAGTTACACTGTGTAACACTCAGTGATCTCTGCACCAGGTAGTTACACTGTATAACACTCAGTGATCTCTGCGCCAGGTAGTTACACTGTATAACACTCAGTGATCTCTACATCAGGTTACACTGTATAACATTCAGTGATCTCTGCACCAGGTAGTTACACTGTATAACACTCAGTGATCTCTGCATAAGGTTACACTGTATAACACTCAGTGATCTCTGCACCAGGTAGTTACACTGTATAACACTCAGTGATCTCTGCACCAGGTAGTTACACTGTATAACACTCAGTAATCTCTGCACCAGGTAGTTACATTGTATAATACTCAGTGATCTCTGCACCAGGTAGTTACACTGTATAACACTCAGTGATCTCTGCATCAGGTTACACTGTATAACACTCAGTGATCTCTGCACCAGGTAGTTACACTGTATAACACTCAGTGATCTCTGCGCCAGGTAGTTACACTGTATAACACTCAGTGATCTCTGCACCAGGTAGTTACACTGTATAACACTCAGTAATCTCTGCACCAGGTAGTTACACTGTATAACACTCAGTGATCTCTGCGCCAGGTAGTAACACTGTATAACACTCAGTGATCTCTGCACCAGGTAGTTACACTGTATAACACTCAGTGATCTCTGCGCCAGGGAGTTACACTGTATAACACTCAGTGATCTCTGCGCCAGGTAGTTACACTGTATAACACTCAGTGATCTCTGCGCCAGGTAGTTACACTGTATAACACTCAGTGATCTCTGCGCCAGGTAGTTACACTGTATAACACTCAGTGATCTCTGCATCAGGTTACACTGTATAACACTCAGTGATCTCTGCACCAGGTAGTTACACTGTATAACACTCAGTGATCTCTGCGCCAGGTAGTTACACTGTATAACACTCAGTGATCTCTGCGCCAGGTAGTTACAGTGTATAACACTCAGTGATCTCTGCGCCAGGTAGTTACACTGTATAACACTCAGTGATCTCTGCACCATGTAGTTACACTGTATAACACTCAGTGATCTCTGCTTCAGGTTACACTGTATAACACTCAGTGAGCTCTGCACCAGGTAGTTACACTGTATAACACTCAGTGATCTCTGCACCAGGTAGTTACACTGTATAACACTCAGTGATCTCTGCACCAGGTAGTTACACTGTATAACACTCAGTGATCTCTGCGCCAGGTAGTTACACTGTATAACACTCAGTGATCTCTGCGCCAGGTAGTTACACTGTATAACACTCAGTGATCTCTGCGCCAGGTAGTTACACTGTATAACACTCAGTGATCTCTGCGCCATGTAGTTACACTGTATAACACTCAGTGAGCTCTGCACCAGGTAGTTACACTGTATAACACTCAGTGATCTCTGCACCAGGTAGTTACACTGTATAACACTCAGTGATCTCTGCACCAGGTAGTTACACTGTATAACACTCAGTGATCTCTGCCCCAGGTAGTTACACTGTATAACACTCAGTGATCTCTGCACCAGGTTGTTACACTGTATAACACTCAGTGATCTCTGCACCAGGTAGTTACACTGTATAACACTCAGTGATCTCTGCACCAGGTAGTTACACTGTATAACACTCAGTGATCTCTGCATCAGGATAAACTGTATAACACTCAGTGAGCTCTGCACCAGGTAGTTACACTGTATAACACTCAGTGATCTCTGCACCAGGTAGTTACACTGTATAACACTCAGTGATCTCTGCGCCAGGTAGTTACACTGTATAACACTCAGTGATCTCTGCGCCAGGTAGTTACACTGTATAACACTCAGTGATCTCTGCGCCAGGTAGTTACACTGTATAACACTCAGTGATCTCTGCGCCAGGTAGTTACACTGTATAACACTCGGTGATCTCTGCGCCAGGTAGTTACACTGTATAACACTCAGTGATCTCTGCGCCAGGTAGTTACACTGTATAACACTCAGTGATCTCTGCATCAGGTTACACTGTATAACACTCAGTGATCTCTGCGCCAGGTAGTTACACTGTATAACACTCAGTGATCTCTGCGCCAGGTAGTTACACTGTATAACACTCAGTGATCTCTGCGCCAGGTAGATACAGTGTATAACACTGAGTGATCTCTGCACCAGGTAGTTACACTGTATAACACTCAGTGATCTCTGCACCATGTAGTTACACTGTATAACACTCAGTGATCTCTGCATCAGGTTACACTGTATAACACTCAGTGAGCTCTGCACCAGGTAGTTACACTGTATAACACTCAGTGATCTCTGCACCAGGTAGTTACACTGTATAACACTCAGTGATCTCTGCACCAGGTAGTTACACTGTATAACACTCAGTGATCTCTGTGCCAGGTAGTTACACTGTATAACACTCAGTGATCTCTGCGCCAGGTAGTTACACTGTATAACACTCAGTGATCTCTGCGCCAGGTAGTTACACTGTATAACACTCAGTGAGCTCTGCGCCATGTAGTTACACTGTATAACACTCAGTGAGCTCTGCACCAGGTAGTTACACTGTATAACACTCAGTGATCTCTGCACCAGGTAGTTACACTGTATAACACTCAGTGATCTCTGCACCAGGTAGTTACACTGTATAACACTCAGTGATCTCTGCACCAGGTAGTTACACTGTATAACACTCAGTGATCTCTGCACCAGGTAGTTACACTGTATAACACTCAGTGATCTCTGCACCAGGTAGTTACACTGTATAACACTCAGTGATCTTTGCCCCAGGTTGTTACACTGTATAACACTCAGTGATCTCTGCACCAGGTAGTTACACTGTATAACACTCAGTGATCTCTGCACCAGGTAGTTACACTGTATAACACTCAGTGATCTCTGCACCAGGTAGTTACACTGTATAACACTCAGTGATCTCTGCATCAGGTTAAACTGTATAACACTCAGTGAGCTCTGCACCAGGTAGTTACACTGTATAACACTCAGTGATCTCTGCACCAAGTAGTTACACTGTATAACACTCAGTGATCTCTGCCCCAGGTAGTTACACTGTATAACACTCAGTGATCTCTGCACCAGGTAGTTACACTGTATAACACTCAGTGATCTCTGCCCCAGGTAGTTACACTGTATAACACTCAGTGATCTCTGCACCAGGTTGTTACACTGTATAACACTCAGTGATCTCTGCACCAGGTAGTTACACTGTATAACACTCAGTGATCTCTGCACCAGGTAGTTACACTGTATAACACTCAGTGATCTCTGCATCAGGTTAAACTGTATAACACTCAGTGATCTCTGCACCAGGTAGTTACACTGTATAACACTCAGTGATCTCTGCACCAGGTAGTTACACTGTATAACACTCAGTGAGCTCTGCACCAGGTAGTTACACTGTATAACACTCAGTGATCTCTACACCAGGTAGTTACACTGTATAACACTCAGTGATCTCTGCCCCAGGTAGTTACACTGTATAACACTCAGTGAGCTCTGCACCAGGTAGTTACACTGTATAACACTCAGTGATCTCTGCACCAGGTAGTTACACTGTATAACACTCAGTGATCTCTGCGCCAGGTAGTTACACTGTATAACACTCAGTGATCTCTGCCCCAGGTAGTTACACTGTATAACACTCAGTGATCTCTGCGCCAGGTAGTTACACTGTATAACACTCAGTGATCTCTGCGCCAGGTAGTTACACTGTATAACACTCAGTGTTCTCTGCGCCAGGTAGTTACACTGTATAACACTCAGTGATCTCTGCGCCAGGTAGTTACACTGTATAACACTCAGTGATCTCTGCGCCATGTAGTTACACTGTATAACACTCAGTGATCTCTGCGCCAGGTAGTTACACTGTATAACACTCACTGATCTCTGCGCCATGTAGTTACACTGTATAACACTCAGTGATCTCTGCGCCAGGTAGTTACACTGTATAACACTCAGTGTTCTCTGCGCCAGGTAGTTACACTGTATAACACTCAGTGATCTCTGCGCCAGGTAGTTACACTGTATAACACTCAGTGATCTCTGCGCCAGGTAGTTACACTGTATAACACTCAGTGATCTCTGCGCCAAGTAGTTACACTGTATAACACTCAGTGATCTCTGCGCCAGGTAATTACACTGTATAACACTCAGTGATCTCTGCGCCAGGTAGTTACACTGTATAACACTCAGTGATCTCTGCGCCAGGTAGTTACACTGTATAACACTCAGTGATCTCTGCGCCAGGTAGTTACACTGTATAACACTCAGTGATCTCTGCGCCAGGTAGTTACACTGTATAACACTCAGTGTTACCTGCGCCAGGTAGTTACACTGTATAACACTCAGTGATCTCTGCGCCAGGTAGTTACACTGTATAACACTCAGTGATCTCTGCGCCACGTAGTTACACTGTATAACACTCAGTGATCTCTGCGCCACGTAGTTACACTGTATAACACTCAGTGATCTCTGCGCCACGTAGTTACACTGTATAACACTCAGTGATCTCTGCGCCATGTAGTTACACTGTATAACACTCAGTGATCTCTGCCCCAGGTAGTTACACTGTATAACACTCAGTGATGTCTGCGCCAGGTAGTTACACTGTATAGCACTCAGTGATGTCTGCGCCAGGTAGTTACACTGTATAGCACTCAGTGATCTCTGCGCCAGGTAGTTACACTGTATAACACTCAGTGATGTCTGCGCCAGGTAGTTACACTGTATAGCACTCAGTGATCTCTGCACCAGGTAGTTACACTGTATAACACTCAGTGATCTCTGCATCAGGTAGTTACACTGTATAACACTCAGTGATCTCTGCATCAGGTTACACTGTATAACACTCGGTGATCTCTGCGCCAGGTAGTTACACTGTATAACACTCAGTGATCTCTGCATCAGGTTACACTGTATAACACTCAGTGATCTCTGCATCAGGTTACACTGTATAACACTCAGTGATCTCTGCACCAGGTAGTTACACTGTATAACACTCAGTGATCTCTGCACCAGGTAGTTACACTGTATAACACTCAGTGATCGCTGCACTAGGTAGTTACACTGTATAACACTCAGTGATCTCTGCATCAGGTAGTTACACTGTATAACACTCAGTGATCTCTGCATCAGGTTACACTGTATAACACTCAGTGATCTCTGCACCAGGTAGTTACACTGTATAACACTCAGTGATCTCTGCGCCAGGTAGTTACACTGTATAACACTCAGTGATCTCTGCATCAGGTTACACTGTATAACACTCAGTGATCTCTGCATCAGGTTACACTGTATAACACTCAGTGATCTCTGCACCAGGTAGTTACACTGTATAACACTCAGTGATCTCTGCACCAGGTAGTTACACTGTATAACACTCAGTGATCTCTGCACCAGGTAGTTACACTGTATAACACTCAGTGATCTCTGCATCAGGTAGTTACACTGTATAACACTCAGTGATCTCTGCATCAGGTTACACTGTATAACACTCAGTGATCTCTGCGCCAGGTAGTTACACTGTATAACACTCAGTGATCTCTGCATCAGGTTACACTGTATAACACTCAGTGATCTCTGCATCAGGTTACACTGTATAACACTCAGTGATCTCTGCACCAGGTAGTTACACTGTATAACATTCAGTGATCTCTGCATCAGGTTACACTGTATAACACTCAGTGATCTCTGCACCAGGTAGTTACACTGTATAACACTCAGTGATCTCTGCGCCAGGTAGTTACACTGTATAACACTCAGTGATCTCTGCATCAGGTTACACTGTATAACACTCAGTGATCTCTGCACCAGGTAGTTACACTGTATAACACTCAGTGATCTCTGCACCATGTAGTTACACTGTATAACACTCAGTGATCTCTGCACCAGGTAGTTACACTGTATAACACTCAGTGATCTCTGCACCAGGTAGTTACACTGTATAACACTCAGTGATCTCTGCACCAGGTAGTTACACTGTATAACACTCAGTGATCTCTGCATCAGGTAGTTACACTGTATAACACTCAGTGATCTCTGCGCCAGGTAGTTACACTGTATAACACTCAGTGATCTCTGCGCCAAGTAGTTACACTGTATAACACTCAGTGATCTCTGCGCCAGGTAGTTACACTGTATAACACTCAGTGATCTCTGCGCCAGGTAGTTACACTGTATAACACTCAGTGATCTCTGCACCAGGTAGTTACACTGTATAACACTCAGTGATCTCTGCGCCAGGTAGTTACACTGTATAACACTCAGTGATCTCTGCGCCAGGTAGTTACACTGTATAACACTCAGTGATCTCTGCGCCAGGTAGTTACACTGTATAACACTCAGTGTTACCTGCGCCAGGTAGTTACACTGTATAACACTCAGTGATCTCTGCGCCAGGTAGTTACACTGTATAACACTCAGTGATCTCTGCGCCACGTAGTTACACTGTATAACACTCAGTGATCTCTGCGCCACGTAGTTACACTGTATAACACTCAGTGATCTCTGCGCCACGTAGTTACACTGTATAACACTCAGTGATCTCTGCGCCATGTAGTTACACTGTATAACACTCAGTGTTCTCTGCGCCAGGTAGTTACACTGTATAACACTCAGTGATGTCTGCGCCAGGTAGTTACACTGTATAACACTCAGTGATCTCTGCCCCAGGTAGTTACACTGTATAACACTCAGTGATCTCTGCGCCAGGTAGTTACACTGTATAACACTCAGTGATGTCTGCGCCAGGTAGTTACACTGTATAACACTCAGTGATCGCTGCACTAGGTAGTTACACTGTATAACACTCAGTGATCTCTGCATCAGGTAGTTACACTGTATAACACTCAGTGATCTCTGCGCCAGGTAGTTACACTGTATAACACTCAGTGATCTCTGCATCAGGTTACACTGTATAACACTCAGTGATCTCTGCATCAGGTTACACTGTATAACACTCAGTGATCTCTGCATCAGGTTACACTGTATAACACTCAGTGATCTCTGCATCAGGTTACACTGTATAACACTCAGTGATCTCTGCGCCAGGTAGTTACACTGTATAACACTCAGTGATCTCTGCATCAGGTTACACTGTATAACACTCAGTGATCTCTGCATCAGGTTACACTGTATAACACTCAGTGATCTCTGCACCAGGTAGTTACACTGTATAACACTCAGTGATCGCTGCACTAGGTAGTTACACTGTATAACACTCAGTGATCTCTGCATCAGGTAGTTACACTGTATAACACTCAGTGATCTCTGCATCAGGTTACACTGTATAACACTCAGTGATCTCTGCATCAGGTTACACTGTATAACACTCAGTGATCTCTGCGCCAGGTAGTTACACTGTATAACACTCAGTGATCTCTGCATCAGGTTACACTGTATAACACTCAGTGATCTCTGCACCATGTAGTTACACTGTATAACACTCAGTGATCTCTGCACCAGGTAGTTACACTGTATAACACTCAGTGATCTCTGCACCAGGTAGTTACACTGTATAACACTCAGTGATCTCTGCATCAGGTAGTTACACTGTATAACACTCAGTGATCTCTGCACCAGGTAGTTACACTGTATAACACTCAGTGATCTCTGCATCAGGTTAAACTGTATAACACTCAGTGAGCTCTGCACCAGGTAGTTACACTGTATAACACTCAGTGATCTCTGCACCAGGTAGTTACACTGTATAACACTCAGTGATCTCTGCGCCAGGTAGTTACACTGTATAACACTCAGTGATCTCTGCGCCAGGTAGTTACACTGTATAACACTCAGTGATCTCTGCGCCAGGTAGTTACACTGTATAACACTCAGTGTTCTCTGCGCCAGGTAGTTACACTGTATAACACTCAGTGATCTCTGCGCCAGGTAGTTACACTATATAACACTCAGTGATCTCTGCGCCATGTAGTTACACTGTATAACACTCAGTGATCTCTGCGCCAGGTAGTTACACTGTATAACACTCAGTGATCTCTGCGCCAGGTAGTTACACTGTATAACACTCAGTGATCTCTGCGCCAGGTAGTTACACTGTATAACACTCAGTGATCTCTGCGCCAGGTAGTTACACTGTATAACACTCAGTGTTCTCTGCGCCAGGTAGTTACACTGTATAACACTCAGTGTTCTCTGCGCCAGGTAGTTACACTGTATAACACTCAGTGATCTCTGCGCCAAGTAGTTACACTGTATAACACTCAGTGATCTCTGCGCCAAGTAGTTACACTGTATAACACTCAGTGATCTCTGCGCCAGGTAGTTACACTGTATAACACTCAGTGATCTCTGCGCCAGGTAGTTACACTGTATAACACTCAGTGATCTCTGCGCCAGGTAGTTACACTGTATAACACTCAGTGATCTCTGCGCCAAGTAGTTACACTGTATAACACTCAGTGATCTCTGCGCCAAGTAGTTACACTGTATAACACTCAGTGATCTCTGCGCCAGGTAGTTACACTGTATAACACTCAGTGATCTCTGCGCCAGGTAGTTACACTGTATAACACTCAGAGATCTCTGCGCCAGGTAGTTACACTGTATAACACTCAGTGATCTCTGCGCCAGGTAGTTACACTGTATAACACTCAGTGATCTCTGCGCCACGTAGTTACACTGTATAACACTCAGTGATCTCTGCGCCAGGTAGTTACACTGTATAACACTCAGAGATCTCTGCGCCAGGTAGTTACACTGTATAACACTCAGTGATCTCTGCGCCAGGTAGTTACACTGTATAACACTCAGTGATCTCTGCGCCAGGTAGTTACACTGTATAACACTCAGTGATCTCTGCGCCAGGTAGTTACACTGTATAACACTCAGTGATCTCTGCGCCAGGTAGTTACACTGTATAACACTCAGTGATCTCTGCGCCAGGTAGTTACACTGTATAACACTCAGTGATCTCTGCGCCACGTAGTTACACTGTATAACACTCAGTGATCTCTGCGCCACGTAGTTACACTGTATAACACTCAGTGATCTCTGCGCCATGTAGTTACACTGTATAACACTCAGTGATCTCTGCGCCAGGTAGTTACACTGTATAACACTCAGTGATCTCTGCCCCAGGTTGTTACTCTGTATAACACTCAGTGATCTCTGCGCCAGGTAGTTACACTGTATAACACTCAGTGATCTCTGCGCCAGGTAGTTACACTGTATAACACTCAGTGATCTCTGCGCCAGGTAGTTACACTGTATAACACTCAGTGATCTCTGCGCCAAGTAGTTACACTGTATAACACTCAGTGATCTCTGCGCCAGGTAGTTACACTGTATAACACTCAGTGATCTCTGCGCCAGGTAGTTACACTGTATAACACTCAGTGATCTCTGCGCCAGGTAGTTACACTGTATAACACTCAGTGATCTCTGCGCCAGGTAGTTACACTGTATAACACTCAGTGATCTCTGCGCCAGGTAGTTACACTGTATAACACTCAGTGTTATCTGCGCCATATAGTTACACTGTATAACACTCAGTGATCTCTGCGCCAGGTAGTTACACTGTATAACACTCAGTGATCTCTGCGCCACGTAGTTACACTGTATAACACTCAGTGATCTCTGCGCCACGTAGTTACACTGTATAACACTCAGTGATCTCTGCGCCACGTAGTTACACTGTATAACATTCAGTGATCTCTGCGCCATGTAGTTACACTGTATAACACTCAGTGATCTCTGCCCCAGGTAGTTACACTGTATAACACTCAGTGATCTCTGCGCCAGGTAGTTACACTGTATAACACTCAGTGATGTCTGCGCCAGGTAGTTACACTGTATAGCACTCAGTGATCTCTGCGCCAGGTAGTTACACTGTATAACACTCAGTGATCGCTGCACTAGGTAGTTACACTGTATAACACTCAGTGATCTCTGTATCAGGTAGTTACACTGTATAACACTCAGTGATCTCTGCATCAGGTTACACTGTATAACACTCAGTGATCTCTGCGCCAGGTAGTTACACTGTATAACACTCAGTGATCTCTGCATCAGGTTACACTGTATAACACTCAGTGATCTCTGCATCAGGTTACACTGTATAACACTCAGTGATCTCTGCACCAGGTAGTTACACTGTATAACACTCAGTGATCTCTGCACCAGGTAGTTACACTGTATAACACTCAGTGATCTCTGCATCAGGTAGTTACACTGTATAACACTCAGTGATCTCTGCATCAGGTTACACTGTATAACACTCAGTGATCTCTGCACCAGGTAGTTACACTGTATAACACTCAGTGATCTCTGCACCATGTAGTTACACTGTATAACACTCAGTGATCTCTGCACCAGGTTGTTACACTGTATAACACTCAGTGATCTCTGCACCAGGTAGTTACACTGTATAACACTCAGTGATCTCTGCATCAGGTAGTTACACTGTATAACACTCAGTGATCTCTGCGCCAGGTAGTTACACTGTATAACACTCAGTGATCTCTGCATCAGGTTAAACTGTATAACACTCAGTGAGCTCTGCACCAGGTAGTTACACTGTATAACACTCAGTGATCTCTGCACCAGGTAGTTACACTGTATAACACTCAGTGATCTCTGCGCCAGGTAGTTACACTGTATAACACTCAGTGATCTCTGCATCAGGTTAAACTGTATAACACTCAGTGAGCTCTGCACCAGGTAGTTACACTGTATAACACTCAGTGATCTCTGCGCCAGGTAGTTACACTGTATAACACTCAGTGATCTCTGCATCAGGTTACACTGTATAACACTCAGTGATCTCTGCATCAGGTTACACTGTATAACACTCAGTGATCTCTGCATCAGGTTACACTGTATAACACTCAGTGAGCTCTGCACCAGGTAGTTACACTGTATAACACTCAGTGATCTCTGCACCAGGTAGTTACACTGTATAACACTCAGTGATCTCTGCATCAGGTAGTTACACTGTATAACACTCAGTGATCTCTGCGCCAGGTAGTTACACTGTATAACACTCAGTGATCTCTGCATCAGGTAGTTACACTGTATAACACTCAGTGATCTCTGCACCAGGTAGTTACACTGTATAACACTCAGTGATCTCTGCACCAGGTAGTTACACTGTATAACACTCAGTGATCTCTGCATCAGGTAGTTATACTGTATAACACTCAGTGATCTCTGCATCAGGTTACACTGTATAACACTCAGTGATCTCTGCGCCAGGTAGTTACACTGTATAACACTCAGTGATCTCTGCACCAGGTAGTTACACTGTATAACACTCAGTGAGCTCTGCACCAGGTAGTTACACTGTATAACACTCAGTGATCTCTGCACCAGGTAGTTACACTGTATAACACTCAGTGATCTCTGCACCATGTAGTTACACTGTATAACACTCAGTGATCTCTGCACCAGGTAGTTACACTGTATAACACTCAGTGATCTCTGCGCCAGGTAGTTACACTGTATAACACTCAGTGATCTCTGCATCAGGTTAAACTGTATAACACTCAGTGAGCTCTGCACCAGGTAGTTACACTGTATAACACTCAGTGATCTCTGCACCAGGTAGTTACACTGTATAACACTCAGTGATCTCTGCACCAGGTAGTTACACTGTATAACACTCAGTGTTCTCTGCGCCAGGTAGTTACACTGTATAACACTCAGTGATCTCTGCGCCAGGTAGTTACACTGTATAACACTCAGTGATCTCTGCGCCAGGTAGTTACACTGTATAACACTCAGTGTTCTCTGCGCCAGGTAGTTACACTGTATAGCACTCAGTGATCTCTGCACCAGGTAGTTACACTGTATAACACTCAGTGATCTCTGCGCCAGGTAGTTACACTGTATAACACTCAGTGATCTCTGCGCCAGGTAGTTACACTGTATAACACTCAGTGATCTCTGCGCCAGGTAGTTACACTGTATAACACTCAGTGATCGCTGCACTAGGTAGTTACACTGTATAACACTCAGTGATCTCTGCATCAGGTAGTTACACTGTATAACACTCAGTGATCTCTGCATCAGGTTACACTGTATAACACTCAGTGATCTCTGCGCCAGGTAGTTACACTGTATAACACTCAGTGATCTCTGCATCAGGTTACACTGTATAACACTCAGTGATCTCTGCGCCAGGTAGTTACACTGTATAACACTCAGTGATCTCTGCATCAGGTAGTTACACTGTATAACACTCAGTGATCTCTGCATCAGGTTACACTGTATAACACTCAGTGATCTCTGCACCAGGTAGTTACACTGTATAACACTCAGTGATCTCTGCACCAGGTAGTTACACTGTGTAACACTCAGTGATCTCTGCATCAGGTTACACTGTATAACACTCAGTGATCTCTGCGCCAGGTAGTTACACTGTATAACACTCAGTGATCTCTGCATCAGGTTACACTGTATAACATTCAGTGATCTCTGCATCAGGTTACACTGTATAACACTCAGTGATCTCTGCACCAGGTAGTTACACTGTATAACACTCAGTGATCTCTGCACCAGGTAGTTACACTGTATAACACTCAGTGATCTCTGCACCAGGTTGTTACACTGTATAACACTCAGTGATCTCTGCACCAGGTAGTTACACTGTATAACACTCAGCGATCTCTGCATCAGGTAGTTACACTGTATAACACTCAGTGATCTCTGCGCCAGGTAGTTACACTGTATAACACTCAGTGATCTCTGCACCAGGTAGTTACACTGTATAACACTCAGTGATCTCTGCACCAGGTAGTTACACTGTATAACACTCAGTGTTCTCTGCGCCAGGTAGTTACACTGTATAACACTCAGTGATCTCTGCGCCAGGTAGTTACACTGTATAACACTCAGTGATCTCTGCGCCAGGTAGTTACACTGTATAACACTCAGTGTTCTCTGCGCCAGGTAGTTACACTGTATAGCACTCAGTGATCTCTGCACCAGGTAGTTACACTGTATAACACTCAGTGATCTCTGCGCCAGGTAGTTACACTGTATAACACTCAGTGATCTCTGCGCCAGGTAGTTACACTGTATAACACTCAGTGATCTCTGCGCCAGGTAGTTACACTGTATAACACTCAGTGATCTCTGCGCCAGGTAGTTACACTGTATAACACTCAGTGTTCTCTGCGCCAGGTAGTTACACTGTATAGCACTCAGTGATCTCTGCACCAGGTAGTTACACTGTATAACACTCAGTGATCTCTGCGCCAGGTAGTTACACTGTATAACACTCAGTGATCTCTGCGCCAGGTAGTTACACTGTATAACACTCAGTGATCTCTGCGCCAGGTAGTTACACTGTATAACACTCAGTGTTCTCTGCGCCAGGTAGTTACACTGTATAACACTCAGTGATCTCTGCGCCAGGTAGTTACACTATATAACACTTAGTGATCTCTGCGCCATGTAGTTACACTGTATAACACTCAGTGATCTCTGCGCCAGGTAGTTACACTGTATAACACTCAGTGATCTCTGCGCCAGGTAGTTACACTGTATAACACTCAGTGATCTCTGCGCCAAGTAGTTACACTGTATAACACTCAGTGATCTCTGCGCCAGGTAGTTACACTGTATAACACTCAGTGATCTCTGCGCCAGGTAGTTACACTGTATAACACTCAGTGATCTCTGCGCCAGGTAGTTACACTGTATAACACTCAGTGATCTCTGTGCCAGGTAGTTACATTGTATAACACTCAGTGATCTCTGCGCCACGTAGTTACACTGTATAACACTCAGAGATCTCTGCGCCAGGGTGTTACACTGTATAACACTCAGTGATCTCTGCGCCAGGTAGTTACACTGTATAACACTCAGTGATCTCTGCGCCAGGTAGTTACACTGTATAACACTCAGTGTTCTCTGCGCCAGGTAGTTACACTGTATAACACTCAGTGATCTCTGCGCCAGGTAGTTACACTGTATAACACTCAGTGATCTCTGCGCCAGGTAGTTACACTGTATAACACTCAGTGATCTCTGCGCCACGTAGTTACACTGTATAACACTCAGTGTTCTCTGCGCCAGGTAGTTACACTGTATAACACTCAGTGATCTCTGCGCCAGGTAGTTACACTGTATAACACTCAGTGATCTCTGCGCCAGGTAGTTACACTGTATAACACTCAGTGATCTCTGCCCCAGGTAGTTACACTGTATAACACTCAGTGATCTCTGCCCCAGGTTGTTACTCTGTATAACACTCAGTGATCTCTGCGCCAGGTAGTTACACTGTATAACACTCAGTGATCTCTGCGCCAGGTAGTTACACTGTATAACACTCAGTGATCTCTGCGCCAGGTAGTTACACTGTATAACACTCAGTGATCTCTGCGCCAGGTAGTTACACTGTATAACACTCAGTGATCTCTGCGCCAGGTAGTTACACTGTATAACACTCAGTGATCTCTGCGCCAGGTAGTTACACTGTATAATACTCAGTGATGTCTGCGCCAGGTAGTTACACTGTATAACACTCAGTGATGTCTGCGCCAGGTAGTTACACTGTATAACACTCAGTGATCTCTGCACCAGGTAGTTACACTGTATAACACTCAGTGATCGCTGTACTAGGTAGTTACACTGTATAACACTCTGTGATCTCTGCGCCAGGTAGTTACACTGTATAACACTCTGTGATCTCTGCGCCAGGTAGTTACACTGTATAACACTCTGTGATCTCTGCGCCAGGTAGTTACACTGTATAACACTCTGTGATCTCTGCGCCAGGTAGTTACACTGTATAACACTCAGTGATCTCTGCACCAGGTAGTTACACTGTATAACACTCAGTGATCTCTGCATCAGGTAGTTACACTGTATAACACTCTGTGATCTCTGCACCAGGTAGTTACACTGTATAACACTCAGTGATCTCTGCATCAGGTTACACTGTATAACACTCAGTGATCTCTGCACCAGGTAGTTACACTGTATAACACTCAGTGATCTCTGCGCCACGTAGTTACACTGTATAACACTCAGTGATCTCTGCGCCACGTAGTTACACTGTATAACACTCAGTGATCTCTGCGCCACGTAGTTACACTGTATAACACTCAGTGATCTCTGCGCCAGGTAGTTACACTGTATAGCACTCAGTGATCTCTGCGCCAGGTAGTTACACTGTATAACACTCAGTGATCTCTGCATCAGGTAGTTACACTGTATAACACTCAGTGATCTCTGCATCAGGTTACACTGTATAACACTCAGTGATCTCTGCGCCAGGTAGTTACACTGTATAACACTCAGTGATCTCTGCATCAGGTTACACTGTATAACACTCAGTGATCTCTGCGCCAGGTAGTTACACTGTATAACACTCAGTGATCTCTGCGCCAGGTAGTTACACTGTATAACACTCAGTGATCGCTGCACTAGGTAGTTACACTGTATAACACTCAGTGATCTCTGCATCAGGTAGTTACACTGTATAACACTCAGTGATCTCTGCATCAGGTTACACTGTATAACACTCAGTGATCTCTGCGCCAGGTAGTTACACTGTATAACACTCAGTGATCTCTGCATCAGGTTACACTGTATAACACTCAGTGATCTCTGCATCAGGTTACACTGTATAACACTCAGTGATCTCTGCACCAGGTAGTTACACTGTATAACACTCAGTGATCTCTGCATCAGGTAGTTACACTGTATAACACTCAGTGATCTCTGCATCAGGTTACACTGTATAACACTCAGTGATCTCTGCGCCAGGTAGTTACACTGTATAACACTCAGTGATCTCTGCGCCAGGTAGTTACACTGTATAACACTCAGTGATCTCTGCATCAGGTTACACTGTATAACATTCAGTGATCTCTGCATCAGGTTACACTGTATAACACTCAGTGATCTCTGCATCAGGTTACACTGTATAACACTCAGTGATCTCTGCATCAGGTTACACTGTATAACACTCAGTGATCTCTGCATCAGGTTACACTGTATAACACTCAGTGATCTCTGCACCAGGTAGTTACACTGTATAACACTCAGTGATCTCTGCACCATGTAGTTACACTGTATAACACTCAGTGATCTCTGCACCAGGTTGTTACACTGTATAACACTCAGTGATCTCTGCACCAGGTAGTTACACTGTATAACACTCAGTGATCTCTGCATCAGGTAGTTACACTGTATAACACTCAGTGATCTCTGCGCCAGGTAGTTACACTGTATAACACTCAGTGATCTCTGCATCAGGTTAAACTGTATAACACTCAGTGAGCTCTGCACCAGGTAGTTACACTGTATAACACTCAGTGATCTCTGCACCAGGTAGTTACACTGTATAACACTCAGTGATCTCTGCATCAGGTAGTTACACTGTATAACACTCAGTGATCTCTGCGCCAGGTAGTTACACTGTATAACACTCAGTGATCTCTGCATCAGGTTAAACTGTATAACACTCAGTGAGCTCTGCACCAGGTAGTTACACTGTATAACACTCAGTGATCTCTGCGCCAGGAAGTTACACTGTATAACACTCAGTGATCTCTGCATCAGGTTACACTGTATAACACTCAGTGATCTCTGCATCAGGTTACACTGTATAACACTCAGTGATCTCTGCACCAGGTAGTTACACTGTATAACACTCAGTGATCTCTGCACCAGGTAGTTACACTGTATAACACTCAGTGATCTCTGCATCAGGTAGTTACACTGTATAACACTCAGTGATCTCTGCATCAGGTTACACTGTATAACACTCAGTGATCTCTGCGCCAGGTAGTTACACTGTATAACACTCAGTGATCTCTGCGCCAGGTAGTTACACTGTATAACACTCAGTGTTCTCTGCGCCAGGTAGTTACACTGTATAGCACTCAGTGATCTCTGCACCAGGTAGTTACACTGTATAACACTCAGTGATCTCTGCGCCAGGTAGTTACACTGTATAACACTCAGTGATCTCTGCGCCAGGTAGTTACACTGTATAACACTCAGTGATCGCTGCACTAGGTAGTTACACTGTATAACACTCAGTGATCTCTGCATCAGGTAGTTACACTGTATAACACTCAGTGATCGCTGCACTAGGTAGTTACACTGTATAACACTCAGTGATCTCTGCATCAGGTTACACTGTATAACACTCAGTGATCTCTGCGCCAGGTAGTTACACTGTATAACACTCAGTGATCTCTGCATCAGGTTACACTGTATAACACTCAGTGATCTCTGCATCAGGTTACACTGTATAACACTCAGTGATCTCTGCACCAGGTAGTTACACTGTATAACACTCAGTGATCTCTGCACCAGGTAGTTACACTGTATAACACTCAGTGATCTCTGCATCAGGTTACACTGTATAACACTCAGTGATCTCTGCGCCAGGTAGTTACACTGTATAACACTCAGTGATCTCTGCATCAGGTTACACTGTATAACATTCAGTGATCTCTGCATCAGGTTACACTGTATAACACTCAGTGATCTCTGCACCAGGTAGTTACACTGTATAACACTCAGTGATCTCTGCACCATGTAGTTACACTGTATAACACTCAGTGATCTCTGCACCAGGTTGTTACACTGTATAACACTCAGTGATCTCTGCACCAGGTAGTTACACTATATAACACTCAGTGATCTCTGCATCAGGTAGTTACACTGTATAACACTCAGTGATCTCTGCGCCAGGTAGTTACACTGTATAACACTCAGTGATCTCTGCATCAGGTTAAACTGTATAACACTCAGTGAGCTCTGCACCAGGTAGTTACACTGTATAACACTCAGTGATCTCTGCACCAGGTAGTTACACTGTATAACACTCAGTGATCTCTGCACCAGGTAGTTACACTGTATAACACTCAGTGTTCTCTGCGCCAGGTAGTTACACTGTATAACACTCAGTGATCTCTGCGCCAGGTAGTTACACTGTATAACACTCAGTGATCTCTGCGCCAGGTAGTTACACTGTATAACACTCAGTGTTCTCTGCGCCAGGTAGTTACACTGTATAGCACTCAGTGATCTCTGCACCAGGTAGTTACACTGTATAACACTCAGTGATCTCTGCGCCAGGTAGTTACACTGTATAACACTCAGTGATCTCTGCGCCAGGTAGTTACACTGTATAACACTCAGTGATCTCTGCGCCAGGTAGTTACACTGTATAACACTCAGTGATCTCTGCGCCAGGTAGTTACACTGTATAACACTCAGTGTTCTCTGCGCCAGGTAGTTACACTGTATAGCACTCAGTGATCTCTGCACCAGGTAGTTACACTGTATAACACTCAGTGATCTCTGCGCCAGGTAGTTACACTGTATAACACTCAGTGATCTCTGCGCCAGGTAGTTACACTGTATAACACTCAGTGATCTCTGCGCCAGGTAGTTACACTGTATAACACTCAGTGTTCTCTGCGCCAGGTAGTTACACTGTATAACACTCAGTGATCTCTGCGCCAGGTAGTTACACTATATAACACTTAGTGATCTCTGCGCCATGTAGTTACACTGTATAACACTCAGTGATCTCTGCGCCAGGTAGTTACACTGTATAACACTCAGTGATCTCTGCGCCAGGTAGTTACACTGTATAACACTCAGTGATCTCTGCGCCAAGTAGTTACACTGTATAACACTCAGTGATCTCTGCGCCAGGTAGTTACACTGTATAACACTCAGTGATCTCTGCGCCAGGTAGTTACACTGTATAACACTCAGTGATCTCTGCGCCAGGTAGTTACACTGTATAACACTCAGTGATCTCTGCGCCAGGTAGTTACATTGTATAACACTCAGTGATCTCTGCGCCACGTAGTTACACTGTATAACACTCAGAGATCTCTGCGCCAGGTAGTTACACTGTATAACACTCAGTGATCTCTGCGCCAGGTAGTTACACTGTATAACACTCAGTGATCTCTGCGCCAGGTAGTTACACTGTATAACACTCAGTGTTCTCTGCGCCAGGTAGTTACACTGTATAACACTCAGTGATCTCTGCGCCAGGTAGTTACACTGTATAACACTCAGTGATCTCTGCGCCAGGTAGTTACACTGTATAACACTCAGTGATCTCTGCGCCACGTAGTTACACTGTATAACACTCAGTGATCTCTGCGCCACGTAGTTACACTGTATAACACTCAGTGATCTCTGCGCCATGTAGTTACACTGTATAACACTCAGTGATCTCTGCGCCAGGTAGTTACACTGTATAACACTCAGTGATCTCTGCGCCAGGTAGTTACACTGTATAACACTCAGTGATCTCTGCCCCAGGTAGTTACACTGTATAACACTCAGTGATCTCTGCCCCAGGTTGTTACTCTGTATAACACTCAGTGATCTCTGCGCCAGGTAGTTACACTGTATAACACTCAGTGATCTCTGCGCCAGGTAGTTACACTGTATAACACTCAGTGATCTCTGCGCCAGGTAGTTACACTGTATAACACTCAGTGATCTCTGCGCCAGGTAGTTACACTGTATAACACTCAGTGATCTCTGCGCCAGGTAGTTACACTGTATAACACTCAGTGATCTCTGCGCCAGGTAGTTACACTGTATAACACTCAGTGATCTCTGCGCCAGGTAGTTACACTGTATAACACTCAGTGATCTCTGCGCCAGGTAGTTACACTGTATAACACTCAGTGATGTCTGCGCCAGGTAGTTACACTGTATAACACTCAGTGATCTCTGCGCCAGGTAGTTACACTGTATAACACTCAGTGATCGCTGTACTAGGTAGTTACACTGTATAACACTCTGTGATCTCTGCGCCAGGTAGTTACACTGTATAACACTCTGTGATCTCTGCGCCAGGTAGTTACACTGTATAACACTCTGTGATCTCTGCGCCAGGTAGTTACACTGTATAACACTCTGTGATCTCTGCGCCAGGTAGTTACACTGTATAACACTCAGTGATCTCTGCACCAGGTAGTTACACTGTATAACACTCAGTGATCTCTGCATCAGGTAGTTACACTGTATAACACTCTGTGATCTCTGCGCCAGGTAGTTACACTGTATAACACTCAGTGATCTCTGCATCAGGTTACACTGTATAACACTCAGTGATCTCTGCACCAGGTAGTTACACTGTATAACACTCAGTGATCTCTGCACCATGTAGTTACACTGTATAACACTCAGTGATCTCTGCGCCAGGTAGTTACACTGTATAACACTCAGTGATCTCTGCGCCAGGTAGTTACACTGTATAACACTCAGTGATCTCTGCGCCAGGTAGTTACACTGTATAACACTCAGTGATCTCTGCACCAGGTGGTTACACTGTATAACACTCAGTGATCTCTGCATCAGGTTACACTGTATAACACTCAGTGATCTCTGCACCAGGTAGTTACACTGTATAACACTCAGTGATCTCTGCGCCAGGTAGTTACACTGTATAACACTCAGTGATCTCTGCGCCAGGTAGTTACACTGTATAACACTCAGTGATCTCTGCGCCAGGTAGTTACACTGTATAACACTCAGTGATCTCTGCATCAGGTAGTTACACTGTATAACACTCAGTGATCTCTGCACCAGGTGGTTACACTGTATAACACTCAGTGATCGCTGTACTAGGTAGTTACACTGTATAACACTCTGTGATCTCTGCGCCAGGTAGTTACACTGTATAACACTCTGTGATCTCTGCGCCAGGTAGTTACACTGTATAACACTCTGTGATCTCTGCGCCAGGTAGTTACACTGTATAACACTCTGTGATCTCTGCGCCAGGTAGTTACACTGTATAACACTCAGTGATCTCTGCACCAGGTAGTTACACTGTATAACACTCAGTGATCTCTGCATCAGGTAGTTACACTGTATAACACTCTGTGATCTCTGCGCCAGGTAGTTACACTGTATAACACTCAGTGATCTCTGCATCAGGTTACACTGTATAACACTCAGTGATCTCTGCACCAGGTAGTTACACTGTATAACACTCAGTGATCTCTGCACCATGTAGTTACACTGTATAACACTCAGTGATCTCTGCGCCAGGTAGTTACACTGTATAACACTCAGTGATCTCTGCGCCAGGTAGTTACACTGTATAACACTCAGTGATCTCTGCGCCAGGTAGTTACACTGTATAACACTCAGTGATCTCTGCACCAGGTGGTTACACTGTATAACACTCAGTGATCTCTGCATCAGGTTACACTGTATAACACTCAGTGATCTCTGCACCAGGTAGTTACACTGTATAACACTCAGTGATCTCTGCGCCAGGTAGTTACACTGTATAACACTCAGTGATCTCTGCGCCAGGTAGTTACACTGTATAACACTCAGTGATCTCTGCGCCAGGTAGTTACACTGTATAACACTCAGTGATCTCTGCATCAGGTAGTTACACTGTATAACACTCAGTGATCTCTGCACCAGGTGGTTACACTGTATAACACTCAGTGATCTCTGCATCAGGTTACACTGTATAACACTCAGTGATCTCTGCACCAGGTAGTTACACTGTATAACACTCAGTGATCTCTGCGCCAGGTAGTTACACTGTATAACACTCAGTGATCTCTGCGCCAGGTAGTTACACTGTATAACACTCAGTGATCTCTGCATCAGGTTAAACTGTATAACACTCAGTGAGCTCTGCATCAGGTTAAACTGTATAACACTCAGTGAGCTCTGCACCAGGTAGTTACACTGTATAACACTCAGTGATCTCTGCGCCAGGTAGTTACACTGTATAACACTCAGTGATCTCTGCATCAGGTTACACTGTATAACACTCAGTGATCTCTGCATCAGGTTACACTGTATAACACTCAGTGATCTCTGCACCAGGTAGTTACACTGTATAACACTCAGTGATCTCTGCACCAGGTAGTTACACTGTATAACACTCAGTGATCTCTGCATCAGGTAGTTACACTGTATAACACTCAGTGATCTCTGCATCAGGTTACACTGTATAACACTCAGTGATCTCTGCGCCAGGTAGTTACACTGTATAACACTCAGTGATCTCTGCGCCAGGTAGTTACACTGTATAACACTCAGTGTTCTCTGCGCCAGGTAGTTACACTGTATAGCACTCAGTGATCTCTGCACCAGGTAGTTACACTGTATAACACTCAGTGATCTCTGCGCCAGGTAGTTACACTGTATAACACTCAGTGATCTCTGCGCCAGGTAGTTACACTGTATAACACTCAGTGATCGCTGCACTAGGTAGTTACACTGTATAACACTCAGTGATCTCTGCATCAGGTAGTTACACTGTATAACACTCAGTGATCGCTGCACTAGGTAGTTACACTGTATAACACTCAGTGATCTCTGCATCAGGTTACACTGTATAACACTCAGTGATCTCTGCGCCAGGTAGTTACACTGTATAACACTCAGTGATCTCTGCATCAGGTTACACTGTATAACACTCAGTGATCTCTGCATCAGGTTACACTGTATAACACTCAGTGATCTCTGCACCAGGTAGTTACACTGTATAACACTCAGTGATCTCTGCACCAGGTAGTTACACTGTATAACACTCAGTGATCTCTGCATCAGGTTACACTGTATAACACTCAGTGATCTCTGCGCCAGGTAGTTACACTGTATAACACTCAGTGATCTCTGCATCAGGTTACACTGTATAACATTCAGTGATCTCTGCATCAGGTTACACTGTATAACACTCAGTGATCTCTGCACCAGGTAGTTACACTGTATAACACTCAGTGATCTCTGCACCATGTAGTTACACTGTATAACACTCAGTGATCTCTGCACCAGGTTGTTACACTGTATAACACTCAGTGATCTCTGCACCAGGTAGTTACACTATATAACACTCAGTGATCTCTGCATCAGGTAGTTACACTGTATAACACTCAGTGATCTCTGCGCCAGGTAGTTACACTGTATAACACTCAGTGATCTCTGCATCAGGTTAAACTGTATAACACTCAGTGAGCTCTGCACCAGGTAGTTACACTGTATAACACTCAGTGATCTCTGCACCAGGTAGTTACACTGTATAACACTCAGTGATCTCTGCACCAGGTAGTTACACTGTATAACACTCAGTGTTCTCTGCGCCAGGTAGTTACACTGTATAACACTCAGTGATCTCTGCGCCAGGTAGTTACACTGTATAACACTCAGTGATCTCTGCGCCAGGTAGTTACACTGTATAACACTCAGTGTTCTCTGCGCCAGGTAGTTACACTGTATAGCACTCAGTGATCTCTGCGCCAGGTAGTTACACTGTATAACACTCAGTGATCTCTGCGCCAGGTAGTTACACTGTATAACACTCAGTGATCTCTGCGCCAGGTAGTTACACTGTATAACACTCAGTGATCTCTGCGCCAGGTAGTTACACTGTATAACACTCAGTGATCTCTGCGCCAGGTAGTTACACTGTATAACACTCAGTGTTCTCTGCGCCAGGTAGTTACACTGTATAGCACTCAGTGATCTCTGCACCAGGTAGTTACACTGTATAACACTCAGTGATCTCTGCGCCAGGTAGTTACACTGTATAACACTCAGTGATCTCTGCGCCAGGTAGTTACACTGTATAACACTCAGTGATCTCTGCGCCAGGTAGTTACACTGTATAACACTCAGTGTTCTCTGCGCCAGGTAGTTACACTGTATAACACTCAGTGATCTCTGCGCCAGGTAGTTACACTATATAACACTTAGTGATCTCTGCGCCATGTAGTTACACTGTATAACACTCAGTGATCTCTGCGCCAGGTAGTTACACTGTATAACACTCAGTGATCTCTGCGCCAGGTAGTTACACTGTATAACACTCAGTGATCTCTGCGCCAAGTAGTTACACTGTATAACACTCAGTGATCTCTGCGCCAGGTAGTTACACTGTATAACACTCAGTGATCTCTGCGCCAGGTAGTTACACTGTATAACACTCAGTGATCTCTGCGCCAGGTAGTTACACTGTATAACACTCAGTGATCTCTGCGCCAGGTAGTTACATTGTATAACACTCAGTGATCTCTGCGCCACGTAGTTACACTGTATAACACTCAGAGATCTCTGCGCCAGGTAGTTACACTGTATAACACTCAGTGATCTCTGCGCCAGGTAGTTACACTGTATAACACTCAGTGATCTCTGCGCCAGGTAGTTACACTGTATAACACTCAGTGTTCTCTGCGCCAGGTAGTTACACTGTATAACACTCAGTGATCTCTGCGCCAGGTAGTTACACTGTATAACACTCAGTGATCTCTGCGCCAGGTAGTTACACTGTATAACACTCAGTGATCTCTGCGCCACGTAGTTACACTGTATAACACTCAGTGATCTCTGCGCCACGTAGTTACACTGTATAACACTCAGTGATCTCTGCGCCATGTAGTTACACTGTATAACACTCAGTGATCTCTGCGCCAGGTAGTTACACTGTATAACACTCAGTGATCTCTGCGCCAGGTAGTTACACTGTATAACACTCAGTGATCTCTGCCCCAGGTAGTTACACTGTATAACACTCAGTGATCTCTGCCCCAGGTTGTTACTCTGTATAACACTCAGTGATCTCTGCGCCAGGTAGTTACACTGTATAACACTCAGTGATCTCTGCGCCAGGTAGTTACACTGTATAACACTCAGTGATCTCTGCGCCAGGTAGTTACACTGTATAACACTCAGTGATCTCTGCGCCAGGTAGTTACACTGTATAACACTCAGTGATCTCTGCGCCAGGTAGTTACACTGTATAACACTCAGTGATCTCTGCGCCAGGTAGTTACACTGTATAACACTCAGTGATCTCTGCGCCAGGTAGTTACACTGTATAACACTCAGTGATCTCTGCGCCAGGTAGTTACACTGTATAACACTCAGTGATGTCTGCGCCAGGTAGTTACACTGTATAACACTCAGTGATCTCTGCACCAGGTAGTTACACTGTATAACACTCAGTGATCGCTGTACTAGGTAGTTACACTGTATAACACTCTGTGATCTCTGCGCCAGGTAGTTACACTGTATAACACTCTGTGATCTCTGCGCCAGGTAGTTACACTGTATAACACTCTGTGATCTCTGCGCCAGGTAGTTACACTGTATAACACTCTGTGATCTCTGCGCCAGGTAGTTACACTGTATAACACTCAGTGATCTCTGCACCAGGTAGTTACACTGTATAACACTCAGTGATCTCTGCATCAGGTAGTTACACTGTATAACACTCTGTGATCTCTGCGCCAGGTAGTTACACTGTATAACACTCAGTGATCTCTGCATCAGGTTACACTGTATAACACTCAGTGATCTCTGCACCAGGTAGTTACACTGTATAACACTCAGTGATCTCTGCACCATGTAGTTACACTGTATAACACTCAGTGATCTCTGCGCCAGGTAGTTACACTGTATAACACTCAGTGATCTCTGCGCCAGGTAGTTACACTGTATAACACTCAGTGATCTCTGCGCCAGGTAGTTACACTGTATAACACTCAGTGATCTCTGCACCAGGTGGTTACACTGTATAACACTCAGTGATCTCTGCATCAGGTTACACTGTATAACACTCAGTGATCTCTGCACCAGGTAGTTACACTGTATAACACTCAGTGATCTCTGCGCCAGGTAGTTACACTGTATAACACTCAGTGATCTCTGCGCCAGGTAGTTACACTGTATAACACTCAGTGATCTCTGCGCCAGGTAGTTACACTGTATAACACTCAGTGATCTCTGCATCAGGTAGTTACACTGTATAACACTCAGTGATCTCTGCACCAGGTGGTTACACTGTATAACACTCAGTGATCGCTGTACTAGGTAGTTACACTGTATAACACTCTGTGATCTCTGCGCCAGGTAGTTACACTGTATAACACTCTGTGATCTCTGCGCCAGGTAGTTACACTGTATAACACTCTGTGATCTCTGCGCCAGGTAGTTACACTGTATAACACTCTGTGATCTCTGCGCCAGGTAGTTACACTGTATAACACTCAGTGATCTCTGCACCAGGTAGTTACACTGTATAACACTCAGTGATCTCTGCATCAGGTAGTTACACTGTATAACACTCTGTGATCTCTGCGCCAGGTAGTTACACTGTATAACACTCAGTGATCTCTGCATCAGGTTACACTGTATAACACTCAGTGATCTCTGCACCAGGTAGTTACACTGTATAACACTCAGTGATCTCTGCACCATGTAGTTACACTGTATAACACTCAGTGATCTCTGCGCCAGGTAGTTACACTGTATAACACTCAGTGATCTCTGCGCCAGGTAGTTACACTGTATAACACTCAGTGATCTCTGCGCCAGGTAGTTACACTGTATAACACTCAGTGATCTCTGCACCAGGTGGTTACACTGTATAACACTCAGTGATCTCTGCATCAGGTTACACTGTATAACACTCAGTGATCTCTGCACCAGGTAGTTACACTGTATAACACTCAGTGATCTCTGCGCCAGGTAGTTACACTGTATAACACTCAGTGATCTCTGCGCCAGGTAGTTACACTGTATAACACTCAGTGATCTCTGCGCCAGGTAGTTACACTGTATAACACTCAGTGATCTCTGCATCAGGTAGTTACACTGTATAACACTCAGTGATCTCTGCACCAGGTGGTTACACTGTATAACACTCAGTGATCTCTGCATCAGGTTACACTGTATAACACTCAGTGATCTCTGCACCAGGTAGTTACACTGTATAACACTCAGTGATCTCTGCGCCAGGTAGTTACACTGTATAACACTCAGTGATCTCTGCGCCAGGTAGTTACACTGTATAACACTCAGTGATCTCTGCGCCAGGTAGTTACACTGTATAACACTCAGTGATCTCTGCGCCAGGTAGTTACACTGTATAACACTCAGTGATCTCTGCGCCAGGTAGTTACAGTGTATAACACTCAGTGATCTCTGCGCCAGGTATTTACACTGTATAACACTCAGTGATCTCTGCGCCAGGTAGTTACAGTGTATAACACTCAGTGATCTCTGCGCCAGGTAGTTACACTGTATAACACTCAGTGATCTCTGCACCATGTAGTTACACTGTATAACACTCAGTGATCTCTGCATCAGGTTACACTGTATAACACTCAGTGAGCTCTGCACCAGGTAGTTACACTGTATAACACTCAGTGATCTCTGCACCAGGTAGTTACACTGTATAACACTCAGTGATCTCTGCACCAGGTAGTTACACTGTATAACACTCAGTGATCTCTGCGCCAGGTAGTTACACTGTATAACACTCAGTGATCTCTGCATCAGGTTACACTGTATAACACTCAGTGAGCTCTGCACCAGGTAGTTACACTGTATAACACTCAGTGATCTCTGCACCAGGTAGTTACACTGTATAACACTCAGTGATCTCTGCACCATGTAGTTACACTGTATAACACTCAGTGATCTCTGCATTAGGTTACACTGTATAACACTCAGTGTTCTCTGCGCCAGGTAGTTACACTGTATAACACTCAGTGATCTCTGCGCCAGGTAGTTACACTGTATAACACTCAGTGATCTCTGCGCCAGGTAGTTACACTGTATAACACTCAGGGATCTCTGCGCCAGGTAGTTACACTGTATAACACTCAGTGATCTCTGCGCCAGGTAGTTACACTGTATAACACTCAGTGATCTCTGCGCCAGGTAGTTACACTGTATAACACTCAGTGATCTCTGCGCCACGTAGTTACACTGTATAACACTCAGTGATCTCTGCGCCATGTAGTTACACTGTATAACACTCAGTGATCTCTGCGCCACGTAGTTACACTGTATAACACTCAGTGATCTCTGCGCCACGTAGTTACACTGTATAACACTCAGTGATCTCTGCGCCAGGTAGTTACACTGTATAACACTCAGTGTTCTCTGCGCCAGGTAGTTACACTGTATAACACTCAGTGATCTCTGCGCCAGGTAGTTACACTGTATAACACTCAGTGATCTCTGCGCCAGGTAGTTACACTGTATAACACTCAGTGATCTCTGCGCCACGTAGTTACACTGTATAACACTCAGTGATCTCTGCGCCACGTAGTTACACTGTATAACACTCAGTGATGTCTGCGCCACGTAGTTACACTGTATAACACTCAGTGATCTCTGCGCCAGGTAGTTACACTGTATAACACTCAGTGATCTCTGCCCCAGGTTGTTACTCTGTATAACACTCAGTGATCTCTGCCCCAGGTAGTTACACTGTATAACACTCAGTGATCTCTGCGCCAGGTAGTTACACTGTATAACACTCAGTGATCTCTGCGCCAGGTAGTTACACTGTATAACACTCAGTGATCTCTGCGCCAGGTAGTTACACTGTATAACACTCAGTGATCTCTGCATCAGGTAGTTACACTGTATAACACTCAGTGATCTCTGCGCCAGGTAGTTACACTGTATAACACTCAGTGATCTCTGCATCAGGTTAAACTGTATAACACTCAGTGAGCTCTGCACCAGGTAGTTACACTGTATAACACTCAGTGATCTCTGCACCAGGTAGTTACACTGTATAACACTCAGTGATCTCTGCACCAGGTAGTTACACTGTATAACACTCAGTGTTCTCTGCGCCAGGTAGTTACACTGTATAACACTCAGTGATCTCTGCGCCAGGTAGTTACACTGTATAACACTCAGTGATCTCTGCGCCAGGTAGTTACACTGTATAACACTCAGTGTTCTCTGCGCCAGGTAGTTACACTGTATAGCACTCAGTGATCTCTGCGCCAGGTAGTTACACTGTATAACACTCAGTGATCTCTGCGCCAGGTAGTTACACTGTATAACACTCAGTGATCTCTGCGCCAGGTAGTTACACTGTATAACACTCAGTGATCTCTGCGCCAGGTAGTTACACTGTATAACACTCAGTGATCTCTGCGCCAGGTAGTTACACTGTATAACACTCAGTGTTCTCTGCGCCAGGTAGTTACACTGTATAGCACTCAGTGATCTCTGCGCCAGGTAGTTACACTGTATAACACTCAGTGATCTCTGCGCCAGGTAGTTACACTGTATAACACTCAGTGATCTCTGCGCCAGGTAGTTACACTGTATAACACTCAGTGATCTCTGCGCCAGGTAGTTACACTGTATAACACTCAGTGTTCTCTGCGCCAGGTAGTTACACTGTATAACACTCAGTGATCTCTGCGCCAGGTAGTTACACTATATAACACTTAGTGATCTCTGCGCCATGTAGTTACACTGTATAACACTCAGTGATCTCTGCGCCAGGTAGTTACATTGTATAACACTCAGTGATCTCTGCGCCAGGTAGTTACACTGTATAACACTCAGTGATCTCTGCGCCAAGTAGTTACACTGTATAACACTCAGTGATCTCTGCGCCAGGTAGTTACACTGTATAACACTCAGTGATCTCTGCGCCAGGTAGTTACACTGTATAACACTCAGTGATCTCTGCGCCAGGTAGTTACACTGTATAACACTCAGTGATCTCTGCGCCAGGTAGTTACATTGTGTAACACTCAGTGATCTCTGCGCCACGTAGTTACACTGTATAACACTCAGAGATCTCTGCGCCAGGTAGTTACACTGTATAACACTCAGTGATCTCTGCGCCAGGTAGTTACACTGTATAACACTCAGTGATCTCTGCGCCAGGTAGTTACACTGTATAACACTCAGTGTTCTCTGCGCCAGGTAGTTACACTGTATAACACTCAGTGATCTCTGCGCCAGGTAGTTACACTGTATAACACTCAGTGATCTCTGCGCCAGGTAGTTACACTGTATAACACTCAGTGATCTCTGCGCCACGTAGTTACACTGTATAACACTCAGTGATCTCTGCGCCACGTAGTTACACTGTATAACACTCAGTGATCTCTGCGCCATGTAGTTACACTGTATAACACTCAGTGATCTCTGCGCCAGGTAGTTACACTGTATAACACTCAGTGATCTCTGCGCCAGGTAGTTACACTGTATAACACTCAGTGATCTCTGCGCCAGGTAGTTACACTGTATAACACTCAGTGATCTCTGCGCCAGGTAGTTACACTGTATAACACTCAGTGATCTCTGCCCCAGGTTGTTACTCTGTATAACACTCAGTGATCTCTGCGCCAGGTAGTTACACTGTATAACACTCAGTGATCTCTGCGCCAGGTAGTTACACTGTATAACACTCAGTGATCTCTGCGCCAGGTAGTTACACTGTATAACACTCAGTGATCTCTGCGCCAGGTAGTTACACTGTATAACACTCAGTGATCTCTGCGCCAGGTAGTTACACTGTATAACACTCAGTGATCTCTGCGCCAGGTAGTTACACTGTATAACACTCAGTGATCTCTGCGCCAGGTAGTTACACTGTATAACACTCAGTGATCTCTGCGCCAGGTAGTTACACTGTATAATACTCAGTGATGTCTGCGCCAGGTAGTTACACTGTATAACACTCAGTGATGTCTGCGCCAGGTAGTTACACTGTATAACACTCAGTGATCTGTGCACCAGGTAGTTACACTGTATAACACTCAGTGATCGCTGTACTAGGTAGTTACACTGTATAACACTCTGTGATCTCTGCGCCAGGTAGTTACACTGTATAACACTCTGTGATCTCTGCGCCAGGTAGTTACACTGTATAACACTCTGTGATCTCTGCGCCAGGTAGTTACACTGTATAACACTCTGTGATCTCTGCGCCAGGTAGTTACACTGTATAACACTCAGTGATCTCTGCACCAGGTAGTTACACTGTATAACACTCAGTGATCTCTGCATCAGGTAGTTACACTGTATAACACTCTGTGATCTCTGCGCCAGGTAGTTACACTGTATAACACTCAGTGATCTCTGCATCAGGTTACACTGTATAACACTCAGTGATCTCTGCACCAGGTAGTTACACTGTATAACACTCAGTGATCTCTGCACCATGTAGTTACACTGTATAACACTCAGTGATCTCTGCGCCAGGTAGTTACACTGTATAACACTCAGTGATCTCTGCGCCAGGTAGTTACACTGTATAACACTCAGTGATCTCTGCGCCAGGTAGTTACACTGTATAACACTCAGTGATCTCTGCACCAGGTGGTTACACTGTATAACACTCAGTGATCTCTGCATCAGGTTACACTGTATAACACTCAGTGATCTCTGCACCAGGTAGTTACACTGTATAACACTCAGTGATCTCTGCGCCAGGTAGTTACACTGTATAACACTCAGTGATCTCTGCGCCAGGTAGTTACACTGTATAACACTCAGTGATCTCTGCGCCAGGTAGTTACACTGTATAACACTCAGTGATCTCTGCGCCAGGTAGTTACACTGTATAACACTCAGTGATCTCTGCGCCAGGTAGTTACAGTGTATAACACTCAGTGATCTCTGCGCCAGGTATTTACACTGTATAACACTCAGTGATCTCTGCGCCAGGTAGTTACAGTGTATAACACTCAGTGATCTCTGCGCCAGGTAGTTACACTGTATAACACTCAGTGATCTCTGCACCATGTAGTTACACTGTATAACACTCAGTGATCTCTGCATCAGGTTACACTGTATAACACTCAGTGAGCTCTGCACCAGGTAGTTACACTGTATAACACTCAGTGATCTCTGCACCAGGTAGTTACACTGTATAACACTCAGTGATCTCTGCACCAGGTAGTTACACTGTATAACACTCAGTGATCTCTGCGCCAGGTAGTTACACTGTATAACACTCAGTGATCTCTGCATCAGGTTACACTGTATAACACTCAGTGAGCTCTGCACCAGGTAGTTACACTGTATAACACTCAGTGATCTCTGCACCAGGTAGTTACACTGTATAACACTCAGTGATCTCTGCACCATGTAGTTACACTGTATAACACTCAGTGATCTCTGCATCAGGTTACACTGTATAACACTCAGTGAGCTCTGCACCAGGTAGTTACACTGTATAACACTCAGTGATCTCTGCACCAGGTAGTTACACTGTATAACACTCAGTGATCTCTGCACCAGGTAGTTACACTGTATAACACTCAGTGATCTCTGCGCCAGGTAGTTACACTGTATAACACTCAGTGATCTCTGCATCAGGTTACACTGTATAACACTCAGTGAGCTCTGCACCAGGTAGTTACACTGTATAACACTCAGTGATCTCTGCGCCAGGTAGTTACACTGTATAACACTCAGTGATCTCTGCGCCAGGTAGTTACACTGTATAACACTCAGGGATCTCTGCGCCAGGTAGTTACACTGTATAACACTCAGTGTTCTCTGCGCCAGGTAGTTACACTGTATAACACTCAGTGATCTCTGCGCCAGGTAGTTACACTGTATAACACTCAGTGATCTCTGCGCCAGGTAGTTACACTGTATAACACTCAGTGATCTCTGCGCCACGTAGTTACACTGTATAACACTCAGTGATCTCTGCGCCATGTAGTTACACTGTATAACACTCAGTGATCTCTGCGCCACGTAGTTACACTGTATAACACTCAGTGATCTCTGCGCCACGTAGTTACACTGTATAACACTCAGTGATCTCTGCGCCAGGTAGTTACACTGTATAACACTCAGTGTTCTCTGCGCCAGGTAGTTACACTGTATAACACTCAGTGATCTCTGCGCCAGGTAGTTACACTGTATAACACTCAGTGATCTCTGCGCCAGGTAGTTACACTGTATAACACTCAGTGATCTCTGCGCCACGTAGTTACACTGTATAACACTCAGTGATGTCTGCGCCACGTAGTTACACTGTATAACACTCAGTGATCTCTGCGCCAGGTAGTTACACTGTATAACACTCAGTGATATCTGCCCCAGGTTGTTACTCTGTATAACACTCAGTGATCTCTGCCCCAGGTAGTTACACTGTATAACACTCAGTGATCTCTGCGCCAGGTAGTTACACTGTATAACACTCAGTGATCTCTGCGCCAGGTAGTTACACTGTATAACACTCAGTGATCTCTGCGCCAGGTAGTTACACTGTATAACACTCAGTGATCTCTATCTCTGCCCCAGGTTGTTACTCTGTATAACACTCAGTGATCTCTGCCCCAGGTAGTTACACTGTATAACACTCAGTGATCTCTGCGCCAGGTAGTTACACTGTATAACACTCAGTGATCTCTGCGCCAGGTAGTTACACTGTATAACACTCAGTGATCTCTGCGCCAGGTATTTACACTGTATAACACTCAGTGATCTCTGCGCCAGGTAGTTACACTGTATAACACTCAGTGATCTCTGCGCCAGGTAGTTACACTGTATAACACTCAGTGATCTCTGCGCCAGGTAGTTACACTGTATAACACTCAGTGATCTCTGCGCCAGGTAGTTACACTGTATAACACTCAGTGATCTCTGCGGCAGGTAGTTACACTGTATAACACTCAGTGATCTCTGCGCCAGGTAGTTACACTGTATAACACTCAGTGATCTCTGCGCCAGGTAGTTACAGTGTATAACACTCAGTGATCTCTGCGCCAGGTAGTTACACTGTATAACACTCAGTGATCTCTGCGCCAGGTAGTTACACTGTATAACACTCAGTGATCTCTGCGCCAGGTAGTTACACTGTATAACACTCAGTGATCTCTGTAGCCAGGTAGTTACACTGTATAACACTCAGTGATCTCTGCGCCAGGTAGTTACACTGTATAACACTCAGTGATCTCTGCGCCAGGTAGTTACACTGTATAACACTCAGTGATCTCTGCGCCAGGTAGTTACACTGTATAACACTCAGTGATCTCTGCGCCAGGTAGTTACACTGTATAACACTCAGTGATCTCTGCGCCAGGTAGTTACACTGTATAACACTCAGTGATCTCTGCGCCAGGTAGTTACACTGTATAACACTCAGTGATCTCTGCGCCAGGTAGTTACACTGTATAACACTCAGTGATCTCTGCGCCAGGTAGTTACACTGTATAACACTCAGTGATCTCTGCGCCAGGTAGTTACACTGTATAACACTCAGTGATCTCTGCGCCAGGTAGTTACACTGTATAACACTCAGTGATCTCTGCGCCACGTAGTTACACTGTATAACACTCAGTGATCTCTGCGCCACGTAGTTACACTGTATAACACTCAGTGATCTCTGCGCCACGTAGTTACACTGTATAACACTCAGTGATCTCTGCGCCACGGTAGTTACACTGTATAACACTCAGTGATCTCTGCGCCAGGTAGTTACACTGTATAACACTCAGTGTTCTCTGCGCCAGGTAGTTACACTGTATAACACTCAGTGATCTCTGCGCCAGGTAGTTACACTGTATAACACTCAGTGATCTCTGCGCCAGGTAGTTACACTGTATAACACTCAGTGATCTCTGCGCCAGCGTAGTTACACTGTATAACACTCAGTGATCTCTGCGCCAGCGTAGTTACACTGTATAACACTCAGTGATCTCTGCGACCAGGTAGTTACACTGTATAACACTCAGTGATCTCTGCCCCAGGTTGTTACTCTGTATAACACTCAGTGATCTCTGCGCCAGGTAGTTACACTGTATAACACTCAGTGATCTCTGCGCCAGGTAGTTACACTGTATAACACTCAGTGATCTCTGCGCCAGGTAGTTACACTGTATAACACTCAGTGATCTCTGCGCCAGGTAGTTACACTGTATAACACTCAGTGATCTCTGCGCCAGGTAGTTACACTGTATAACACTCAGTGATCTCTGCGCCAGGTAGTTACACTGTATAACACTCAGTGATCTCTGCGCCAGGTAGTTTATAACACTCAGTGATCTCTGCGCCAGGTAGTTACACTGTATAACACTCAGTGATCTCTGCGCCAGGTAGTTACACTGTATAACACTCAGTGATCTCTGCGCCAGGTAGTTACACTGTATAACACTCAGTGATCTCTGCGCCAGGTAGTTACACTGTATAACACTCAGTGATCTCTGCGCCAGGTAGTTACACTGTATAACACTCAGTGATCTCTGCGCCAGGTAGTTACACTGTATAACACTCAGTGATCTCTGCGCCAGGTAGTTACACTGTATAGCACTCAGTGATCTCTGCGCCAGGTAGTTACACTGTATAACACTCAGTGATCTCTGCGCCAGGTAGTTACACTGTATAACACTCAGTGATCTCTGCGCCAGGTAGTTACACTGTATAGCACTCAGTGATCTCTGCACTAGGTAGTTACACTGTATAGCACTCAGTGATCTCTGCACTAGGTAGTTACACTGTATAACACTCAGTGATCTCTGCGCCAGGTAGTTACACTGTATAACACTCAGTGATCTCTGCATCAGGTTACACTGTATAACACTCAGTGATCTCTGCATCAGGTTACACTGTATAACATTCAGTGATCTCTGCATCAGGTTACACTGTATAACACTCAGTGATCTCTGCACCAGGTAGTTACACTGTATAACACTCAGTGATCTCTGCATCAGGTTAAACTGTATAACACTCAGTGATCTCTGCGCCAGGTAGTTACACTGTATAACACTCAGTGATCTCTGCACCAGGTAGTTACACTGTATAACACTCAGTGATCTCTGCACCAGGTAGTTACACTGTATAACACTCAGTGATCTCTGCGCCAGGTAGTTACACTGTATAACACTCAGTGATCTCTGCGCCAGGTAGTTACACTGTATAACACTCAGTGATCTCTGCGCCAGGTAGTTACACTGTATAACACTCAGTGTTCTCTGCGCCAGGTAGTTACACTGTATAACACTCAGTGATCTCTGCGCCAGGTAGTTACACTGTATAACACTCAGTGATCTCTGCGCCAGGTAGTTACACTGTATAACACTCAGTGATCTCTGCGCCATGTAGTTACACTGTATAACACTCAGTGATCTCTGCGCCAGGTAGTTACACTGTATAACACTCAGTGATCTTTGCGCCAGGTAGTTACACTGTATAACACTCAGTGATCTCTGCGCCAAGTAGTTACACTGTATAAAACTCAGTGATCTCTGCGCCAGGTAGTTACACTGTATAACACTCAGTGATCTCTGCGCCAGGTAGTTACACTGTATAAAACTCAGTGATCTCTGCGCCAGGTAGTTACACTGTATAACACTCAGTGATCTCTGCGCCAGGTAGTTACACTGTATAACACTCAGTGATCTCTGCGCCAGGTAGTTACACTGTATAACACTCAGTGTTCTCTGCGCCAGGTAGTTACACTGTATAACACTCAGTGATCTCTGCGCCAGGTAGTTACACTGTATAACACTCAGTGATCTCTGCGCCAGGTAGTTACACTGTATAACACTCAGTGATCTCTGCGCCAGGTAGTTACACTGTATAACACTCAGTGATCTCTGCGCCAGGTAGTTACACTGTATAACACTCAGTGATCTCTGCGCCACGTAGTTACACTGTATAACACTCAGTGATCTCTGCGCCACGTAGTTACACTGTATAACACTCAGTGATCTCTGCGCCAGGTAGTTACACTGTATAACACTCAGTGATCTCTGCGCCAGGTAGTTACACTGTATAACACTCAGTGATCTCTGCGCCAGGTAGTTACACTGTATAACACTCAGTGTTCTCTGCGCCAGGTAGTTACACTGTATAACACTCAGTGATCTCTGCGCCAGGTAGTTACACTGTATAACACTCAGTGATCTCTGCGCCAGGTAGTTACACTGTATAACACTCAGTGATCTCTGCGCCAGGTAGTTACACTGTATAACACTCAGTGATCTCTGCGCCAGGTAGTTACACTGTATAATACTCAGTGATGTCTGCGCCAGGTAGTTACACTGTATAACACTCAGTGATGTCTGCGCCAGGTAGTTACACTGTATAACACTCAGTGATCTCTGCGCCAGGTAGTTACACTGTATAACACTCAGTGATCTCTGCGCCACGTAGTTACACTGTATAACACTCAGTGATCTCTGCGCCACGTAGTTACACTGTATAACACTCAGTGATCTCTGCGCCAGGTAGTTACTCTGTATAACACTCAGTGATCTCTGCGCCAGGTAGTTACACTGTATAACACTCAGTGATCTCTGCGCCAGGTAGTTACACTGTATAACACTCAGTGATCTCTGCGCCAGGTAGTTACACTGTATAACACTCAGTGATCTCTGCGCCAGGTAGTTACACTGTATAACACTCAGTGATCTCTGCACCATGTAGTTACACTGTATAACACTCAGTGATCTCTGCGCCAGGTAGTTACACTGTATAACACTCAGTGTTCTCTGCGCCAGGTAGTTACACTGTATAACACTCAGTGATCTCTGCACCAGGTAGTTACACTGTATAACACTCAGTGATCTCTGCACCATGTAGTTACACTGTATAACACTCAGTGATCTCTGCATCATGTAGTTACACTGTATAACACTCAGTGATCTCTGCACCATGTAGTTACACTGTATAACACTCAGTGATCTCTGCACCAGGTAGTTACACTGTATAACACTCAGTGATCTCTGCACCAGGTAGTTACACTGTATAACACTCAGTGATCTCTGCATCAGGTTAAACTGTATAACACTCAGTGAGCTCTGCACCAGGTAGTTACACTGTATAACACTCAGTGATCTCTGCACCAGGTAGTTACACTGTATAACACTCAGTGATCTCTGCGCCAGGTAGTTACACTGTATAACACTCAGTGATCTCTGCGCCAGGTAGTTACACTGTATAACACTCAGTGATCTCTGCGCCAGGTAGTTACACTGTATAACACTCAGTGTTCTCTGCGCCAGGTAGTTACACTGTATAACACTCAGTGATCTCTGCGCCAGGTAGTTACACTGTATAACACTCAGTGATCTCTGCGCCATGTAGTTACACTGTATAACACTCAGTGATCTCTGCGCCAGGTAGTTACACTGTATAACACTCAGTGATCTCTGCGCCAGGTAGTTACACTGTATAACACTCAGTGATCTCTGCGCCAAGTAGTTACACTGTATAACACTCAGTGATCTCTGCGCCAGGTAGTTACACTGTATAACACTCAGTGATCTCTGCGCCAGGTAGTTACACTGTATAACACTCAGTGATCTCTGCGCCACGTAGTTACACTGTATAACACTCAGTGATCTCTGCGCCATGTAGTTACACTGTATAACACTCAGTGATCTCTGCACCAGGTAGTTACACTGTATAACACTCAGTGATCTCTGCCCCAGGTTGTTACTCTGTATAACACTCAGTGATCTCTGCGCCAGGTAGTTACACTGTATAACACTCAGTGATCTCTGCGCCAGGTAGTTACACTGTATAACACTCAGTGATCTCTGCGCCAGGTAGTTACACTGTATAACACTCAGTGATCTCTGCGCCAGGTAGTTACACCTTATAACACTCAGTGATCTCTGCGCCAGGTAGTTACACTGTATAACACTCAGTGATCTCTGCGCCAGGTAGTTACACTGTATAACACTCAGTGATCTCTGCGCCAGGTAGTTACACTGTATAACACTCAGTGATCTCTGCGCCAGGTAGTTACACTGTATAACACTCAGTGATCTCTGCGCCAGGTAGTTACACTGTATAACACTCAGTGATGTCTGCGCCAGGTAGTTACACTGTATAACACTCAGTGATCTCTGCACCAGGTAGTTACATTGTATAACACTCAGTGATCTTGCATCAGGTTACACTGTATAACACTCAGTGATCTCTGCGCCAGGTAGTTACACTGTATAACACTCAGTGATCTCTGCATCAGGTTACACTGTATAACACTCAGTTATCTCTGTATCAGGTTACACTGTATAACACTCAGTGATCTCTGCACCAGGTAGTTACACTGTATAACACTCAGTGATCTCTGCACCATGTAGTTACACTGTATAACACTCAGTGATCTCTGCGCCAGGTAGTTACACTGTATAACACTCAGTGATCTCTGCGCCAGGTAGTTGCACTGTATAACACTCAGTGATCTCTGCGCCAGGTAGTTACACTGTATAACACTCAGTGATCTCTGCGCCAGGTAGTTACACTGTATAACACTCAGTGATCTCTGCATCAGGTTACACTGTATAACACTCAGTGATCTCTGCACCAGGTAGTTACACTGTATAACACTCAGTGATCTCTGCGCCAGGTAGTTACACTGTATAACACTCAGTGATCTCTGCGCCAGGTAGTTACTGTGTATAACACTCAGTGATCTCTGCGCCAGGTAGTTACACTGTATAACACTCAGTGATCTCTGCACCATGTAGTTACACTGTATAACACTCAGTGATCTCTGCACCATGTAGTTACACTGTATAACACTCAGTGATCTCTGCGCCAGGTAGTTACACTGTATAACACTCAGTGATCTCTGTGCCAGGTAGTTACACTGTATAACACTCAGTGATCTCTGCGCCAGGTAGTTACACTGTATAACACTCAGTGATCTCTGCGCCAGGTAGTTACACTGTATAACACTCAGTGATCTCTGCATCAGGTTACACTGTATAACACTCAGTGATCTCTGCACCAGGTAGTTACACTGTATAACACTCAGTGATCTCTGCGCCAGGTAGTTACACTGTATAACACTCAGTGATCTCTGCACCATGTAGTTACACTGTATAACACTCAGTGATCTCTGCATCAGGTTACACTGTATAACACTCAGTGATCTCTGCATCAGGTTACACTGTATAACACTCAGTGATCTCTGCATCAGGTTACACTGTATAACACTCAGTGATCTCTGCGCCAGGTATTTACACTGTATAACACTCAGTGATCTCTGCGCCAGGTAGTTACAGTGTATAACACTCAGTGATCTCTGCGCCAGGTAGTTACACTGTATAACACTCAGTGATCTCTGCGCCAGGTAGTTACACTGTATAACACTCAGTGATCTCTGCGCCAGGTAGTTACACTGTATAACACTCAGTGATCTCTGCGCCAGGTAGTTACACTGTATAACACTCAGTGTTCTCTGCGCCAGGTAGTTACACTGTATAACACTCAGTGATCTCTGCGCCAGGTAGTTACACTGTATAACACTCAGTGATCTCTGCGCCAGGTAGTTACACTGTATAACACTCAGTGATCTCTGCGCCAGGTAGTTACACTGTATAACACTCAGTGATCTCTGCGCCAGGTAGTTACACTGTATAACACTCAGTGTTCTCTGCGCCAGGTAGTTACACTGTATAACACTCAGTGATCTCTGCGCCAGGTAGTTACACTGTATGACACTCAGTGATCTCTGCGCCAGGTAGTTACACTGTATAACACTCAGTGATCTCTGCGCCAGGTAGTTACACTGTATAACACTCAGTGATCTCTGCGCCAGGTAGTTACACTGTATAACACTCAGTGATCTCTGCGCCAGGTAGTTACACTGTATAACACTCAGTGATCTCTGCGCCAGGTAGTTACACTGTATAACACTCAGTGATCTCTGCGCCAGGTAGTTACACTGTATAACACTCAGTGTTCTCTGCGCCAGGTAGTTACACTGTATAACACTCAGTGATCTCTGCGCCAGGTAGTTACACTGTATAACACTCAGTGATCTCTGCGCCAGGTAGTTACACTGTATAACACTCAGTGATCTCTGCGCCAGGTAGTTACACTGTATAACACTCAGTGATCTCTGCGCCAGGTAGTTACACTGTATAACACTCAGTGATCTCTGCGCCACGTAGTTACACTGTATAACACTCAGTGATCTCTGCGCCACGTAGTTACACTGTATAACACTCAGTGATCTCTGCGCCAGGTAGTTACACTGTATAACACTCAGTGATCTCTGCGCCACGTAGTTACACTGTATAACACTCAGTGATCTCTGCGCCACGTAGTTACACTGTATAACACTCAGTGATCTCTGCGCCACGTAGTTACACTGTATAACACTCAGTGATCTCTGCGCCAGGTAGTTACACTGTATAACACTCAGTGATCTCTGCCCCAGGTTGTTACTCTGTATAACACTCAGTGATCTCTGCGCCAGGTAGTTACACTGTATAACACTCAGTGATCTCTGCACCAGGTAGTTACACTGTATAACACTCAGTGATCTCTGCGCCAGGTAGTTACACTGTATAACACTCAGTGATCTCTGCGCCAGGTAGTTACACTGTATAACACTCAGTGATCTCTGCGCCAGGTAGTTACACTGTATAACACTCAGTGATCTCTGCGCCAGGTAGTTACACTGTATAACACTCAGTGATCTCTGCGCCAGGTAGTTACACTGTATAACACTCAGTGATCTCTGCACCAGGTAGTTACACTGTATAACACTCAGTGATCTCTGCGCCAGGTAGTTACACTGTATAACACTCAGTGATCTCTGCACCAGGTAGTTACACTGTATAACACTCAGTGATCTCTGCGCCAGGTAGTTACACTGTATAACACTCAGTGATCTCTGCGCCAGGTAGTTACACTGTATAACACTCAGTGATCTCTGCGCCAGGTAGTTACACTGTATAACACTCAGTGATCTCTGCGCCAGGTAGTTACACTGTATAACACTCAGTGATCTCTGCGCCAGGTAGTTACACTGTATAACACTCAGTGATCTCTGTGCCAGGTAGTTACACTGTATAACACTCAGTGATCTCTGCGCCAGGTAGTTACACTGTATAACACTCAGTGATCTCTGCACCAGGTAGTTACACTGTATAACACTCAGTGATGTCTGCGCCAGGTAGTTACACTGTATAACACTCAGTGATGTCTGCGCCAGGTAGTTACACTGTATAACACTCAGTGATCTCTGCACCAGGTAGTTACACTGTATAACACTCAGTGATCGCTGTACTAGGTAGTTACACTGTATTACTCTCAGTGATCTCTGCACCATGTAGTTACACTGTATAACACTCAGTGATCTCTGCACCATGTAGTTACACTGTATAACACTCAGTGATCTCTGCGCCAGGTAGTTACACTGTATAACACTCAGTGATCTCTGCGCCAGGTAGTTACACTGTATAACACTCAGTGATCTCTGCGCCAGGTAGTTACACTGTATAACACTCAGTGATCTCTGCGCCAGGTAGTTACACTGTATAACACTCAGTGATCTCTGCATCAGGTTACACTGTATAACTCAGTGATCTCTGCACCAGGTAGTTACACTGTATAACACTCAGTGATCTCTGCGCCAGGTAGTTACACTGTATAACACTCAGTGATCTCTGCGCCAGGTAGTTACAGTGTATAACACTCAGTGATCTCTGCGCCAGGTAGTTACACTGTATAACACTCAGTGATCTCTGCGCCAGGTAGTTACACTGTATAACACTCAGTGATCTCTGCATCAGGTTACACTGTATAACACTCAGTGAGCTCTGCACCAGGTAGTTACACTGTATAACACTCAGTGATCTCTGCACCAGGTAGTTACACTGTATAACACTCAGTGATCTCTGCACCAGGAAGTTACACTGTATAACACTCAGTGATCTCTGCGCCAGGTAGTTACACTGTATAACACTCAGTGATCTCTGCGCCAGGTAGTTACACTGTATAACACTCAGTGATCTCTGCGCCAGGTAGTTACACTGTATAACACTCAGTGATCTCTGCGCCAGGTAGTTACACTGTATAACACTCAGTGATCTCTGCGCCAGGTAGTTACACTGTATAACACTCAGTGAGCTCTGCACCAGGTAGTTACACTGTATAACACTCAGTGATCTCTGCACCAGGTAGTTACACTGTATAACACTCAGTGATCTCTGCGCCAGGTAGTTACACTGTATAACACTCAGTGATCTCTGCATCAGGTTACACTGTATAACACTCAGTGATCTCTGCGCCAGGTAGTTACACTGTATAACACTCAGTGATCTCTGCATCAGGTTACACTGTATAACACTCAGTTATCTCTGCATCAGGTTACACTGTACAACACTCAGTGATCTCTGCACCAGGTAGTTACACTGTATAACACTCAGTGATCTCTGCGCCAGGTAGTTACACTGTATAACACTCAGTGATCTCTGCGCCAGGTAGTTACACTGTATAACACTCAGTGATCTCTGCGCCAGGTAGTTACACTGTATAACACTCAGTGATCTCTGCGCCAGGTAGTTACACTGTATAACACTCAGTGATCTCTGCGCCAGGTAGTTACACTGTATAACACTCAGTGATCTCTACGCCAGGTAGTTACAGTGTATAACACTCAGTGATCTCTGCGCCAGGTAGTTACACTGTATAACACTCGGTGATCTCTGCACCATGTAGTTACACTGTATAACACTCAGTGATCTCTGCATCAGGTTACACTGTATAACACTCAGTGATCTCTGCACCATGTAGTTACACTGTATAACACTCAGTGATCTCTGCACCAGGTAGTTACACTGTATAACACTCAGTGATCTCTGCGCCAGGTAGTTACACTGTATAACACTCAGTGATCTCTGCGCCAGGTAGTTACACTGTATAACACTTAGTGATCTCTGCGCCAGGTAGTTACACTGTATAACACTCAGTGATCTCTGCATCAGGTTACACTGTATAACACTCAGTGATCTCTGCACCAGGTAGTTACACTGTAAAACACTCAGTGATCTCTGCGCCAGGTAGTTACAGTGTATAACACTCAGTGATCTCTGCGCCAGGTAGTTACACTGTATAACACTCAGTGATCTCTGCACCATGTAGTTACACTGTATAACACTCAGTGATCTCTGCACCAGGTAGTTACACTGTATAACACTCAGTGATCTCTGCATCAGGTTACACTGTATAACACTCAGTGATCTCTGCATCAGGTTACACTGTATAACACTCAGTGATCTCTGCGCCAGGTAGTTACACTGTATAACACTCAGTGATCTCTGCGCCAGGTAGTTACAGTGTATAACACTCAGTGATCTCTGCGCCAGGTAGTTACACTGTATAACACACAGTGATCTCTGCACCATGTAGTTACACTGTATAACACTCAGTGATCTCTGCATCAGGTTACACTGTATAACACTCAGTGATCTCTGCGCCAGGTAGTTACACTGTATAACACTCAGTGATCTCTGCGCCAGGTAGTTACACTGTATAACACTCAGTGATCTCTGCGCCAGGTAGTTACACTGTATAACACTCAGTGTTCTCTGCGCCAGGTAGTTACACTGTATAACACTCAGTGATCTCTGCGCCAGGTAGTTACACTGTATAACACTCAGTGATCTCTGCGCCACGTAGTTACACTGTATAACACTCAGTGATCTCTGCGCCACGTAGTTACACTGTATAACACTCAGTGATCTCTGCGCCACGTAGTTACACTGTATAACACTCAGTGATCTCTGCGCCAGGTAGTTACACTGTATAACACTCAGTGTTCTCTGCGCCAGGTAGTTACACTGTATAACACTCAGTGATCTCTGCGCCAGGTAGTTACACTGTATAACACTCAGTGATCTCTGCGCCAGGTAGTTACACTGTATAACACTCAGTGATCTCTGTGCCACGTAGTTACACTGTATAACACTCAGTGATCTCTGCGCCACGTAGTTACACTGTATAACACTCAGTGATCTCTGCGCCATGTAGTTACACTGTATAACACTCAGTGATCTCTGCGCCAGGTAGTTACACTGTATAACACTCAGTGATCTCTGCCCCAGGTTGTTTCTCTGTATAACACTCAGTGATCTCTGCGCCAGGTAGTTACACTGTATAACACTCAGTGATCTCTGCGCCAGGTAGTTACACTGTATAACACTCAGTGATCTCTGCGCCAGGTAGTTACACTGTATAACACTCAGTGATCTCTGCGCCAGGTAGTTACACTGTATAACACTCAGTGATCTCTGCGCCAGGTAGTTACACTGTATAACACTCAGTGATCTCTGCGCCAGGTAGTTACACTGTATAACACTCAGTGATATCTGCGCCAGGTAGTTACACTGTATAACACTCAGTGATCTCTGCGCCAGGTAGTTACACTGTATAACACTCAGTGATCTCTGCGCCTGGTAGTTACACTGTATAACACTCAGTGATGTCTGCGCCAGGTAGTTACACTGTATAACACTCAGTGATGTCTGCGCCAGGTAGTTACACTGTATAACACTCAGTGATGTCTGCGCCAGGTAGTTACACTGTATAACACTCAGTGATCTCTGTACTAGGTAGTTACACTGTATAACACTCAGTGTTCTCTGCGCCAGGTAGTTACACTGTATTACACTCAGTGATCTCTGCATCAGGTAGTTACACTGTATAACACTCAGTGATCTCTGCACCAGGTAGTTACACTGTATAACACTCAGTGATCTCTGCACCATGTAGTTACACTGTATAACACTCAGTGATCTCTGCGCCAGGTAGTTACACTGTATAACACTCAGTGATCTCTGCGCCAGGTAGTTACACTGTATAACACTCAGTGATCTCTGCGCCAGGTAGTTACACTGTATAACACTCAGTGATCTCTGCGCCAGGTAGTTACACTGTATAACACTCAGTGATCTCTGCGCCAGGTAGTTACACTGTATAACACTCAGTGATCTCTGCACCAGGTAGTTACACTGTATAACACTCAGTGATCTCTGCGCCAGGTAGTTACACTGTATAACACTCAGTGATCTCTGCGCCAGGTAGTTACACTGTATAACACTCAGTGATCTCTGCGCCAGGTAGTTACACTGTATAACACTCAGTGATCTCTGCGCCAGGTAGTTACACTGTATAACACTCAGTGATCTCTGCGCCAGGTAGTTACACTGTATAACACTCAGTGATCTCTGCGCCAGGTAGTTACACTGTATAACACTCAGTGAGCTCTGCACCAGGTAGTTACACTGTATAACACTCAGTGATCTCTGCACCAGGTAGTTACACTGTATAACACTCAGTGATCTCTGCACCAGGTAGTTACACTGTATAACACTCAGTGATCTCTGCACCAAGTAGTTACACTGTATAACACTCAGTGATCTCTGCGCCAGGTAGTTACACTGTATAACACTCAGTGATCTCTGCCCCAGGTAGTTACACTGTATAACACTCAGTGATCTCTGCGCCAGGTAGTTACACTGTATAACACTCAGTGATCTCTGCCCCAGGTAGTTACACTGTATAACACTCAGTGATCTCTGCACCAGGTTGTTACACTGTATAACACTCAGTGATCTCTGCACCAGGTAGTTACACTGTATAACACTCAGTGATCTCTGCACCAGGTAGTTACACTGTATAACACTCAGTGATCTCTGCATCAGGTTACACTGTATAACACTCAGTGATCTCTGCGCCAGGTAGTTACACTGTATAACACTCAGTGATCTCTGCGCCAGGTAGTTACACTGTATAACACTCAGTGATCTCTGCGCCAGGTAGTTACACTGTATAACACTCAGTGTTCTCTGCGCCAGGTAGTTACACTGTATAACACTCAGTGATCTCTGCGCCATGTAGTTACACTGTATAACACTCAGTGATCTCTGCGCCAGGTAGTTACACTGTATAACACTCACTGATCTCTGCGCCAGGTAGTTACACTGTATAACACTCAGTGATCTCTGCGCCAGGTAGTTACACTGTATAACACTCAGTGTTCTCTGCGCCAGGTAGTTACACTGTATAACACTCAGTGATCTCTGCGCCAGGTAGTTACACTGTATAACACTCAGTGATCTCTGCGCCAGGTAGTTACACTGTATAACACTCAGTGATCTCTGCGCCAGGTAGTTACACTGTATAACACTCAGTGATCTCTGCGCCAAGTAGTTACACTGTATAACACTCAGTGATCTCTGCGCCAGGTAGTTACACTGTATAACACTCAGTGATCTCTGCGCCAGGTAGTTACACTGTATAACACTCAGTGATCTCTGCGCCAGGTAGTTACACTGTATAACACTCAGTGATCTCTGCGCCAGGTAGTTACACTGTATAACACTCAGTGTTATCTGCGCCAGGTAGTAACACTGTATAACACTCAGTGATCTCTGCGCCAGGTAGTTACACTGTATAACACTCAGTGATCTCTGCGCCACGTAGTTACACTGTATAACACTCAGTGATCTCTGCGCCACGTAGTTACACTGTATAACACTCAGTGATCTCTGCGCCACGTAGTTACACTGTATAACACTCAGTGATCTCTGCGCCATGTAGTTACACTGTATAACACTCAGTGATCTCTGCCCCAGGTTGTTACTCTGTATAACACTCAGTGATCTCTGCGCCAGGTAGTTACACTGTATAACACTCAGTGATCTCTGCGCCAGGTAGTTACACTGTATAACACTCAGTGATCTCTGCGCCAGGTAGTTACACTGTATAACACTCAGTGATCTCTGCGCCAGGTAGTTACACTGTATAACACTCAGTGATCTCTGCGCCAGGTAGTTACACTGTATAACACTCAGTGATCTCTGCGCCAGGTAGTTACACTGTATAACACTCAGTGATCTCTGCGCCAGGTAGTTACACTGTATAACACTCAGTGATCTCTGCGCCAGGTAGTTACACTGTATAACACTCAGTGATCTCTGCGCCAGGTAGTTACACTGTATAACACTCAGTGATCTCTGCGCCAGGTAGTTACACTGTATAACACTCAGTGATCTCTGCGCCAGATAGTTACACTGTATAACACTCAGTGATGTCTGCGCCAGGTAGTTACACTGTATAACACTCAGTGATCTCTGCGCCAGGTAGTTACACTGTATAACACTCAGTGATCGCTGCACTAGGTAGTTACACTGTATAACACTCAGTGATCTCTGCACCAGGTAGTTACACTGTATAACACTCAGTGATCTCTGTACCAGGTAGTTACACTGTATAACACTCAGTGATCTCTGCACCAGGTAGTTACACTGTATAACACTCAGTGATCGCTGCACTAGGTAGTTACACTGTATAACACTCAGTGATCTCTGCCCCAGGTAGTTACATTGTACAATACTCAGTGATCTCTGCGCCAGGTAGTTACACTGTATAACACTCAGTGATCTCTGCGCCAGGTAGTTACACTGTATAACACTCAGTGATCTCTGCGCCAGGTAGTTACACTGTATAACACTCAGTGATCTCTGCACCAGGTAGTTACACTGTATAACACTCAGTGATCTCTGCGCCAGGTAGTTACACTGTATAACACTCAGTGATCTCTGCACCAGGTAGTTACACTGTATAACACTCAGTGATCTCTGCACCAGGTAGTTACACTGTATAACACTCAGTGATCTCTGCACCAGGTTACACTGTATAACACTCAGTGATCTGTGCACCAGGTAGTTACACTGTATAACACTCAGTGATCTCTGCGCCAGGTAGTTACACTGTATAACACTCAGTGATCTCTGCGCCAGGTAGTTACACTGTATAACACTCAGTGATCTCTGCGCCAGGTAGTTACACTGTATAACACTCAGTGTTCTCTGCGCCAGGTAGTTACACTGTATAACACTCAGTGATCTCTGCGCCAGGTAGTTACACTGTATAACACTCAGTGATCTCTGCGCCAGGTAGTTACACTGTATAACACTCAGTGTTCTCTGCGCCAGGTAGTTACACTGTATAACACTCAGTGATCTCTGCGCCAGGTAGTTACACTGTATAACACTCAGTGATCTCTGCGCCACGTAGTTACACTGTATAACACTCAGTGATCTCTGCGCCACGTAGTTACACTGTATAACACTCAGTGATCTCTGCGCCACGTAGTTACACTGTATAACACTCAGTGATCTCTGCGCCACGTAGTTACACTGTATAACACTCAGTGATCTCTGTACCAGGTAGTTACACTGTATAACACTCAGTGATCTCTGCACCAGGTAGTTACACTGTATAACACTCAGTGATCGCTGCACTAGGTAGTTACACTGTATAACACTCAGTGATCTCTGCCCCAGGTAGTTACATTGTATAATACTCAGTGATCTCTGCGCCAGGTAGTTACACTGTATAACACTCAGTGATCTCTGCGCCAGGTAGTTACACTGTATAACACTCAGTGATCTCTGCGCCAGGTAGTTACACTGTATAACACTCAGTGATCTCTGCACCAGGTAGTTACACTGTATAACACTCAGTGATCTCTGCGCCAGGTAGTTACACTGTATAACACTCAGTGATCTCTGCACCAGGTAGTTACACTGTATAACACTCAGTGATCTCTGCACCAGGTAGTTACACTGTATAATACTCAGTGATCTCTGCACCAGGTTACACTGTATAACACTCAGTGATCTCTGCACCAGGTAGTTACACTGTATAACACTCAGTGATCTCTGCGCCAGGTAGTTACACTGTATAACACTCAGTGATCTCTGCGCCAGGTAGTTACACTGTATAACACTCAGTGATCTCTGCGCCAGGTAGTTACACTGTATAACACTCAGTGATCTCTGCGCCAGGTAGTTACACTGTATAACACTCAGTGATCTCTGCGCCAGGTAGTTACACTGTATAACACTCAGTGATCTCTGCGCCAGGTAGTTACACTGTATAACACTCAGTGATCTCTGCGCCAGGTAGTTACACTGTATAACACTCAGTGATCTCTGCATCAGGTTTCACTGTATAACACTCAGTGAGCTCTGCACCAGGTAGTTACACTGTATAACACTCAGTGATCTCTGCACCAGGTAGTTACACTGTATAACACTCAGTGATCTCTGCACCAGGTAGTTACACTGTATAACACTCAGTGATCTCTGCGCCAGGTAGTTACACTGTATAACACTCAGTGATCTCTGCGCCAGGTAGTTACACTGTATAACACTCAGTGTTCTCTGCGCCAGGTAGTTACACTGTATAACACTCAGTGATCTCTGCGCCAGGTAGTTACACTGTATAACACTCAGTGATCTCTGCGCCAGGTAGTTACACTGTATAACACTCAGTGTTCTCTGCGCCAGGTAGTTACACTGTATAACACTCAGTGATCTCTGCGCCAGGTAGTTACACTGTATAACACTCAGTGATCTCTGCGCCACGTAGTTACACTGTATAACACTCAGTGATCTCTGCGCCACGTAGTTACACTGTATAACACTCAGTGATCTCTGCGCCACGTAGTTACACTGTATAACACTCAGTGATCTCTGCGCCACGTAGTTACACTGTATAACACTCAGTGATCTCTGCGCCAGGTAGTTACACTGTATAACACTCAGTGTTCTCTGCGCCAGGTAGTTACACTGTATAACACTCAGTGATCTCTGCGCCAGGTAGTTACACTGTATAACACTCAGTGATCTCTGCGCCAGGTAGTTACACTGTATAACACTCAGTGATCTCTGCGCCACGTAGTTACACTGTATAACACTCAGTGATCTCTGCGCCACGTAGTTACACTGTATAATACTCAGTGATCTCTGCGCCATGTAGTTACACTGTATAACACTCAGTGATCTCTGCGCCAGGTAGTTACACTGTATAACACTCAGTGATCTCTGCCCCAGGTTGTTACTCTGTATAACACTCAGTGATCTCTGCGCCAGGTAGTTACACTGTAGAACACTCTGTGATCTCTGCGCCAGGTAGTTACACTGTATAACACTCAGTGATCTCTGCGCCAGGTAGTTACACTGTATAACACTCAGTGATCTCTGCGCCAGGTAGTTACACTGTATAACACTCAGTGATCTCTGCGCCAGGTAGTTACACTGTATAACACTCAGTGATCTCTGCGCCAGGTAGTTACACTGTATAACACTCAGTGATCTCTGCGCCAGGTAGTTACACTGTATAACACTCAGTGATCTCTGCGCCTGGTAGTTACACTGTATAACACTCAGTGATCTCTGTACCAGGTAGTTACACTGTATAACACTCAGTGATCTCTGCACCAGGTAGTTACACTGTATAACACTCAGTGATCGCTGCACTAGGTAGTTACACTGTATAACACTCAGTGATCTCTGCCCCAGGTAGTTACATTGTATAATACTCAGTGATCTCTGCGCCAGGTAGTTACACTGTATAACACTCAGTGATCTCTGCGCCAGGTAGTTACACTGTATAACACTCAGTGATCTCTGCGCCAGGTAGTTACACTGTATAACACTCAGTGATCTCTGCACCAGGTAGTTACACTGTATAACACTCAGTGATCTCTGCGCCAGGTAGTTACACTGTATAACACTCAGTGATCTCTGCACCAGGTAGTTACACTGTATAACACTCAGTGATCTCTGCACCAGGTAGTTACACTGTATAATACTCAGTGATCTCTGCACCAGGTTACACTGTATAACACTCAGTGATCTCTGCACCAGGTAGTTACACTGTATAACACTCAGTGATCTCTGCGCCAGGTAGTTACACTGTATAACACTCAGTGATCTCTGCGCCAGGTAGTTACACTGTATAACACTCAGTGATCTCTGCGCCAGGTAGTTACACTGTATAACACTCAGTGATCTCTGCGCCAGGTAGTTACACTGTATAACACTCAGTGATCTCTGCGCCAGGTAGTTACACTGTATAACACTCAGTGATCTCTGCGCCAGGTAGTTACACTGTATAACACTCAGTGATCTCTGCGCCAGGTAGTTACACTGTATAACACTCAGTGATCTCTGCATCAGGTTTCACTGTATAACACTCAGTGAGCTCTGCACCAGGTAGTTACACTGTATAACACTCAGTGATCTCTGCACCAGGTAGTTACACTGTATAACACTCAGTGATCTCTGCACCAGGTAGTTACACTGTATAACACTCAGTGATCTCTGCGCCAGGTAGTTACACTGTATAACACTCAGTGATCTCTGCGCCAGGTAGTTACACTGTATAACACTCAGTGTTCTCTGCGCCAGGTAGTTACACTGTATAACACTCAGTGATCTCTGCGCCAGGTAGTTACACTGTATAACACTCAGTGATCTCTGCGCCAGGTAGTTACACTGTATAACACTCAGTGTTCTCTGCGCCAGGTAGTTACACTGTATAACACTCAGTGATCTCTGCGCCAGGTAGTTACACTGTATAACACTCAGTGATCTCTGCGCCACGTAGTTACACTGTATAACACTCAGTGATCTCTGCGCCAGGTAGTTACACTGTATAACACTCAGTGATCTCTGCGCCACGTAGTTACACTGTATAACACTCAGTGATCTCTGCGCCAGGTAGTTACACTGTATAACACTCAGTGTTCTCTGCGCCAGGTAGTTACACTGTATAACACTCAGTGATCTCTGCGCCAGGTAGTTACACTGTATAACACTCAGTGATCTCTGCGCCAGGTAGTTACACTGTATAACACTCAGTGATCTCTGCGCCACGTAGTTACACTGTATAACACTCAGTGATCTCTGCGCCACGTAGTTACACTGTATAATACTCAGTGATCTCTGCGCCATGTAGTTACACTGTATAACACTCAGTGATCTCTGCGCCAGGTAGTTACACTGTATAACACTCAGTGATCTCTGCCCCAGGTTGTTACTCTGTATAACACTCAGTGATCTCTGCGCCAGGTAGTTACACTGTAGAACACTCTGTGATCTCTGCGCCAGGTAGTTACACTGTATAACACTCAGTGTTCTCTGCGCCAGGTAGTTACACTGTATAACACTCAGTGATCTCTGCGCCAGGTAGTTACACTGTATAACACTCAGTGATCTCTGCGCCAGGTAGTTACACTGTATAACACTCAGTGTTCTCTGCGCCAGGTAGTTACACTGTATAACACTCAGTGATCTCTGCGCCAGGTAGTTACACTGTATAACACTCAGTGATCTCTGCGCCACGTAGTTACACTGTATAACACTCAGTGATCTCTGCGCCAGGTAGTTACACTGTATAACACTCAGTGATCTCTGCGCCAGGTAGTTACACTGTATAACACTCAGTGATCTCTGCGCCAGGTAGTTACACTGTATAACACTCAGTGATCTCTGCGCCAGGTAGTTACACTGTATAACACTCAGTGATCTCTGCGCCAGGTAGTTACACTGTATAACACTCAGTGATCTCTGCGCCAGATAGTTACACTGTATAACACTCAGTGATGTCTGCGCCAGGTAGTTACACTGTATAACACTCAGTGATCTCTGCGCCAGGTAGTTACACTGTATAACACTCAGTGATCGCTGCACTAGGTAGTTACACTGTATAACACTCAGTGATCTCTGCACCAGGTAGTTACACTGTATAACACTCAGTGATCTCTGTACCAGGTAGTTACACTGTATAACACTCAGTGATCTCTGCACCAGGTAGTTACACTGTATAACACTCAGTGATCGCTGCACTAGGTAGTTACACTGTATAACACTCAGTGATCTCTGCCCCAGGTAGTTACATTGTACAATACTCAGTGATCTCTGCGCCAGGTAGTTACACTGTATAACACTCAGTGATCTCTGCGCCAGGTAGTTACACTGTATAACACTCAGTGATCTCTGCGCCAGGTAGTTACACTGTATAACACTCAGTGATCTCTGCACCAGGTAGTTACACTGTATAACACTCAGTGATCTCTGCGCCAGGTAGTTACACTGTATAACACTCAGTGATCTCTGCACCAGGTAGTTACACTGTATAACACTCAGTGATCTCTGCACCAGGTAGTTACACTGTATAACACTCAGTGATCTCTGCACCAGGTTACACTGTATAACACTCAGTGATCTGTGCACCAGGTAGTTACACTGTATAACACTCAGTGATCTCTGCGCCAGGTAGTTACACTGTATAACACTCAGTGATCTCTGCGCCAGGTAGTTACACTGTATAACACTCAGTGATCTCTGCGCCAGGTAGTTACACTGTATAACACTCAGTGTTCTCTGCGCCAGGTAGTTACACTGTATAACACTCAGTGATCTCTGCGCCAGGTAGTTACACTGTATAACACTCAGTGATCTCTGCGCCAGGTAGTTACACTGTATAACACTCAGTGTTCTCTGCGCCAGGTAGTTACACTGTATAACACTCAGTGATCTCTGCGCCAGGTAGTTACACTGTATAACACTCAGTGATCTCTGCGCCACGTAGTTACACTGTATAACACTCAGTGATCTCTGCGCCACGTAGTTACACTGTATAACACTCAGTGATCTCTGCGCCACGTAGTTACACTGTATAACACTCAGTGATCTCTGCGCCACGTAGTTACACTGTATAACACTCAGTGATCTCTGTACCAGGTAGTTACACTGTATAACACTCAGTGATCTCTGCACCAGGTAGTTACACTGTATAACACTCAGTGATCGCTGCACTAGGTAGTTACACTGTATAACACTCAGTGATCTCTGCCCCAGGTAGTTACATTGTATAATACTCAGTGATCTCTGCGCCAGGTAGTTACACTGTATAACACTCAGTGATCTCTGCGCCAGGTAGTTACACTGTATAACACTCAGTGATCTCTGCGCCAGGTAGTTACACTGTATAACACTCAGTGATCTCTGCACCAGGTAGTTACACTGTATAACACTCAGTGATCTCTGCGCCAGGTAGTTACACTGTATAACACTCAGTGATCTCTGCACCAGGTAGTTACACTGTATAACACTCAGTGATCTCTGCACCAGGTAGTTACACTGTATAATACTCAGTGATCTCTGCACCAGGTTACACTGTATAACACTCAGTGATCTCTGCACCAGGTAGTTACACTGTATAACACTCAGTGATCTCTGCGCCAGGTAGTTACACTGTATAACACTCAGTGATCTCTGCGCCAGGTAGTTACACTGTATAACACTCAGTGATCTCTGCGCCAGGTAGTTACACTGTATAACACTCAGTGATCTCTGCGCCAGGTAGTTACACTGTATAACACTCAGTGATCTCTGCGCCAGGTAGTTACACTGTATAACACTCAGTGATCTCTGCGCCAGGTAGTTACACTGTATAACACTCAGTGATCTCTGCGCCAGGTAGTTACACTGTATAACACTCAGTGATCTCTGCATCAGGTTTCACTGTATAACACTCAGTGAGCTCTGCACCAGGTAGTTACACTGTATAACACTCAGTGATCTCTGCACCAGGTAGTTACACTGTATAACACTCAGTGATCTCTGCACCAGGTAGTTACACTGTATAACACTCAGTGATCTCTGCGCCAGGTAGTTACACTGTATAACACTCAGTGATCTCTGCGCCAGGTAGTTACACTGTATAACACTCAGTGTTCTCTGCGCCAGGTAGTTACACTGTATAACACTCAGTGATCTCTGCGCCAGGTAGTTACACTGTATAACACTCAGTGATCTCTGCGCCAGGTAGTTACACTGTATAACACTCAGTGTTCTCTGCGCCAGGTAGTTACACTGTATAACACTCAGTGATCTCTGCGCCAGGTAGTTACACTGTATAACACTCAGTGATCTCTGCGCCACGTAGTTACACTGTATAACACTCAGTGATCTCTGCGCCACGTAGTTACACTGTATAACACTCAGTGATCTCTGCGCCACGTAGTTACACTGTATAACACTCAGTGATCTCTGCGCCACGTAGTTACACTGTATAACACTCAGTGATCTCTGCGCCAGGTAGTTACACTGTATAACACTCAGTGTTCTCTGCGCCAGGTAGTTACACTGTATAACACTCAGTGATCTCTGCGCCAGGTAGTTACACTGTATAACACTCAGTGATCTCTGCGCCAGGTAGTTACACTGTATAACACTCAGTGATCTCTGCGCCACGTAGTTACACTGTATAACACTCAGTGATCTCTGCGCCACGTAGTTACACTGTATAATACTCAGTGATCTCTGCGCCATGTAGTTACACTGTATAACACTCAGTGATCTCTGCGCCAGGTAGTTACACTGTATAACACTCAGTGATCTCTGCCCCAGGTTGTTACTCTGTATAACACTCAGTGATCTCTGCGCCAGGTAGTTACACTGTAGAACACTCTGTGATCTCTGCGCCAGGTAGTTACACTGTATAACACTCAGTGATCTCTGCGCCAGGTAGTTACACTGTATAACACTCAGTGATCTCTGCGCCAGGTAGTTACACTGTATAACACTCAGTGATCTCTGCGCCAGGTAGTTACACTGTATAACACTCAGTGATCTCTGCGCCAGGTAGTTACACTGTATAACACTCAGTGATCTCTGCGCCAGGTAGTTACACTGTATAACACTCAGTGATCTCTGCGCCTGGTAGTTACACTGTATAACACTCAGTGATCTCTGTACCAGGTAGTTACACTGTATAACACTCAGTGATCTCTGCACCAGGTAGTTACACTGTATAACACTCAGTGATCGCTGCACTAGGTAGTTACACTGTATAACACTCAGTGATCTCTGCCCCAGGTAGTTACATTGTATAATACTCAGTGATCTCTGCGCCAGGTAGTTACACTGTATAACACTCAGTGATCTCTGCGCCAGGTAGTTACACTGTATAACACTCAGTGATCTCTGCGCCAGGTAGTTACACTGTATAACACTCAGTGATCTCTGCACCAGGTAGTTACACTGTATAACACTCAGTGATCTCTGCGCCAGGTAGTTACACTGTATAACACTCAGTGATCTCTGCACCAGGTAGTTACACTGTATAACACTCAGTGATCTCTGCACCAGGTAGTTACACTGTATAATACTCAGTGATCTCTGCACCAGGTTACACTGTATAACACTCAGTGATCTCTGCACCAGGTAGTTACACTGTATAACACTCAGTGATCTCTGCGCCAGGTAGTTACACTGTATAACACTCAGTGATCTCTGCGCCAGGTAGTTACACTGTATAACACTCAGTGATCTCTGCGCCAGGTAGTTACACTGTATAACACTCAGTGATCTCTGCGCCAGGTAGTTACACTGTATAACACTCAGTGATCTCTGCGCCAGGTAGTTACACTGTATAACACTCAGTGATCTCTGCGCCAGGTAGTTACACTGTATAACACTCAGTGATCTCTGCGCCAGGTAGTTACACTGTATAACACTCAGTGATCTCTGCATCAGGTTTCACTGTATAACACTCAGTGAGCTCTGCACCAGGTAGTTACACTGTATAACACTCAGTGATCTCTGCACCAGGTAGTTACACTGTATAACACTCAGTGATCTCTGCACCAGGTAGTTACACTGTATAACACTCAGTGATCTCTGCGCCAGGTAGTTACACTGTATAACACTCAGTGATCTCTGCGCCAGGTAGTTACACTGTATAACACTCAGTGTTCTCTGCGCCAGGTAGTTACACTGTATAACACTCAGTGATCTCTGCGCCAGGTAGTTACACTGTATAACACTCAGTGATCTCTGCGCCAGGTAGTTACACTGTATAACACTCAGTGTTCTCTGCGCCAGGTAGTTACACTGTATAACACTCAGTGATCTCTGCGCCAGGTAGTTACACTGTATAACACTCAGTGATCTCTGCGCCACGTAGTTACACTGTATAACACTCAGTGATCTCTGCGCCAGGTAGTTACACTGTATAACACTCAGTGATCTCTGCGCCACGTAGTTACACTGTATAACACTCAGTGATCTCTGCGCCAGGTAGTTACACTGTATAACACTCAGTGTTCTCTGCGCCAGGTAGTTACACTGTATAACACTCAGTGATCTCTGCGCCAGGTAGTTACACTGTATAACACTCAGTGATCTCTGCGCCAGGTAGTTACACTGTATAACACTCAGTGATCTCTGCGCCACGTAGTTACACTGTATAACACTCAGTGATCTCTGCGCCACGTAGTTACACTGTATAATACTCAGTGATCTCTGCGCCATGTAGTTACACTGTATAACACTCAGTGATCTCTGCGCCAGGTAGTTACACTGTATAACACTCAGTGATCTCTGCCCCAGGTTGTTACTCTGTATAACACTCAGTGATCTCTGCGCCAGGTAGTTACACTGTAGAACACTCTGTGATCTCTGCGCCAGGTAGTTACACTGTATAACACTCAGTGATCTCTGCGCCAGGTAGTTACACTGTATAACACTCAGTGATCTCTGCGCCAGGTAGTTACACTGTATAACACTCAGTGATCTCTGCGCCAGGTAGTTACACTGTATAACACTCAGTGATCTCTGCGCCAGGTAGTTACACTGTATAACACTCAGTGATCTCTGCGCCAGGTAGTTACACTGTATAACACTCAGTGATCTCTGCGCCTGGTAGTTACACTGTATAACACTCAGTGATGTCTGCGCCAGGTAGTTACACTGTATAACACTCAGTGATGTCTGCGCCAGGTAGTTACACTGTATAACACTCAGTGATCTCTGTACTAGGTAGTTACACTGTATAACACTCAGTGTTCTCTGCGCCAGGTAGTTACACTGTATTACACTCAGTGATCTCTGCACCAGGTAGTTACACTGTATAACACTCAGTGATCTCTGCACCATGTAGTTACAATGTATAACACTCAGTGATCTCTGCGCCAGGTAGTTACACTGTATAACACTCAGTGATCTCTGCGCCAGGTAGTTACACTGTATAACACTCAGTGATCTCTGCGCCAGGTAGTTACACTGTATAACACTCAGTGATCTCTGCGCCAGGTAGTTACACTGTATAACACTCAGTGATCTCTGCATCAGGTTACACTGTATAACACTCAGTGATCTCTGCACCAGGTAGTTACACTGTATAACACTCAGTGATCTCTGCGCCAGGTAGTTACACTGTATAACACTCAGTGATCTCTGCGCCAGGTAGTTACACTGTATAACACTCAGTGATCTCTGCGCCAGGTAGTTACACTGTATAACACTCAGTGATCTCTTCGCCAGGTAGTTACACTGTATAACACTCAGTGATCTCTGCGCCAGGTAGTTACACTGTATAACACTCAGTGATCTCTGCGCCAGGTAGTTACACTGTATAACACTCAGTGAGCTCTGCACCAGGTAGTTACACTGTATAACACTCAGTGATCTCTGCACCAGGTAGTTACACTGTATAACACTCAGTGATCTCTGCGCCAGGTAGTTACACTGTATAACACTCAGTGATCTCTGCACCAGGTAGTTACACTGTATAACACTCAGTGATCTCTGCACCAAGTAGTTACACTGTATAACACTCAGTGATCTCTGCGCCAGGTAGTTACACTGTATAACACTCAGTGATCTCTGCCCCAGGTAGTTACACTGTATAACACTCAGTGATCTCTGCGCCAGGTAGTTACACTGTATAACACTCAGTGATCTCTGCCCCAGGTAGTTACACTGTATAACACTCAGTGATCTCTGCACCAGGTTGTTACACTGTATAACACTCAGTGATCTCTGCACCAGGTAGTTACACTGTATAACACTCAGTGATCTCTGCACCAGGTAGTTACACTGTATAACACTCAGTGATCTCTGCACCAGGTAGTTACACTGTATAACACTCAGTGATCTCTGCCCCAGGTAGTTACACTGTATAACACTCAGTGATCTCTGCGCCAGGTAGTTACACTGTATAACACTCAGTGATCTCTGCGCCAGGTAGTTACACTGTATAACACTCAGTGTTCTCTGCGCCAGGTAGTTACACTGTATAACACTCAGTGATCTCTGCGCCATGTAGTTACACTGTATAACACTCAGTGATCTCTGCGCCAGGTAGTTACACTGTATAACACTCACTGATCTCTGCGCCATGTGGTTACACTGTATAACACTCAGTGATCTCTGCACCAGGTAGTTACACTGTATAACACTCAGTGTTCTCTGCGCCAGGTAGTTACACTGTATAACACTCAGTGATCTCTGCGCCAGGTAGTTACACTGTATAACACTCAGTGATCTCTGCGCCAGGTAGTTACACTGTATAACACTCAGTGATCTCTGCGCCAGGTAGTTACACTGTATAACACTCAGTGATCTCTGCGCCAGGTAGTTACACTGTATAACACTCAGTGATCTCTGCGCCAGGTAGTTACACTGTATAACACTCAGTGATCTCTGCGCCAAGTAGTTACACTGTATAACACTCAGTGATCTCTGCGCCAGGTAGTTACACTGTATAACACTCAGTGATCTCTGCGCCAGGTAGTTACACTGTATAACACTCAGTGATCTCTGCGCCAGGTAGTTACACTGTATAACACTCAGTGATCTCTGCGCCAGGTAGTTACACTGTATAACACTCAGTGTTATCTGCGCCAGGTAGTTACACTGTATAACACTCAGTGATCTCTGCGCCAGGTAGTTACACTGTATAACACTCAGTGATCTCTGCGCCAGGTAGTTACACTGTATAACACTCAGTGATCTCTGCGCCACGTAGTTACACTGTATAACACTCAGTGATCTCTGCGCCACGTAGTTACACTGTATAACACTCAGTGATCTCTGCGCCATGTAGTTACACTGTATAACACTCAGTGATCTCTGCCCCAGGTTGTTACTCTGTATAACACTCAGTGATCTCTGCACCAGGTAGTTACACTGTATAACACTCAGTGATCTCTGCGCCAGGTAGTTACACTGTATAACACTCAGTGATCTCTGCGCCAGGTAGTTACACTGTATAACACTCAGTGATCTCTGCGCCAGGTAGTTACACTGTATAACACTCAGTGATCTCTGCGCCAGGTAGTTACACTGTATAACACTCAGTGATCTCTGCGCCAGGTAGTTACACTGTATAACACTCAGTGATCTCTGCGCCAGGTAGTTACACTGTATAACACTCAGTGATCTCTGCGCCAGGTAGTTACACTGTATAACACTCAGTGATCTCTGTACCAGGTAGTTACACTGTATAACACTCAGTGATCTCTGCGCCAGGTAGTTACACTGTATAACACTCAGTGATCTCTGCGCCAGGTAGTTACACTGTATAACACTCAGTGATGTCTGCGCCTGGTAGTTACACTGTATAACACTCAGTGATCTCTGCGCCAGGTAGTTACACTGTATAACACTCAGTGATCGCTGCACTAGGTAGTTACACTGTATAACACTCAGTGATCTCTGCACCAGGTAGTTACACTGTATAACACTCAGTGATCTCTGTACCAGGTAGTTACACTGTATAACACTCAGTGATCTCTGCGCCAGGTAGTTACACTGTATAACACTCAGTGATCTCTGCACCAGGTAGTTACACTGTATAACACTCAGTGATCTCTGCGCCAGGTAGTTACACTGTATAACACTCAGTGATCGCTGCACTAGGTAGTTACACTGTATAACACTCAGTGATCTCTGCCCCAGGTAGTTACATTGTATAATACTCAGTGATCTCTGCGCCAGGTAGTTACACTGTATAACACTCAGTGATCTCTGCGCCAGGTAGTTACACTGTATAACACTCAGTGATCTCTGCATCAGGTTACACTGTATAACACTCAGTGATCTCTGCGTCAGGTTACACTGTATAACACTCAGTGATCTCTGCATCAGGTTACACTGTATAACACTCAGTGATCTCTGCATCAGGTTACACTGTATAACACTCAGTGATCTCTGCACCAGGTAGTTACACTGTATAACACTCAGTGATCTCTGCGCCAGGTAGTTACACTGTATAACACTCAGTGATCTCTGCACCAGGTAGTTACACTGTATAACACTCAGTGATCTCTGCACCAGGTAGTTACACTGTATAATACTCAGTGATCTCTGCACCAGGTAGTTACACTGTATAACACTCAGTGATCTCTGCGCCAGGTAGTTACACTGTATAACACTCAGTGATCTCTGCGCCAGGTAGTTACACTGTATAACACTCAGTGATCTCTGCGCCAGGTAGTTACACTGTATAACACTCAGTGATCTCTGCGCCAGGTAGTTACACTGTATAACACTCAGTGATCTCTGCGCCAGGTAGTTACACTGTATAACACTCAGTGATCTCTGCGCCAGGCAGTTACACTGTATAACACTCAGTGATCTCTGCGCCAGGTAGTTACACTGTATAACACTCAGTGATCTCTGCATCAGGTTACACTGTATAACACTCAGTGATCTCTGCGCCAGGTAGTTACACTGTATAACACTCAGTGATCTCTGCACCAGGTAGTTACACTGTATAACACTCAGTGATCTCTGCACCAGGTAGTTACACTGTATAACACTCAGTAATCTCTGCACCAGGTAGTTACACTGTATAACACTCAGTGATCTCTGCGCCAGGTAGTTACACTGTATAACACTCAGTGATCTCTGCATCAGGTTACACTGTATAACACTCAGTGATCTCTGCACCAGGTAGTTACACTGTATTACACTCAGTAATCTCTGCACCAGGTAGTTACATTGTATAATACTCAGATATCTCTGCACCAGGTAGTTACACTGTATAACACTCAGTGATCTCTGCACCAGGTAGTTACACTGTATTACACTCAGTAATCTCTGCACCAGGTAGTTACATTGTATAATACTCAGATATCTCTGCACCAGGTAGTTACACTGTATAACACTCAGTGATCTCTGCACCAGGTAGTTACACTGTATAACACTCAGTAATCTCTGCACCAGGTAGTTACATTGTATAATACTCAGATATCTCTGCGCCAGGTAGTTACACTGTATAACACTCAGTGATCTCTGCATCAGGTTACACTGTATAACACTCAGTGATCTCTGCACCAGGTAGTTACACTGTATAACACTCAGTGATCTCTGCGCCAGGTAGTTACACTGTATAACACTCAGTGATCTCTGCACCAGGTAGTTACACTGTATAACACTCAGTAATCTCTGCACCAGGTAGTTACACTGTATAACACTCAGTGATCTCTGCGCCAGGTAGTTACACTGTATAACACTCAGTGATCTCTGCGCCAGGTAGTTACACTGTATAACACTCAGTGATCTCTGCGCCAGGTAGTTACACTGTATAACACTCAGTGATCTCTGCATCAGGTTACACTGTATAACACTCAGTGATCTCTGCACCAGGTAGTTACACTGTATAACACTTAGTGATCTCTGCACCAGGTAGTTACACTGTATAACACTCAGTGATCTCTGCGCCAGGTAGTTACAGTGTATAACACTCAGTGATCTCTGCGCCAGGTAGTTACACTGTATAACACTCAGTGATCTCTGCGCCAGGTAGTTACACTGTATAACACTCAGTGAGCTCTGCACCAGGTAGTTACACTGTATAACACTCAGTGATCTCTGCACCAGGTAGTTACACTGTATAACACTCAGTGATCTCTGCACCAGGTAGTTACACTGTATAACACTCAGTGATCTCTGCCCCAGGTAGTTACACTGTATAACACTCAGTGATCTCTGCACCAGGTTGTTACACTGTATAACACTCAATGATCTCTGCACCAGGTAGTTACACTGTATAACACTCAGTGATCTCTGCACCAGGTAGTTACACTGTATAACACTCAGTGATCTCTGCGCCAGGTAGTTACACTGTATAACACTCAGTGTTCTCTGCGCCAGGTAGTTACACTGTATAACACTCAGTGATCTCTGCGCCAGGTAGTTACACTGTATAACACTCAGTGATCTCTGCGCCATGTAGTTACACTGTATAACACTCAGTGATCTCTGCACCAGGTAGTTACACTGTATAACACTCAGTGATCTCTGCGCCTTGTAGTTACACTGTATAACACTCAGTGATCTCTGCGCCAGGTAGTTACACTGTATAACACTCAGTGTTCTCTGCGCCAGGTAGTTACACTGTATAACACTCAGTGATCTCTGCGCCAGGTAGTTACACTGTATAACACTCAGTGATCTCTGCGCCAGGTAGTTACACTGTATAACACTCAGTGATCTCTGCGCCAAGTAATTACACTGTATAACACTCAGTGATCTCTGCGCCAGGTAGTTACACTGTATAACACTCAGTGATCTCTGCCCCAGGTAGTTACACTGTAAAACACTCAGTGATCTCTGCGCCAAGTAGTTACACTGTATAACACTCAGTGATGTCTGCACCAGGTATTTACACTGTATAACACTCAGTGATCTCTGCGCCAGGTAGTTACACTGTATAACACTCAGTGATCTCTGCGCCAGGTAGTTACACTGTATAACACTCAGTGATCTCTGCGCCAGGTAGTTACACTGTATAACACTCAGTGTTCTCTGCGCCTGGTAGTTACACTGTATAACACTCAGTGATCTCTGCGCCAGGTAGTTACACTGTATAACACTCAGTGATCTCTGCGCCATGTAGTTACACTGTATAACACTCAGTGATCTCTGCGCCATGTAGTTACACTGTATAACACTCAGTGATCTCTGCGCCATGTAGTTACACTGTATAACACTCAGTGATCTCTGCGCCATGTAGTTACACTGTATAACACTCAGTGATCTTTGCCCCAGGTTGTTACTCTGTATAACACTCAGTGATCTCTGCGCCAGGTAGTTACACTGTATAACACTCAGTGATCTCTGCGCCAGGTAGTTACACTGTATAACACTCAGTGATCTCTGCGCCAGGTAGTTACACTGTATAACACTCAGTGATCTCTGCGCCAGGTAGTTACACTGTATAACACTCAGTGATCTCTGCGCCAGGTAGTTACACTGTATAACACTCAGTGATGTCTGCACCAGGTAGTTACACTGTATAACACTCAGTGATCTCTGCACCAGGTAGTTACACTGTATAGCACTCAGTGATCGCTGCACTAGGTTGTTACACTGTATAACACTCAGTGATCTCTGCATCAGGTAGTTACACTGTATAACACTCAGTGATCTCTGCACCAGGTAGTTACACTGTATAGCACTCAGTGATCGCTGCACTAGGTAGTTACACTGTATAACACTCAGTGATCTCTGCATCAGGTAGTTACACTGTATAACACTCAGTGATCTCTGCGCCAGGTAGTTACACTGTATAACACTCAGTGATCTCTGCGCCAATTAGTTACACTGTATAACACTCAGTGATCTCTGCATCAGGTTACACTGTATAACACTCAGTGATCTCTGCACCAGGTAGTTACACTGTATAACACTCAGTGATCTCTGCGCCAGGTAGTTACACTGTATAACACTCAGTGATCTCTGCGCCAGGTAGTTACACTGTATAACAGTCAGTGATCTCTGCGCCAGGTAGTTACACTGTATAACACTCAGTGATCTCTGCGCCATGTAGTTACACTGTATAACACTCAGTGATCTCTGCGCCAGGTAGTTACACTGTATAACACTCAGTGATCTCTGCGCCAGGTAGTTACACTGTATAACACTCAGTGTTATCTGCGCCAGGTAGTTACACTGTATAACACTCAGTGATCTCTGCGCCAGGTAGTTACACTGTATAACACTCAGTGATCTCTGCGCCACGTAGTTACACTGTATAACACTCAGTGATCTCTGCGCCACGTAGTTACACTGTATAACACTCAGTGATCTCTGCGCCACGTAGTTACACTGTATAACAATCAGTGATCTCTGCGCCATGTAGTTACTCTGTATAACATTCAGTGATCTCTGCGCCAGGTAGTTACACTGTATAACACTCAGTGATCTCTGCGCCAGGTAGTTACACTGTATAACACTCAGTGATCTCTGCGCCAGGTAGTTACACTGTATAACACTCAGTGATCTCTGCGCCAGGTAGTTACACTGTATAACACTCAGTGATCTCTGCGCCAGGTAGTTACACTGTATAACACTCAGTGATCTCTGCGCCAGGTAGTTACACTGTATAACACTCAGTGATCTCTGCGCCAGGTAGTTACACTGTATAACACTCAGTGATCTCTGCGCCAGGTAGTTACACTGTATAACACTCAGTGATGTCTGCGCCAGGTAGTTACACTGTATAACACTCAGTGATCTCTGCACCAGGTAGTTACACTGTATAACACTCAGTCTGCACTAGGTAGTTACATTGTATAATACTCAGTGATCTCTGCGCCAGGTAGTTACACTGTATAACACTCAGTGATCTCTGCGCCAGGTAGTTACACTGTATAACACTCAGTGATGTCTGCGCCAGGTAGTTACACTGTATAACACTCAGTGATCTCTGCACCAGGTAGTTACACTGTATAACACTCAGTGATCGCTGCACTAGGTAGTTACATTGTATAATACTCAGTGATCTCTGCACCAGGTAGTTACACTGTATAACACTCAGTGATCTCTGCACCAGGTAGTTACATTGTATAATACTCAGTGATCTCTGCGATAGGTAGTTACACTGTATAACACTCAGTGATCTCTGCATCAGGTAGTTACACTGTATAACACTCAGTGATCTCTGCATCAGGTTACACTGTATAACACTCAGTGATCTCTGCGCCAGGTAGTTACACTGTATAACACTCAGTGATCTCTGCATCAGGTTACACTGTATAACACTCAGTGATCTCTGCGCCAGGTAGTTACACTGTATAACACTCAGTGATCTCTGCATCAGGTAGTTACACTGTATATCACTCAGTGATCTCTGCATCAGGTTACACTGTATAACACTCAGTGATCTCTGCGCCAGGTAGTTACACTGTATAACACTCAGTGATCTCTGCATCAGGTTACACTGTATAACACTCAGTGATCTCTGCATCAGGTTACACTGTATAACACTCAGTGATCTCTGCACCATGTAGTTACACTGTATAACACTCAGTGATCTCTGCCCCAGGTAGTTACACTGTATAACACTCAGTGATCTCTGCACCATGTAGTTACACTGTATAACACTCAGTGATCTCTGCACCAGGTAGTTACACTGTATAACACTCAGTGATCTCTGCGCCAGGTAGTTACACTGTATAACACTCAGTGATCTCTGCACCAGGTAGTTACACTGTATAACACTCAGTGATCTCTGCGCCAGGTAGTTACACTGTATAACACTCAGTGATCTCTGCACCAGGTAGTTACACTGTATAACACTCAGTGATCTCTGCGCCAGGTAGTTACACTGTATAACACTCAGTGATCTCTGCGCCAGGTAGTTACACTGTATAACACTCAGTGATCTCTGCACCAGGTAGTTACACTGTATAACACTCAGTGATCTCTGCATCAGGTTACACTGTATAACACTCAGTGATCTCTGCACCAGGTAGTTACACTGTATAACACTCAGTGATCTCTGCGCCAGGTAGTTACACTGTATAACACTCAGTGATCTCTGCGCCAGGTAGTTACACTGTATAACACTCAGTGATCTCTGCGCCAGGTAGTTACACTGTATAACACTCAGTGATCTCTGCATCAGGTTACACTGTATAACACTCAGTGATCTCTGCGCCAGGTAGTTACACTGTATAACACTCAGTGATCTCTGCGCCAGGTAGTTACACTGTATAACACTCAGTGATCTCTGCGCCAAGTAGTTACACTGTATAACACTCAGTGATCTCTGCGCCAGGTAGTTACACTGTATAACACTCAGTGATCTCTGCGCCAGGTAGTTACACTGTATAACACTCAGTGATCTCTGCGCCAGGTAGTTACACTGTATAACACTCAGTGATGTCTGCGCCAGGTAGTTACACTGTATAACACTCAGTGATGTCTGCGCCAGGTAGTTACACTGTATAACAATCAGTGATCTCTGCGCCAGGTAGTTACACTGTATAACACTCAGTGATCTCTGCGCCAGGTAGTTACATTGTATAATACTCAGTGATCTCTGCGCCAGGTAGTTACACTGTATAACACTCAGTGATCTCTGCGCCAGGTAGTTACACTGTATAACACTCAGTGATGTCTGCGCCAGGTAGTTACACTGTATAACACTCAGTGATCTCTGCACCAGGTAGTTACACTGTATAACACTCAGTGATCTCTGCGCCATGTAGTTACACTGTATAACACTCAGTGATCTCTGCATCAGGTAGTTACACTGTATAACACTCAGTGGTCTCTGCATCAGGTTACACTGTATAACACTCAGTGATCTCTGCGCCAGGTAGTTACACTGTATAACACTCAGTGATCTCTGCATCAGGTTACACTGTATAACACTCAGTGATCTCTGCATCAGGTTACACTGTATAACACTCAGTGATCTCTGCGCCAGGTAGTTACACTGTATAACACTCAGTGATCTCTGCATCAGGTTACACTGTATAACACTCAGTGATCTCTGCATCAGGTTACACTGTATAACACTCAGTGATCTCTGCATCAGGTTACACTGTATAACACTCAGTGATCTCTGCACCATGTAGTTACACTGTATAACACTCAGTGATCTCTGCACCAGGTAGTTACACTGTATAACACTCAGTGATCTCTGCGCCAGGTAGTTACACTGTATAACACTCAGTGATCTCTGCGCCAGGTAGTTACACTGTATAACACTCAGTGATCTCTGCGCCAGGTAGTTACACTGTATAACACTCAGTGATCTCTGCACCAGGTAGTTACACTGTATAACACTCAGTGATCTCTGCACCAGGTAGTTACACTGTATAACACTCAGTGATCTCTGCATCAGGTTACACTGTATAACACTCAGTGATCTCTGCACCAGGTAGTTACACTGTATAACACTCAGTGATCTCTGCGCCAGGTAGTTACACTGTATAACACTCAGTGATCTCTGCGCCAGGTAGTTACACTGTATAACACTCAGTGATCTCTGCGCCAGGTAGTTACACTGTATAACACTCAGTGATCTCTGCGCCAGGTAGTTACACTGTATAACACTCAGTGATCTCTGCACCAGGTAGTTACACTGTATAACACTCAGTGTTCTCTGCGCCAGGTAGTTACACTGTATAACACTCAGTGATCTCTGCACCAGGTAGTTACACTGTATAACACTCAGTGATCTCTGCATCAGGTTACACTGTATAACATTCAGTGATCTCTGCGCCAGGTAGTTACACTGTATAACACTCAGTGATCTCTGCACCAGGTAGTTACACTGTATAACACTCAGTGATCTCTGCACCAGGTAGTTACACTGTATAACACTCAGTGATCTCTGCGCCAGGTAGTTACACTGTATAACACTCAGTGATCTCTGCATCAGGTTACACTGTATAACACTCAGTGATCTCTGCGCCAGGTAGTTACACTGTATAACACTCAGTGATCTCTGCGCCAGGTAGTTACACTGTATAACACTCAGTGATCTCTGCGCCAGGTAGTTACACTGTATAACACTCAGTGTTCTCTGCATCAGGTTACACTGTATAACACTCAGTGATCTCTGCACCAGGTAGTTACACTGTATAACACTCAGTGATCTCTGCGCCAGGTAGTTACACTGTATAACACTCAGTGATCTCTGCGCCAGGTAGTTACACTGTATAACACTCAGTGATCTCTGCGCCAGGTAGTTACACTGTATAACACTCAGTGATCTCTGCGCCAGGTAGTTACACTGTATAACACTCAGTGATCTCTGCATCAGGTTACACTGTATAACACTCAGTGATCTCTGCGCCAGGTAGTTACACTGTATAACACTCAGTGATCTCTGCACCAGGTAGTTACACTGTATAACACTCAGTAATCTCTGCACCAGGTAGTTACACTGTATAACACTCAGTGATCTCTGCGCCAGGTAGTTACACTGTATAACACTCAGTGATCTCTGCATCAGGTTACACTGTATAACACTCAGTGATCTCTGCGCCAGGTAGGTACACTGTATAACACTCAGTGATCTCTGCGCCAGGTAGTTACACTGTATAACATTCAGTGATCTCTGCACCAAGTAGTTACACTGTATAACACTCAGTGATCTCTACATCAGGTTACACTGTATAACATTCAGTGATCTCTGCACCAGGTAGTTACACTGTATAACACTCAGTGATCTCTGCATAAGGTTACACTGTATAACACTCAGTGATCTCTGCACCAGGTAGTTACACTGTATAACACTCAGTAATCTCTGCACCAGGTAGTTACATTGTATAATACTCAGATATCTCTGCACCAGGTAGTTACACTGTATAACACTCAGTGATCTCTGCACCAGGTAGTTACACTATATAACACTCAGTAATCTCTGCACCAGGTAGTTACATTGTATAATACTCAGATATCTCTGCGCCAGGTAGTTACACTGTATAACACTCAGTGATCTCTGCATCAGGTTACACTGTATAACACTCAGTGATCTCTGCACCAGGTAGTTACACTGTATAACACTCAGTAATCTCTGCACCAGGTAGTTACATTGTATAATACTCAGATATCTCTGCACCAGGTAGTTACACTGTATAACACTCAGTAATCTCTGCACCAGGTAGTTACATTGTATAATACTCAGATATCTCTGCGCCAGGTAGTTACACTGTATAACACTCAGTGATCTCTGCATCAGGTTACACTGTATAACACTCAGTGATCTCTGCACCAGGTAGTTACACTGTATAACACTCAGTGATCTCTGCGCCATGTAGTTACATTGTATAACACTCAGTAATCTCTGCACCAGGTAGTTACACTGTATAACACTCAGTGATCTCTGCGCCAGGTTGTTACACTGTATAACACTCAGTGATCTCTGCGCCAGGTAGTTACACTGTATAACACTCAGTGATCTCTGCACCAGGTAGTTACACTGTATAACACTCAGTGATCTCTGCATCAGGTTACACTGTATAACACTCAGTGATCTCTGCACCAGGTAGTTACACTGTATAACACTCAGTGATCTCTGCGCCAGGTAGTTACACTGTATAACACTCAGTGATCTCTGCGCCAGGTAGTTACAGTGTATAACACTCAGTGATCTCTGCGCCAGGTAGTTACACTGTATAACACTCAGTGATCTCTGCGCCAGGTAGTTACACTGTATAACACTCAGTGATCTCTGCGCCAGGTAGTTACACTGTATAACACTCAGTGATCTCTGCGCCAGGTAGTTACACTGTATAACACTCAGTGATCTCTGCGCCAGGTAGTTACACTGTATAACACTCAGTGATCTCTGCGCCATGTATTTACACTGTATAACACTCAGTGATCTCTGCACCAGGTAGTTACACTGTATAACACTCAGTGATCTCTGCACCAGGTAGTTACACTGTATAACACTCAGTGATCTCTGCACCAGGTAGTTACACTGTATAACACTCAGTGATCTCTGCACCAGGTAGTTACACTGTATAACACTCAGTGATCTCTGCACCAGGTAGTTACACTGTATAACACTCAGTGATCTCTGCCCCAGGTAGTTACACTGTATAACACTCAGTGATCTCTGCACCAGGTAGTTACACTGTATAACACTCAGTGATCTCTGCACCAGGTAGTTACACTGTATAACACTCAGTGATCTCTGCACCAGGTAGGTACACTGTATAACACTCAGTGATCTCTGCATCAGGTTACACTGTATAACACTCAGTGAGCTCTGCACCAGGTAGTTACACTGTATAACACTCAGTGATCTCTGCGCCAGGTAGTTACACTGTATAACACTCAGTGATCTCTGCGCCAGGTAGTTACACTGTATAACACTCAGTGTTCTCTGCGCCAGGTAGTTACACTGTATAACACTCAGTGATCTCTGCGCCAGGTAGTTACACTGTATAACACTCAGTGATCTCTGCGCCATGTAGTTACACTGTATAACACTCAGTGATCTCTGCACCAGGTAGTTACACTGTATAACACTCAGTGATCTCTGCGCCATGTAGTTACACTGTATAACACTCAGTGATCTCTGCGCCAGGTAGTTACACTGTATAACACTCAGTGATCTCTGCGCCAGGTAGTTACACTGTATAACACTCAGTGATCTCTGCCCCAGGTAGTTACACTGTATAACACTCAGTGATCTCTGCGCCAAGTAGTTACACTGTATAACTCTCAGTGATCTCTGCGCCAGGTAGTTACACTGTATAACACTCAGTGATCTCTGCGCCAGGTAGTTACACTGTATAACACTCAGTGATCTCTGCGCCAGGTAGTTACACTGTATAACACTCAGTGTTCTCTGCGCCTGGTAGTTACACTGTATAACACTCAGTGATCTCTGCGCCAGGTAGTTACACTGTATAACACTCAGTGATCTCTGCGCCATGTAGTTACACTGTATAACACTCAGTGATCTCTGCGCCATGTAGTTACACTGTATAACACTCAGTGATCTCTGCGCCATGTAGTTACACTGTATAACACTCAGTGATCTCTGCGCCATGTAGTTACACTGTATAACACTCAGTGATCTCTGCGCCATGTAGTTACACTGTATAACACTCAGTGATCTCTGCGCCATGTAGTTACACTGTATAACACTCAGTGATCTCTGCGCCATGTAGTTACACTGTATAACACTCAGTGATCTCTGCGCCAGGTAGTTACACTGTATAACACTCAGTGATCTCTGCGCCAGGTAGTTACACTGTATAACACTCAGTGATCTCTGCGCCAGGTAGTTACACTGTATAACACTCAGTGATCTCTGCGCCAGGTAGTTACACTGTATAACACTCAGTGATCTCTGCGCCAGGTAGTTACACTGTATAACACTCAGTGATCTCTGCGCCAGGTAGTTACACTGTATAACACTCAGTGATCTCTGCGCCAGGTAGTTACACTGTATAACACTCAGTGATCTCTGCGCCAGGTAGTTACACTGTATAACACTCAGTGATCTCTGCGCCAGGTAGTTACACTGTATAACACTCAGTGATCTCTGCGCCAGGTAGTTACACTGTATAACACTCAGTGATCTCTGCGCCAGGTAGTTACACTGTATAACACTCAGTGATCTCTGCGCCAGGTAGTTACACTGTATAACACTCAGTGTTCTCTGCGCCTGGTAGTTACACTGTATAACACTCAGTGATCTCTGCGCCAGGTAGTTACACTGTATAACACTCAGTGATCTCTGCGCCATGTAGTTACACTGTATAACACTCAGTGATCTCTGCGCCATGTAGTTACACTGTATAACACTCAGTGATCTCTGCGCCATGTAGTTACACTGTATAACACTCAGTGATCTCTGCGCCATGTAGTTACACTGTATAACACTCAGTGATCTCTGCGCCAGGTAGTTACACTGTATAACACTCAGTGATCTCTGCGCCAGGTTGTTACTCTGTATAACACTCAGTGATCTCTGCGCCAGGTAGTTACACTGTATAACACTCAGTGATCTCTGCGCCAGGTAGTTACACTGTATAACACTCAGTGATCTCTGCGCCAGGTAGTTACACTGTATAACACTCAGTGATCTCTGCGCCAGGTAGTTACACTGTATAACACTCAGTGATCTCTGCGCCAGGTAGTTACACTGTATAACACTCAGTGATCTCTGCGCCAGGTATTTACACTGTATAACACTCAGTGTTATCTGCGCCAGGTAGTAACACTGTATAACACTCAGTGATCTCTGCGCCAGGTAGTTACACTGTATAACACTCAGTGATCTCTGCGCCACGTAGTTACACTGTATAACACTCAGTGATCTCTGCGCCACGTAGTTACACTGTATAACACTCAGTGATCTCTGCGCCACGTAGTTACACTGTATAACACTCAGTGATCTCTGCGCCATGTAGTTACACTGTATAACACTCAGTGATCTCTGCCCCAGGTTGTTACTCTGTATAACACTCAGTGATCTCTGCGCCAGGTAGTTACACTGTATAACACTCAGTGATCTCTGCGCCAGGTAGTTACACTGTATAACACTCAGTGATCTCTGCGCCAGGTAGTTACACTGTATAACACTCAGTGATCTCTGCGCCAGGTAGTTACACTGTATAACACTCAGTGATCTCTGCGCCAGGTAGTTACACTGTATAACACTCAGTGATCTCTGCGCCAGGTAGTTACACTGTATAACACTCAGTGATCTCTGCGCCAGGTAGTTACACTGTATAACACTCAGTGATGTCTGCGCCAGGTAGTTACACTGTATAACACTCAGTGATCTCTGCACCAGGTAGTTACACTGTATAACACTCAGTGATCGCTGCACTAGGTAGTTACACTGTATAACACTCAGTGATCTCTGCACCAGGTAGTTACACTGTATAACACTCAGTGATCTCTGTACCAGGTAGTTACACTGTATAACACTCAGTGATCTCTGCACCAGGTAGTTACACTGTATAACACTCAGTGATCGCTGCACTAGGTAGTTACACTGTATAACACTCAGTGATCTCTGCCCCAGGTAGTTACACTGTATAACACTCAGTGATCTCTGCGCCAGGTAGTTACACTGTATAACACTCAGTGATCTCTGCGCCAGGTAGTTACACTGTATAACACTCAGTGTTCTCTGCGCCTGGTAGTTACACTGTATAACACTCAGTGATCTCTGCGCCAGGTAGTTACACTGTATAACACTCAGTGATCTCTGCGCCATGTAGTTACACTGTATAACACTCAGTGATCTCTGCGCCATGTAGTTACACTGTATAACACTCAGTGATCTCTGCGCCAGGTAGTTACACTGTATAACACTCAGTGATCTCTGCGCCAGGTAGTTACACTGTATAACACTCAGTGATCTCTGCGCCAAGTAGTTACACTGTATAACACTCAGTGATCTCTGCGCCAGGTAGTTACACTGTATAACACTCAGTGATCTCTGCGCCAGGTAGTTACACTGTATAACACTCAGTGATCTCTGCGCCAGGTAGTTACACTGTATAACACTCAGTGATCTCTGCGCCAGGTAGTTACACTGTATAACACTCAGTGTTATCTGCGCCAGGTAGTAACACTGTATAACACTCAGTGATCTCTGCGCCAGGTAGTTACACTGTATAACACTCAGTGATCTCTGCGCCACGTAGTTACACTGTATAACACTCAGTGATCTCTGCGCCACGTAGTTACACTGTATAACACTCAGTGATCTCTGCGCCACGTAGTTACACTGTATAACACTCAGTGATCTCTGCGCCATGTAGTTACACTGTATAACACTCAGTGATCTCTGCCCCAGGTTGTTACTCTGTATAACACTCAGTGATCTCTGCGCCAGGTAGTTACACTGTATAACACTCAGTGATCTCTGCGCCAGGTAGTTACACTGTATAACACTCAGTGATCTCTGCGCCAGGTAGTTACACTGTATAACACTCAGTGATCTCTGCGCCAGGTAGTTACACTGTATAACACTCAGTGATCTCTGCGCCAGGTAGTTACACTGTATAACACTCAGTGATCTCTGCGCCAGGTAGTTACACTGTATAACACTCAGTGATCTCTGCGCCAGGTAGTTACACTGTATAACACTCAGTGATGTCTGCGCCAGGTAGTTACACTGTATAACACTCAGTGATCTCTGCACCAGGTAGTTACACTGTATAACACTCAGTGATCGCTGCACTAGGTAGTTACACTGTATAACACTCAGTGATCTCTGCACCAGGTAGTTACACTGTATAACACTCAGTGATCTCTGTACCAGGTAGTTACACTGTATAACACTCAGTGATCTCTGCACCAGGTAGTTACACTGTATAACACTCAGTGATCGCTGCACTAGGTAGTTACACTGTATAACACTCAGTGATCTCTGCCCCAGGTAGTTACATTGTACAATACTCAGTGATCTTCTGCGCCAGGTAGTTACACTGTATAACACTCAGTGATCTCTGCGCCAGGTAGTTACACTGTATAACACTCAGTGATCTCTGCGCCAGGTAGTTACACTGTATAACACTCAGTGATCTCTGCGCCAGGTAGTTACACTGTATAACACTCAGTGATCTCTGCGCCAGGTAGTTACACTGTATAACACTCAGTGTTCTCTGCGCCAGGTAGTTACACTGTATAACACTCAGTGATCTCTGCGCCAGGTAGTTACACTGTATAACACTCAGTGATCTCTGCGCCATGTAGTTACACTGTATAACACTCAGTGATCTCTGCACCAGGTAGTTACACTGTATAACACTCAGTGATCTCTGCGCCATGTAGTTACACTGTATAACACTCAGTGATCTCTGCGCCAGGTAGTTACACTGTATAACACTCAGTGATCTCTGCGCCAGGTAGTTACACTGTATAACACTCAGTGATCTCTGCCCCAGGTAGTTACACTGTATAACACTCAGTGATCTCTGCGCCAAGTAGTTACACTGTATAACTCTCAGTGATCTCTGCGCCAGGTAGTTACACTGTATAACACTCAGTGATCTCTGCGCCAGGTAGTTACACTGTATAACACTCAGTGATCTCTGCGCCAGGTAGTTACACTGTATAACACTCAGTGTTCTCTGCGCCTGGTAGTTACACTGTATAACACTCAGTGATCTCTGCGCCAGGTAGTTACACTGTATAACACTCAGTGATCTCTGCGCCATGTAGTTACACTGTATAACACTCAGTGATCTCTGCGCCATGTAGTTACACTGTATAACACTCAGTGATCTCTGCGCCAGGTAGTTACACTGTATAACACTCAGTGATCTCTGCGCCAGGTAGTTACACTGTATAACACTCAGTGATCTCTGCGCCAAGTAGTTACACTGTATAACACTCAGTGATCTCTGCGCCAGGTAGTTACACTGTATAACACTCAGTGATCTCTGCGCCAGGTAGTTACACTGTATAACACTCAGTGATCTCTGCGCCAGGTAGTTACACTGTATAACACTCAGTGATCTCTGCGCCAGGTAGTTACACTGTATAACACTCAGTGTTATCTGCGCCAGGTAGTAACACTGTATAACACTCAGTGATCTCTGCGCCAGGTAGTTACACTGTATAACACTCAGTGATCTCTGCGCCACGTAGTTACACTGTATAACACTCAGTGATCTCTGCACCACGTAGTTACACTGTATAACACTCAGTGATCTCTGCGCCACGTAGTTACACTGTATAACACTCAGTGATCTCTGCGCCATGTAGTTACACTGTATAACACTCAGTGATCTCTGCCCCAGGTTGTTACTCTGTATAACACTCAGTGATCTCTGCGCCAGGTAGTTACACTGTATAACACTCAGTGATCTCTGCGCCAGGTAGTTACACTGTATAACACTCAGTGATCTCTGCGCCAGGTAGTTACACTGTATAACACTCAGTGATCTCTGCGCCAGGTAGTTACACTGTATAACACTCAGTGATCTCTGCGCCAGGTAGTTACACTGTATAACACTCAGTGATCTCTGCGCCAGGTAGTTACACTGTATAACACTCAGTGATCTCTGCGCCAGGTAGTTACACTGTATAACACTCAGTGATGTCTGCGCCAGGTAGTTACACTGTATAACACTCAGTGATCTCTGCACCAGGTAGTTACACTGTATAACACTCAGTGATCGCTGCACTAGGTAGTTACACTGTATAACACTCAGTGATCTCTGCACCAGGTAGTTACACTGTATAACACTCAGTGATCTCTGTACCAGGTAGTTACACTGTATAACACTCAGTGATCTCTGCACCAGGTAGTTACACTGTATAACACTCAGTGATCGCTGCACTAGGTAGTTACACTGTATAACACTCAGTGATCTCTGCCCCAGGTAGTTACATTGTACAATACTCAGTGATCTCTGCGCCAGGTAGTTACACTGTATAACACTCAGTGATCTCTGCGCCAGGTAGTTACACTGTATAACACTCAGTGATCTCTGCGCCAGGTAGTTACACTGTATAACACTCAGTGATCTCTGCACCAGGTAGTTACACTGTATAACACTCAGTGATCTCTGCGCCAGGTAGTTACACTGTATAACACTCAGTGATCTCTGCACCAGGTAGTTACACTGTATAACACTCAGTGATCTCTGCACCAGGTTACACTGTATAACACTCAGTGATCTGTGCACCAGGTAGTTACACTGTATAACACTCAGTGATCTCTGCGCCAGGTAGTTACACTGTATAACACTCAGTGATCTCTGCGCCAGGTAGTTACACTGTATAACACTCAGTGATCTCTGCGCCAGGTAGTTACACTGTATAACACTCAGTGATCTCTGCGCCAGGTAGTTACACTGTATAACACTCAGTGATCTCTGCGCCAGGTAGTTACACTGTATAACACTCAGTGATCTCTGCGCCAGGTAGTTACACTGTATAACACTCAGTGATCTCTGCGCCAGGTAGTTACACTGTATAACACTCAGTGATCTCTGCATCAGGTTACACTGTATAACACTCAGTGATCTCTGCGCCAGGTAGTTACACTGTATAACACTCAGTGATCTCTGCGCCAGGTAGTTACAGTGTATAACACTCAGTGATCTCTGCGCCAGGTAGTTACACTGTATAACACTCAGTGATCTCTGCACCATGTAGTTACACTGTATAACACTCAGTGATCTCTGCATCAGGTTACACTGTATAACACTCAGTGAGCTCTGCACCAGGTAGTTACACTGTATAACACTCAGTGATCTCTGCACCAGGTAGTTACACTGTATAACACTCAGTGATCTCTGCGCCAGGTAGTTACACTGTATAACACTCAGTGATCTCTGCACCAGGTAGTTACACTGTATAACACTCAGTGATCTCTGCGCCAGGTAGTTACACTGTATAACACTCAGTGATCTCTGCGCCAGGTAGTTACACTGTATAACACTCAGTGTTCTCTGCGCCAGGTAGTTACACTGTATAACACTCAGTGATCTCTGCGCCAGGTAGTTACACTGTATAACACTCAGTGATCTCTGCGCCAGGTAGTTACACTGTATAACACTCAGTGTTCTCTGCGCCAGGTAGTTACACTGTATAACACTCAGTGATCTCTGCGCCAGGTAGTTACACTGTATAACACTCAGTGATCTCTGCGCCACGTAGTTACACTGTATAACACTCAGTGATCTCTGCGCCACGTAGTTACACTGTATAACACTCAGTGATCTCTGCGCCACGTAGTTACACTGTATAACACTCAGTGATCTCTGCGCCACGTAGTTACACTGTATAACACTCAGTGATCTCTGTACCAGGTAGTTACACTGTATAACACTCAGTGATCTCTGCACCAGGTAGTTACACTGTATAACACTCAGTGATCGCTGCACTAGGTAGTTACACTGTATAACACTCAGTGATCTCTGCCCCAGGTAGTTACATTGTATAATACTCAGTGATCTCTGCGCCAGGTAGTTACACTGTATAACACTCAGTGATCTCTGCGCCAGGTAGTTACACTGTATAACACTCAGTGATCTCTGCGCCAGGTAGTTACACTGTATAACACTCAGTGATCTCTGCACCAGGTAGTTACACTGTATAACACTCAGTGATCTCTGCGCCAGGTAGTTACACTGTATAACACTCAGTGATCTCTGCACCAGGTAGTTACACTGTATAACACTCAGTGATCTCTGCACCAGGTAGTTACACTGTATAATACTCAGTGATCTCTGCACCAGGTTACACTGTATAACACTCAGTGATCTCTGCACCAGGTAGTTACACTGTATAACACTCAGTGATCTCTGCGCCAGGTAGTTACACTGTATAACACTCAGTGATCTCTGCGCCAGGTAGTTACACTGTATAACACTCAGTGATCTCTGCGCCAGGTAGTTACACTGTATAACACTCAGTGATCTCTGCGCCAGGTAGTTACACTGTATAACACTCAGTGATCTCTGCGCCAGGTAGTTACACTGTATAACACTCAGTGATCTCTGCGCCAGGTAGTTACACTGTATAACACTCAGTGATCTCTGCGCCAGGTAGTTACACTGTATAACACTCAGTGATCTCTGCATCAGGTTACACTGTATAACACTCAGTGATCTCTGCGCCAGGTAGTTACACTGTATAACACTCAGTGATCTCTGCGCCAGGTAGTTACAGTGTATAACACTCAGTGATCTCTGCACCAGGTAGTTACACTGTATAACACTCAGTGATCTCTGCACCATGTAGTTACACTGTATAACACTCAGTGATCTCTGCATCAGGTTACACTGTATAACACTCAGTGAGCTCTGCACCAGGTAGTTACACTGTATAACACTCAGTGATCTCTGCACCAGGTAGTTACACTGTATAACACTCAGTGATCTCTGCACCAGGTAGTTACACTGTATAACACTCAGTGATCTCTGCGCCAGGTAGTTACACTGTATAACACTCAGTGATCTCTGCGCCAGGTAGTTACACTGTATAACACTCAGTGTTCTCTGCGCCAGGTAGTTACACTGTATAACACTCAGTGATCTCTGCGCCAGGTAGTTACACTGTATAACACTCAGTGATCTCACTGCGCCAGGTAGTTACACTGTATAACACTCAGTGTTCTCTGCGCCAGGTAGTTACACTGTATAACACTCAGTGATCTCTGCGCCAGGTAGTTACACTGTATAACACTCAGTGATCTCTGCGCCACGTAGTTACACTGTATAACACTCAGTGATCTCTGCGCCACGTAGTTACACTGTATAACACTCAGTGATCTCTGCGCCAGCGTAGTTACACTGTATAACACTCAGTGATCTCTGCGCCACGTAGTTACACTGTATAACACTCAGTGATCTCTGCGCCAGGTAGTTACACTGTATAACACTCAGTGTTCTCTGCGCCAGGTAGTTACACTGTATAACACTCAGTGATCTCTGCGCCAGGTAGTTACACTGTATAACACTCAGTGATCTCTGCGCCAGGTAGTTACACTGTATAACACTCAGTGATCTCTGCGCCACGTAGTTACACTGTATAACACTCAGTGATCTCTGCGCCACGGTAGTTACACTGTATAATACTCAGTGATCTCTGCGCCATGTAGTTACACTGTATAACACTCAGTGATCTCTGCGCCAGGTAGTTACACTGTATAACACTCAGTGATCTCTGCGCCCAGGTTGTTACTCTGTATAACACTCAGTGATCTCTGCGCCAGGTAGTTACACTGTAGAACACTCTGTGATCTCTGCGCCAGGTAGTTACACTGTATAACACTCAGTGATCTCTGCGCCAGGTAGTTACACTGTATAACACTCAGTGATCTCTGCGCCAGGTAGTTACACTGTATAACACTCAGTGATCTCTGCGCCAGGTAGTTACACTGTATAACACTCAGTGATCTCTGCGCCAGGTAGTTACACTGTATAACACTCAGTGATCTCTGCGCCAGGTAGTTACACTGTATAACAATCAGTGATCTCTGCTCCTGGTAGTTACACTGTATAACACTCAGTGATGTCTGCGCCAGGTAGTTACACTGTATAACACTCAGTGATGTCTGCGCCAGGTAGTTACACTGTATAACACTCAGTGATCTCTGTACTAGGTAGTTACACTGTATAACACTCAGTGTTCTCTGCGCCAGGTAGTTACACTGTATTACACTCAGTGATCTCTGCACCAGGTAGTTACACTGTATAACACTCAGTGATCTCTGCACCATGTAGTTACAATGTATAACACTCAGTGATCTCTGCGCCAGGTAGTTACACTGTATAACACTCAGTGATCTCTGCGCCAGGTAGTTACACTGTATAACACTCAGTGATCTCTGCGCCAGGTAGTTACACTGTATAACACTCAGTGATCTCTGCGCCAGGTAGTTACACTGTATAACACTCAGTGATCTCTGCAGCAGGTTACACTGTATAACACTCAGTGATCTCTGCACCAGGTAGTTACACTGTATAACACTCAGTGATCTCTGCGCCAGGTAGTTACACTGTATAACACTCAGTGATCTCTGCGCCAGGTAGTTACACTGTATAACACTCAGTGATCTCTGCGCCAGGTAGTTACACTGTATAACACTCAGTGATCTCTGCGCCAGGTAGTTACACTGTATAACACTCAGTGATCTCTGCACCAGGTAGTTACACTGTATAACACTCAGTGATCTCTGCGCCAGGTAGTTACACTGTATAACACTCAGTGAGCTCTGCACCAGGTAGTTACACTGTATAACACTCAGTGATCTCTGCACCAGGTAGTTACACTGTATAACACTCAGTGATCTCTGCACCAGGTAGTTACACTGTATAACACTCAGTGATCTCTGCACCAAGTAGTTACACTGTATAACACTCAGTGATCTCTGCGCCAGGTAGTTACACTGTATAACACTCAGTGATCTCTGCACCAGGTAGTTACACTGTATAACACTCAGTGATCTCTGCAGCCAGGTAGTTACACTGTATAACACTCAGTGATCTCTGCACCAGGTAGTTACACTGTATAACACTCAGTGATCTCTGCCCCAGGTAGTTACACTGTATAACACTCAGTGATCTCTGCGCCAGGTAGTTACACTGTATAACACTCAGTGATCTCTGCGCCAGGTAGTTACACTGTATAACACTCAGTGTTCTCTGCGCCAGGTAGTTACACTGTATAACACTCAGTGATCTCTGCGCCATGTAGTTACACTGTATAACACTCAGTGATCTCTGCGCCAGGTTATGTATAACACTCACTGATCTCTGCGCCATGTGGTTACACTGTATAACACTCAGTGATCTCTGCACCAGGTAGTTACACTGTATAACACTCAGTGTTCTCTGCGCCAGGTAGTTACACTGTATAACACTCAGTGATCTCTGCGCCAGGTAGTTACACTGTATAACACTCAGTGATCTCTGCGCCAGGTAGTTACACTGTATAACACTCAGTGATCTCTGCGCCAGGTAGTTACACTGTATAACACTCAGTGATCTCTGCGCCAGGTAGTTACACTGTATAACACTCAGTGATCTCTGCGCCAGGTAGTTACACTGTATAACACTCAGTGATCTCTGCGCCAAGTAGTTACACTGTATAACACTCAGTGATCTCTGCGCCAGGTAGTTACACTGTATAACACTCAGTGATCTCTGCGCCAGGTAGTTACACTGTATAACACTCAGTGATCTCTGCGCCAGGTAGTTACACTGTATAACACTCAGTGATCTCTGCGCCAGGTAGTTACACTGTATAACACTCAGTGTTATCTGCGCCAGGTAGTTACACTGTATAACACTCAGTGATCTCTGCGCCAGGTAGTTACACTGTATAACACTCAGTGATCTCTGCGCCACGTAGTTACACTGTATAACACTCAGTGATCTCTGCGCCACGTAGTTACACTGTATAACACTCAGTGATCTCTGCGCCACGTAGTTACACTGTATAACACTCAGTGATCTCTGCGCCATGTAGTTACACTGTATAACACTCAGTGATCTCTGCCCCAGGTTGTTACTCTGTATAACACTCAGTGATCTCTGCACCAGGTAGTTACACTGTATAACACTCAGTGATCTCTGCGCCAGGTAGTTACACTGTATAACACTCAGTGATCTCTGCGCCAGGTAGTTACACTGTATAACACTCAGTGATCTCTGCGCCAGGTAGTTACACTGTATAACACTCAGTGATCTCTGCGCCAGGTAGTTACACTGTATAACACTCAGTGATCTCTGCGCCAGGTAGTTACACTGTATAACACTCAGTGATCTCTGCGCCAGGTAGTTACACTGTATAACACTCAGTGATCTCTGCGCCAGGTAGTTACACTGTATAACACTCAGTGATCTCTGTACCAGGTAGTTACACTGTATAACACTCAGTGATCTCTGCGCCAGGTAGTTACACTGTATAACACTCAGTGATCTCTGCGCCAGGTAGTTACACTGTATAACACTCAGTGATGTCTGCGCCTGGTAGTTACACTGTATAACACTCAGTGATCTCTGCGCCAGGTAGTTACACTGTATAACACTCAGTGATCGCTGCACTAGGTAGTTACACTGTATAACACTCAGTGATCTCTGCACCAGGTAGTTACACTGTATAACACTCAGTGATCTCTGTACCAGGTAGTTACACTGTATAACACTCAGTGATCTCTGCGCCAGGTAGTTACACTGTATAACACTCAGTGATCTCTGCGCCAGGTAGTTACACTGTATAACACTCAGTGATCTCTGCGCCAGGTAGTTACACTGTATAACACTCAGTGATCTCTGCACCAGGTAGTTACACTGTATAACACTCAGTGATCTCTGCATCAGGTTACACTGTATAACACTCAGTGATCTCTGCATCAGGTTACACTGTATAACACTCAGTGATCTCTGCATCAGGTTACACTGTATAACACTCAGTGATCTCTGCATCAGGTTACACTGTATAACACTCAGTGATCTCTGCACCAGGTAGTTACACTGTATAACACTCAGTGATCTCTGCGCCAGGTAGTTACACTGTATAACACTCAGTGATCTCTGCACCAGGTAGTTACACTGTATAACACTCAGTGATCTCTGCACCAGGTAGTTACACTGTATAATACTCAGTGATCTCTGCACCAGGTAGTTACACTGTATAACACTCAGTGATCTCTGCGCCAGGTAGTTACACTGTATAACACTCAGTGATCTCTGCGCCAGGTAGTTACACTGTATAACACTCAGTGATCTCTGCGCCAGGTAGTTACACTGTATAACACTCAGTGATCTCTGCGCCAGGTAGTTACACTGTATAACACTCAGTGATCTCTGCGCCAGGTAGTTACACTGTATAACACTCAGTGATCTCTGCGCCAGGTAGTTACACTGTATAACACTCAGTGATCTCTGCGCCAGGTAGTTACACTGTATAACACTCAGTGATCTCTGCATCAGGTTACACTGTATAACACTCAGTGATCTCTGCGCCAGGTAGTTACACTGTATAACACTCAGTGATCTCTGCACCAGGTAGTTACACTGTATAACACTCAGTGATCTCTGCACCAGGTAGTTACACTGTATAACACTCAGTAATCTCTGCACCAGGTAGTTACACTGTATAACACTCAGTGATCTCTGCGCCAGGTAGTTACACTGTATAACACTCAGTGATCTCTGCATCAGGTTACACTGTATAACACTCAGTGATCTCTGCGCCAGGTAGTTACACTGTATAACACTCAGTGATCTCTGCACCAGGTAGTTACACTGTATAACACTCAGTGATCTCTGCACCAGGTAGTTACACTGTATTACACTCAGTAATCTCTGCACCAGGTAGTTACATTGTATAATACTCAGATATCTCTGCACCAGGTAGTTACACTGTATAACACTCAGTGATCTCTGCACCAGGTAGTTACACTGTATAACACTCAGTAATCTCTGCACCAGGTAGTTACATTGTATAATACTCAGATATCTCTGCGCCAGGTAGTTACACTGTATAACACTCAGTGATCTCTGCACCAGGTAGTTACACTGTATAACACTCAGTGATCTCTGCGCCAGGTAGTTACACTGTATAACACTCAGTGATCTCTGCACCAGGTAGTTACACTGTATAACACTCAGTAATCTCTGCACCAGGTAGTTACACTGTATAACACTCAGTGATCTCTGCGCCAGGTAGTTACACTGTATAACACTCAGTGATCTCTGCGCCAGGTAGTTACACTGTATAACACTCAGTGATCTCTGCGCCAGGTAGTTACACTGTATAACACTCAGTGATCTCTGCATCAGGTTACACTGTATAACACTCAGTGATCTCTGCACCAGGTAGTTACACTGTATAACACTTAGTGATCTCTGCACCAGGTAGTTACACTGTATAACACTCAGTGATCTCTGCGCCAGGTAGTTACAGTGTATAACACTCAGTGATCTCTGCGCCAGGTAGTTACACTGTATAACACTCAGTGATCTCTGCGCCAGGTAGTTACACTGTATAACACTCAGTGAGCTCTGCACCAGGTAGTTACACTGTATAACACTCAGTGATCTCTGCACCAGGTAGTTACACTGTATAACACTCAGTGATTTCTGCACCAGGTAGTTACACTGTATAACACTCAGTGATCTCTGCCCCAGGTAGTTACACTGTATAACACTCAGTGATCTCTGCACCAGGTTGTTACACTGTATAACACTCAATGATCTCTGCACCAGGTAGTTACACTGTATAACACTCAGTGATCTCTGCACCAGGTAGTTACACTGTATAACACTCAGTGATCTCTGCGCCAGGTAGTTACACTGTATAACACTCAGTGTTCTCTGCGCCAGGTAGTTACACTGTATAACACTCAGTGATCTCTGCGCCAGGTAGTTACACTGTATAACACTCAGTGATCTCTGCGCCATGTAGTTACACTGTATAACACTCAGTGATCTCTGCACCAGGTAGTTACACTGTATAACACTCAGTGATCTCTGCGCCATGTAGTTACACTGTATAACACTCAGTGATCTCTGCGCCAGGTAGTTACACTGTATAACACTCAGTGTTCTCTGCGCCAGGTAGTTACACTGTATAACACTCAGTGATCTCTGCGCCAGGTAGTTACACTGTATAACACTCAGTGATCTCTGCGCCAGGTAGTTACACTGTATAACACTCAGTGATCTCTGCGCCAAGTAGTTACACTGTATAACACTCAGTGATCTCTGCGCCAGGTAGTTACACTGTATAACACTCAGTGATCTCTGCCCCAGGTAGTTACACTGTAAAACACTCAGTGATGTCTGCACCAGGTACTTACACTGTATAACACTCAGTGATCTCTGCGCCAAGTAGTTACACTGTATAACACTCAGTGATGTCTGCACCAGGTACTTACACTGTATAACACTCAGTGATCTCTGCGCCAGGTAGTTACACTGTATAACACTCAGTGATCTCTGCGCCAGGTAGTTACACTGTATAACACTCAGTGATCTCTGCGCCAGGTAGTTACACTGTATAACACTCAGTGTTCTCTGCGCCTGGTAGTTACACTGTATAACACTCAGTGATCTCTGCGCCAGGTAGTTACACTGTATAACACTCAGTGATCTCTGCGCCATGTAGTTACACTGTATAACACTCAGTGATCTCTGCGCCATGTAGTTACACTGTATAACACTCAGTGATCTCTGCGCCATGTAGTTACACTGTATAACACTCAGTGATCTCTGCGCCATGTAGTTACACTGTATAACACTCAGTGATCTTTGCCCCAGGTTGTTACTCTGTATAACACTCAGTGATCTCTGCGCCAGGTAGTTACACTGTATAACACTCAGTGATCTCTGCGCCAGGTAGTTACACTGTATAACACTCAGTGATCTCTGCGCCAGGTAGTTACACTGTATAACACTCAGTGATCTCTGCGCCAGGTAGTTACACTGTATAACACTCAGTGATCTCTGCGCCAGGTAGTTACACTGTATAACACTCAGTGATGTCTGCACCAGGTAGTTACACTGTATAACACTCAGTGATCTCTGCACCAGGTAGTTACACTGTATAGCACTCAGTGATCGCTGCACTAGGTTGTTACACTGTATAACACTCAGTGATCTCTGCATCAGGTAGTTACACTGTATAACACTCAGTGATCTCTGCACCAGGTAGTTACACTGTATAGCACTCAGTGATCGCTGCACCAGGTAGTTACACTGTATAACACTCAGTGATCTCTGCATCAGGTAGTTACACTGTATAACACTCAGTGATCTCTGCGCCAGGTAGTTACACTGTATAACACTCAGTGATCTCTGCGCCAATTAGTTACACTGTATAACACTCAGTGATCTCTGCATCAGGTTACACTGTATAACACTCAGTGATCTCTGCACCAGGTAGTTACACTGTATAACACTCAGTGATCTCTGCGCCAGGTAGTTACACTGTATAACACTCAGTGATCTCTGCGCCAGGTAGTTACACTGTATAACAGTCAGTGATCTCTGCGCCAGGTAGTTACACTGTATAACACTCAGTGATCTCTGCGCCATGTAGTTACACTGTATAACACTCAGTGATCTCTGCGCCAGGTAGTTACACTGTATAACACTCAGTGATCTCTGCGCCAGGTAGTTACACTGTATAACACTCAGTGTTATCTGCGCCAGGTAGTTACACTGTATAACACTCAGTGATCTCTGCGCCAGGTAGTTACACTGTATAACACTCAGTGATCTCTGCGCCACGTAGTTACACTGTATAACACTCAGTGATCTCTGCGCCACGTAGTTACACTGTATAACACTCAGTGATCTCTGCGCCACGTAGTTACACTGTATAACAATCAGTGATCTCTGCGCCATGTAGTTACTCTGTATAACACTCAGTCATCTCTGCGCCAGGTAGTTACACTGTATAACACTCAGTGATCTCTGCGCCAGGTAGTTACACTGTATAACACTCAGTGATCTCTGCGCCAGGTAGTTACACTGTATAACACTCAGTGATCTCTGCGCCAGGTAGTTACACTGTATAACACTCAGTGATCTCTGCGCCAGGTAGTTACACTGTATAACACTCAGTGATCTCTGCGCCAGGTAGTTACACTGTATAACACTCAGTGATCTCTGCGCCAGGTAGTTACACTGTATAACACTCAGTGATCTCTGCGCCAGGTAGTTACACTGTATAACACTCAGTGATGTCTGCGCCAGGTAGTTACACTGTATAACACTCAGTGATCTCTGCACCAGGTAGTTACACTGTATAACACTCAGTGATCGCTGCACTAGGTAGTTACATTGTATAATACTCAGTGATCTCTGCGCCAGGTAGTTACACTGTATAACACTCAGTGATCTCTGCGCCAGGTAGTTACACTGTATAACACTCAGTGATGTCTGCGCCAGGTAGTTACACTGTATAACACTCAGTGATCTCTGCACCAGGTAGTTACACTGTATAACACTCAGTGATCGCTGCACTAGGTAGTTACATTGTATAATACTCAGTGATCTCTGCACCAGGTAGTTACACTGTATAACACTCAGTGATCTCTGCACCAGGTAGTTACATTGTATAATACTCAGTGATCTCTGCGCCAGGTAGTTACACTGTATAACACTCAGTGATCTCTGCATCAGGTAGTTACACTGTATAACACTCAGTGATCTCTGCATCAGGTTACACTGTATAACACTCAGTGATCTCTGCGCCAGGTAGTTACACTGTATAACACTCAGTGATCTCTGCATCAGGTTACACTGTATAACACTCAGTGATCTCTGCGCCAGGTAGTTACACTGTATAACACTCAGTGATCTCTGCATCAGGTAGTTACACTGTATATCACTCAGTGATCTCTGCATCAGGTTACACTATATAACACTCAGTGATCTCTGCGCCAGGTAGTTACACTGTATAACACTCAGTGATCTCTGCATCAGGTTACACTGTATAACACTCAGTGATCTCTGCATCAGGTTACACTGTATAACACTCAGTGATCTCTGCACCATGTAGTTACACTGTATAACACTCAGTGATCTCTGCCCCAGGTAGTTACACTGTATAACACTCAGTGATCTCTGCACCATGTAGTTACACTGTATAACACTCAGTGATCTCTGCACCAGGTAGTTACACTGTATAACACTCAGTGATCTCTGCGCCAGGTAGTTACACTGTATAACACTCAGTGATCTCTGCACCAGGTAGTTACACTGTATAACACTCAGTGATCTCTGCGCCAGGTAGTTACACTGTATAACACTCAGTGATCTCTGCGCCAGGTAGTTACACTGTATAACACTCAGTGATCTCTGCGCCAGGTAGTTACACTGTATAACACTCAGTGATCTCTGCACCAGGTAGTTACACTGTATAACACTCAGTGATCTCTGCACCAGGTAGTTACACTGTATAACACTCAGTGATCTCTGCATCAGGTTACACTGTATAACACTCAGTGATCTCTGCACCAGGTAGTTACACTGTATAACACTCAGTGATCTCTGCGCCAGGTAGTTACACTGTATAACACTCAGTGATCTCTGCGCCAGGTAGTTACACTGTATAACACTCAGTGATCTCTGCGCCAGGTAGTTACACTGTATAACACTCAGTGATCTCTGCGCCAGGTAGTTACACTGTATAACACTCAGTGATCTCTGCATCAGGTTACACTGTATAACACTCAGTGATCTCTGCGCCAGGTAGTTACACTGTATAACACTCAGTGATCTCTGCGCCAGGTAGTTACACTGTATAACACTCAGTGATCTCTGCGCCAAGTAGTTACACTGTATAACACTCAGTGATCTCTGCGCCAGGTAGTTACACTGTATAACACTCAGTGATCTCTGCGCCAGGTAGTTACACTGTATAACACTCAGTGATCTCTGCGCCAGGTAGTTACACTGTATAACACTCAGTGATGTCTGCGCCAGGTAGTTACACTGTATAACACTCAGTGATGTCTGCGCCAGGTAGTTACACTGTATAACAATCAGTGATCTCTGCGCCAGGTAGTTACACTGTATAACACTCAGTGATCTCTGCGCCAGGTAGTTACATTGTATAATACTCAGTGATCTCTGCGCCAGGTAGTTACACTGTATAACACTCAGTGATCTCTGCGCCAGGTAGTTACACTGTATAACACTCAGTGATGTCTGCGCCAGGTAGTTACACTGTATAACAATCAGTGATCTCTGCACCAGGTAGTTACACTGTATAACACTCAGTGATCTCTGCGCCATGTAGTTACACTGTATAACACTCAGTGATCTCTGCATCAGGTAGTTACACTGTATAACACTCTGTGATCTCTGCATCAGGTTACACTGTATAACACTCAGTGATCTCTGCGCCAGGTAGTTACACTGTATAACACTCAGTGATCTCTGCATCAGGTTACACTGTATAACACTCAGTGATCTCTGCATCAGGTTACACTGTATAACACTCAGTGATCTCTGCGCCAGGTAGTTACACTGTATAACACTCAGTGATCTCTGCATCAGGTTACACTGTATAACACTCAGTGATCTCTGCATCAGGTTACACTGTATAACACTCAGTGATCTCTGCATCAGGTTACACTGTATAACACTCAGTGATCTCTGCACCATGTAGTTACACTGTATAACACTCAGTGATCTCTGCACCAGGTAGTTACACTGTATAACACTCAGTGATCTCTGCGCCAGGTAGTTACACTGTATAACACTCAGTGATCTCTGCGCCAGGTAGTTACACTGTATAACACTCAGTGATCTCTGCGCCAGGTAGTTACACTGTATAACACTCAGTGATCTCTGCACCAGGTAGTTACACTGTATAACACTCAGTGATCTCTGCACCAGGTAGTTACACTGTATAACACTCAGTGATCTCTGCATCAGGTTACACTGTATAACACTCAGTGATCTCTGCACCAGGTAGTTACACTGTATAACACTCAGTGATCTCTGCGCCAGGTAGTTACACTGTATAACACTCAGTGATCTCTGCGCCAGGTAGTTACACTGTATAACACTCAGTGATCTCTGCGCCAGGTAGTTACACTGTATAACACTCAGTGATCTCTGCGCCAGGTAGTTACACTGTATAACACTCAGTGATCTCTGCACCAGGTAGTTACACTGTATAACACTCAGTGTTCTCTGCGCCAGGTAGTTACACTGTATAACACTCAGTGATCTCTGCACCAGGTAGTTACACTGTATAACACTCAGTGATCTCTGCATCAGGTTACACTGTATAACATTCAGTGATCTCTGCGCCAGGTAGTTACACTGTATAACACTCAGTGATCTCTGCACCAGGTAGTTATACTGTATAACACTCAGTGATCTCTGCACCAGGTAGTTACACTGTATAACACTCAGTGATCTCTGCGCCAGGTAGTTACACTGTATAACACTCAGTGATCTCTGCATCAGGTTACACTGTATAACACTCAGTGATCTCTGCGCCAGGTAGTTACACTGTATAACACTCAGTGATCTCTGCGCCAGGTAGTTACACTGTATAACACTCAGTGATCTCTGCGCCAGGTAGTTACACTGTATAACACTCAGTGTTCTCTGCATCAGGTTACACTGTATAACACTCAGTGATCTCTGCACCAGGTAGTTACACTGTATAACACTCAGTGATCTCTGCGCCAGGTAGTTACACTGTATAACACTCAGTGATCTCTGCGCCAGGTAGTTACACTGTATAACACTCAGTGATCTCTGCGCCAGGTAGTTACACTGTATAACACTCAGTGATCTCTGCGCCAGGTAGTTACACTGTATAACACTCAGTGATCTCTGCATCAGGTTACACTGTATAACACTCAGTGATCTCTGCGCCAGGTAGTTACACTGTATAACACTCAGTGATCTCTGCACCAGGTAGTTACACTGTATAACACTCAGTAATCTCTGCACCAGGTAGTTACACTGTATAACACTCAGTGATCTCTGCGCCAGGTAGTTACACTGTATAACACTCAGTGATCTCTGCATCAGGTTACACTGTATAACACTCAGTGATCTCTGCGCCAGGTAGGTACACTGTATAACACTCAGTGATCTCTGCGCCAGGTAGTTACACTGTATAACATTCAGTGATCTCTGCACCAAGTAGTTACACTGTATAACACTCAGTGATCTCTACATCAGGTTACACTGTATAACATTCAGTGATCTCTGCACCAGGTAGTTACACTGTATAACACTCAGTGATCTCTGCATAAGGTAGTTACACTGTATAACACTCAGTAATCTCTGCACCAGGTAGTTACATTGTATAATACTCAGATATCTCTGCACCAGGTAGTTACACTGTATAACACTCAGTGATCTCTGCACCAGGTAGTTACACTATATAACACTCAGTAATCTCTGCACCAGGTAGTTACATTGTATAATACTCAGATATCTCTGCGCCAGGTAGTTACACTGTATAACACTCAGTGATCTCTGCATCAGGTTACACTGTATAACACTCAGTGATCTCTGCACCAGGTAGTTACACTGTATAACACTCAGTAATCTCTGCACCAGGTAGTTACATTGTATAATACTCAGATATCTCTGCACCAGGTAGTTACACTGTATAACACTCAGTGATCTCTGCACCAGGTAGTTACACTGTATAACACTCAGTGATCTCTGCGCCAGGTAGTTACACTGTATAACACTCAGTAATCTCTGCATCAGGTAGTTACACTGTATAACACTCAGTGATCTCTGCGCCAGGTTGTTACACTGTATAACACTCAGTGATCTCTGCGCCAGGTAGTTACACTGTATAACACTCAGTGATCTCTGCACCAGGTAGTTACACTGTATAACACTCAGTGATCTCTGCATCAGGTTACACTGTATAACACTCAGTGATCTCTGCACCAGGTAGTTACACTGTATAACACTCAGTGATCTCTGCGCCAGGTAGTTACACTGTATAACACTCAGTGATCTCTGCGCCAGGTAGTTACAGTGTATAACACTCAGTGATCTCTGCGCCAGGTAGTTACACTGTATAACACTCAGTGATCTCTGCGCCAGGTAGTTACACTGTATAACACTCAGTGATCTCTGCGCCAGGTAGTTACACTGTATAACACTCAGTGATCTCTGCGCCAGGTAGTTACACTGTATAACACTCAGTGATCTCTGCGCCAGGTAGTTACACTGTATAACACTCAGTGATCTCTGCGCCATGTATTTACACTGTATAACACTCAGTGATCTCTGCACCAGGTAGTTACACTGTATAACACTCAGTGATCTCTGCACCAGGTAGTTACACTGTATAACACTCAGTGATCTCTGCACCAGGTAGTTACACTGTATAACACTCAGTGATCTCTGCACCAGGTAGTTACACTGTATAACACTCAGTGATCTCTGCACCAGGTAGTTACACTGTATAACACTCAGTGATCTCTGCCCCAGGTAGTTACACTGTATAACACTCAGTGATCTCTGCACCAGGTAGTTACACTGTATAACACTCAGTGATCTCTGCACCAGGTAGTTACACTGTATAACACTCAGTGATCTCTGCACCAGGTAGGTACACTGTATAACACTCAGTGATCTCTGCATCAGGTTACACTGTATAACACTCAGTGAGCTCTGCACCAGGTAGTTACACTGTATAACACTCAGTGATCTCTGCGCCAGGTAGTTACACTGTATAACACTCAGTGATCTCTGCGCCAGGTAGTTACACTGTATAACACTCAGTGTTCTCTGCGCCAGGTAGTTACACTGTATAACACTCAGTGATCTCTGCGCCAGGTAGTTACACTGTATAACACTCAGTGATCTCTGCGCCATGTAGTTACACTGTATAACACTCAGTGATCTCTGCACCAGGTAGTTACACTGTATAACACTCAGTGATCTCTGCGCCATGTAGTTACACTGTATAACACTCAGTGATCTCTGCGCCAGGTAGTTACACTGTATAACACTCAGTGATCTCTGCGCCAGGTAGTTACACTGTATAACACTCAGTGATCTCTGCCCCAGGTAGTTACACTGTATAACACTCAGTGATCTCTGCGCCAAGTAGTTACACTGTATAACTCTCAGTGATCTCTGCGCCAGGTAGTTACACTGTATAACACTCAGTGATCTCTGCGCCAGGTAGTTACACTGTATAACACTCAGTGATCTCTGCGCCAGGTAGTTACACTGTATAACACTCAGTGTTCTCTGCGCCTGGTAGTTACACTGTATAACACTCAGTGATCTCTGCGCCAGGTAGTTACACTGTATAACACTCAGTGATCTCTGCGCCATGTAGTTACACTGTATAACACTCAGTGATCTCTGCGCCATGTAGTTACACTGTATAACACTCAGTGATCTCTGCGCCATGTAGTTACACTGTATAACACTCAGTGATCTCTGCGCCATGTAGTTACACTGTATAACACTCAGTGATCTCTGCGCCATGTAGTTACACTGTATAACACTCAGTGATCTCTGCGCCATGTAGTTACACTGTATAACACTCAGTGATCTCTGCGCCAGGTTGTTACTCTGTATAACACTCAGTGATCTCTGCGCCAGGTAGTTACACTGTATAACACTCAGTGATCTCTGCGCCAGGTAGTTACACTGTATAACACTCAGTGATCTCTGCGCCAGGTAGTTACACTGTATAACACTCAGTGATCTCTGCGCCAGGTAGTTACACTGTATAACACTCAGTGATCTCTGCGCCAGGTAGTTACACTGTATAACACTCAGTGATCTCTGTGCCAGGTAGTTACACTGTATAACACTCAGTGATCTCTGCACCAGGTAGTTACACTGTATAACACTCAGTGATCTCTGCGCCAGGTAGTTACACTGTATAACACTCAGTGATCTCTGCGCCAGGTAGTTACACTGTATAACACTCAGTGATCTCTGCGAGAGGTAGTTACACTGTATAACACTCAATGATCTCTGCGCCAGGTAGTTACACTGTATAACACTCAGTGATGTCTGCACCAGGTAGTTACACTGTATAACACTCAGTGATCTCTGCACCATGTAGTTACACTGTATAACACTCAGTGATCTCTGCGCCATGTAGTTACACTGTATAACACTCAGTGATCTCTGCGCCATGTAGTTACACTGTATAACACTCAGTGATCTTTGCCCCAGGTTGTTACTCTGTATAACACTCAGTGATCTCTGCGCCAGGTAGTTACACTGTATAACACTCAGTGATCTCTGCGCCAGGTAGTTACACTGTATAACACTCAGTGATCTCTGCGCCAGGTAGTTACACTGTATAACACTCAGTGATCTCTGCGCCAGGTAGTTACACTGTATAACACTCAGTGATCTCTGCGCCAGGTAGTTACACTGTATAACACTCAGTGATCTCTGCGAGAGGTAGTTACACTGTATAACACTCAATGATCTCTGCGCCAGGTAGTTACACTGTATAACACTCAGTGATGTCTGCACCAGGTAGTTACACTGTATAACACTCAGTGATCTCTGCACCAGGTAGTTACACTGTATAACACTCAGTGATCTCTGCGCCAGGTAGTTACACTGTATAACACTCAGTGATGTCTGCACCAGGTAGTTACACTGTATAACACTCAGTGATCTCTGCACCAGGTAGTTACACTGTATAACACTCAGTGATCTCTGCATCAGGTAGTTACACTGTATAACACTCAGTGATCTCTGCACCAGGTAGTTACACTGTATAACACTCAGTGATCTCTGCATCAGGTAGTTACACTGTATAACACTCAGTGATCTCTGCATCAGGTTACACTGTATAACACTCAGTGATCTCTGCGCCAGGTAGTTACACTGTATAACACTCAGTGATCTCTGCATCAGGTAGTTACACTGTATAACACTCAGTGATCTCTGCACCAGGTAGTTACACTGTATAACACTCAGTGATCTCTGCGCCAGGTAGTTACACTGTATAACACTCAGTGATCTCTGCACCAGGTAGTTACACTGTATAACAGTCAGTGATCTCTGCGCCAGGTAGTTACACTGTATAACACTCAGTGATCTCTGCACCAGATAGTTACACTGTATAACACTCAGTGATCTCTGCATCAGGTAGTTACACTGTATAACACTCAGTGATCTCTGCACCAGGTAGTTACACTGTATAACACTCAGTGATCTCTGCGCCAGGTAGTTACACTGTATAACACTCAGTGATCTCTGCGCCAGGTAGTTACACTGTATAACACTCAGTGATCTCCGCGCCAGGTAGTTACACTGTATAACACTCAGTGATCTCTGCGCCAGGTAGTTACACTGTATAACACTCAGTGATCTCTGCGCCAGGTAGTTACACTGTATAACACTCAGTGATTTCTGCACCAGGTAGTTACACTGTATAACACTCAGTAATCTCTGCACCAGGTAGTTACATTGTATAATACTCAGTGATCTCTGCACCAGGTTACACTGTATAACACTCAGTGATCTCTGCGCCAGGTAGTTACACTGTATAACACTCAGTGATTTCTGCACCAGGTAGTTACACTGTATAACACTCAATGATCTCAGCACCAGGTAGTTACACTGTATAACACTCAGTGATCTCTGCGCCAGGTAGTTACACTGTATAACACTCAGTAATCTCTGCACCAGGTAGTTACATTGTATAATACTCAGTGATCTCTGCACCAGGTAGTTACACTGTATAACACTCAGTGATCTCTGCGCCAGGTAGTTACACTGTATAACACTCAGTGATCTCTGCGCCAGGTAGTTACACTGTATAAAACTCAGTGATCTCTGCACCAGGTAGTTACACTGTATAACACTCAGTGATCTCTGCACCAGGTAGTAACACTGTATAACACTCAGTGATCTCTGCGCCAGGTAGTTACACTGTATAACACTCAGTGATCTCTGCGCCAGGTAGTTACACTGTATAACACTCAGTGATCTCTGCGCCAGGTAGTTACACTGTATAACACTCAGTGACCTCTGCGCCAGGTAGTTACACTGTATAACACTCAGTGATCTCTGCGCCAGGTAGTTACACTGTATAACACTCAGTGATCTCTGCGCCAGGTAGTTACACTGTATAACACTCAGTGATCTCTGCGCCAGGTAGTTACACTGTATAACACTCAGTGATCTCTGCATCAGGTTACACTGTATAACACTCAGTGATCTCTGCACCAGGTAGTTACACTGTATAACACTCAGTGATCTCTGCGCCAGGTAGTTACACTGTATAACACTCAGTGATCTCTGCGCCAGGTAGTTACAGTGTATAACACTCAGTGATCTCTGCCCCAGGTTGTTACTCTGTATAACACTCAGTGATCTCTGCGCCAGGTAGTTACACTGTATAACACTCAGTGATCTCTGCGCCAGGTAGTTACACTGTATAACACTCAGTGATCTCTGCGCCAGGTAGTTACACTGTATAACACTCAGTGATCTCTGCGCCAGGTAGTTACACTGTATAACACTCAGTGATCTCTGCGCCAGGTAGTTACACTGTATAACACTCAGTGATCTCTGCGCCAGGTAGTTACACTGTATAACACTCAGTGATCTCTGCGCCAGGTAGTTACACTGTATAACACTCAGTGATCTCTGCGCCAGGTAGTTACACTGTATAATACTCAGTGATGTCTGCGCCAGGTAGTTACACTGTATAACACTCAGTGATGTCTGCGCCAGGTAGTTACACTGTATAACACTCAGTGATCTCTGCACCAGGTAGTTACACTGTATAACAATCAGTGATCGCTGTACTAGGTAGTTATACTGTATTACACTCAGTGATCTCTGCATCAGGTTACACTGTATAACACTCAGTGATCTCTGCATCAGGTTACACTGTATAACACTCAGTGATCTCTGCATCAGGTAGTTACACTGTATAACACTCAGTGATCTCTGCATCAGGTTACACTGTATAACACTCAGTGATCTCTGCGCCAGGTAGTTACACTGTATAACACTCAGTGATCTCTGCACCAGGTAGTTACACTGTATAACACTCAGTGATCTCTGCGCCAGGTAGTTACACTGTATAACACTCAGTGATCTCTGCGCCAGGTAGTTACACTGTATAACACTCAGTGATCTCTGCGCCAGGTAGTTACACTGTATAACAGTCAGTGATCTCTGTGCCAGGTAGTTACACTGTATAACACTCAGTGATCTCTGCACCAGATAGTTACACTGTATAACACTCAGTGATCTCTGCATCAGGTAGTTACACTGTATAACACTCAGTGATCTCTGCACCAGGTAGTTACACTGTATAACACTCAGTGATCTCTGTGCCAGGTAGTTACACTGTATAACACTCAGTGATCTCTGCGCCAGGTAGTTACACTGTATAACACTCAGTGATCTCTGCGCCAGGTAGTTACACTGTATAACACTCAGTGTTCTCTGCGCCAGGTAGTTACACTGTATAACACTCAGTGATCTCTGCGCCAGGTAGTTACACTGTATAACACTCAGTGATTTCTGCGCCAGGTAGTTACACTGTAAAACACTCAGTGATCTCTGCGCCAGGTAGTTACACTGTATAACACTCAGTGATCTCTGCGCCAGGTAGTTACACTGTATAACACTCAGTGATCTCTGCACCAGGTAGTTACACTGTATAACACTCAGTGATCTCTGCGCCAAGTAGTTACACTGTATAACACTCAGTGATCTCTGCGCCAGGTAGTTACACTGTATAACACTCAGTGATCTCTGCGCCAGGTAGTTACACTGTATAACACTCAGTGTTCTCTGCGCCAGGTAGTTACACTGTATAACACTCAGTGATCTCTGCGCCAGGTAGTTACACTGTATAACACTCAGTGATCTCTGCGCCAGGTAGTTACACTGTATAACACTCAGTGATCTCTGCGCCATGTAGTTACACTGTATAACACTCAGTGATCTCTGCGCCACGTAGTTACACTGTATAACACTCAGTGATCTCTGCGCCATGTAGTTACACTGTATAACACTCAGTGATCTCTGCGCCATGTAGTTACACTGTATTACACTCAGTGATCTCTGCCCCAGGTTGTTACTCTGTATAACACTCAGTGATCTCTGCCCCAGGTTGTTACTCTGTATAACACTCAGTGATCTCTGCGCCAGGTAGTTACACTGTATAACACTCAGTGATCTCTGCGCCAGGTAGTTACACTGTATAACACTCAGTGATCTCTGCATCAGGTTACACTGTATAACACTCAGTGATCTCTGCACCAGGTAGTTACACTGTATAACACTCAGTGATCTCTGCGCCAGGTAGTTACACTGTATAACACTCAGTGATCTCTGCGCCAGGTAGTTACACTGTATAACACTCAGTGATCTCTGCACCAGGTAGTTACACTGTATAACACTCAGTGATCTCTGCGCCAGGTAGTTACACTGTATAACACTCAGTGATCTCTGCGCCAGGTAGTTACACTGTATAACACTCAGTGATCTCTGCGCCAGGTAGTTACACTGTATAACACTCAGTGATGTCTGCGCCAGGTAGTTACACTGTATAACACTCAGTGATCTCTGCACCAGGTAGTTACACTGTATAACACTCAGTGATCGCTGCACTAGGTAGTTACACTGTATAACACTCAGTGATCTCTGCACCAGGTAGTTACATTGTATAATACTCAGTGATCTCTGCGCCATGTAGTTACACTGTATAACACTCAGTGATCTCTGCATCAGGTAGTTACACTGTATAACACTCAGTGATCTCTGCATCAGGTTACACTGTATAACACTCAGTGATCTCTGCACCAGGTAGTTACACTGTATAACACTCAGTGATCTCTGCACCAGGTAGTTACACTGTATAACACTCAGTGATCTCTGCGCCAGGTAGTTACACTGTATAACACTCAGTGATCTCTGCACCAGGTAGTTACACTGTATAACACTCAGTGATCTCTGCGCCAGGTAGTTACACTGTATAACACTCAGTGATCTCTGCGCCAGGTAGTTACACTGTATAACACTCAGTGATCTCTGCGCCAGGTAGTTACACTGTATAACACTCAGTGATCTCTGCACCAGGTAGTTACACTGTATAACACTCAGTGATCTCTGCACCAGGTAGTTACACTGTATAACACTCAGTGATCTCTGCATCAGGTTACACTGTATAACACTCAGTGATCTCTGCACCAGGTAGTTACACTGTATAACACTCAGTGCTCTCTGCGCCAGGTAGTTACACTGTATAACACTCAGTGATCTCTGCGCCAGGTAGTTACACTGTATAACACTCAGTGATCTCTGCGCCAGGTAGTTACACTGTATAACACTCAGTGATCTCTGCGCCAGGTAGTTACACTGTATAACACTCAGTGATCTCTACATCAGGTTACACTGTATAACACTCAGTGATCTCTGCGCCAGGTAGTTACACTGTATAACACTCAGTGATCTCTGCACCAGGTAGTTACACTGTATAACACTCAGTGATCTCTGCACCAGGTAGTTACACTGTATAACACTCAGTAATCTCTGCACCAGGTAGTTACACTGTATAACACTCAGTGATCTCTGCGCCAGGTAGTTACACTGTATAACACTCAGTGATGTCTACATCAGGTTACACTGTATAACACTCAGTGATCTCTGCACCAGGTAGTTACATTGTATAACACTCAGTAATCTCTGCACCAGGTAGTTACATTGTATAATACTCAGATATCTCTGCGCCAGGTAGTTACACTGTATAACACTCAGTGATCTCTGCATCAGGTTACACTGTATAACACTCAGTGATCTCTGCACCAGGTAGTTACACTGTATAGCACTCAGTGATCTCTGCGCCAGGTAGTTACACTGTATAACACTCAGTGATCTCTGCGCCAGGTAGTTACACTGTATAACACTCAGTGATCTCTACATCAGGTTACACTGTATAACACTCAGTGATCTCTGCACCAGGTAGTTACACTGTATAATACTCAGATATCTCTGCGCCAGGTAGTTACACTGTATAACACTCAGTGATCTCTGCGCCATGTAGTTACACTGTATAACACTCAGTGATCTCTGCACCAGGTAGTTACACTGTATAACACTCAGTGATCTCTGCACCAGGTAGTTACACTGTATAACACTCAGTGATCTCTGCACCAGGTAGTTACACTGTATAACACTCAGTGATCTCTGCACCAGGTAGTTACACTGTATAACACTCAGTGATCTCTGCACCAGGTAGTTACACTGTATAACACTCAGTGATCTCTGCACCAGGTAGTTACACTGTATAACACTCAGTGATCTCTGCCCCAGGTAGTTACACTGTATAACACTCAGTGATCTCTGCACCAGGTTGTTACACTGTATAACACTCAGTGATCTCTGCACCAGGTAGTTACACTGTATAACACTCAGTGATCTCTGCACCAGGTAGTTACACTGTATAACACTCAGTGATCTCTGCACCATGTAGTTACACTGTATAACACTCAGTGATCTCTGCACCAGGTAGTTACACTGTATAACACTCAGTGATCTCTGCGCCAGGTAGTTACACTGTATAACACTCAGTGATCTCTGCGCCAGGTAGTTACACTGTATAACACTCAGTGTTCTCTGCGCCAGGTAGTTACACTGTATAACACTCAGTGATCTCTGCGCCATGTAGTTACACTGTATAACACTCAGTGATCTCTGCGCCATGTAGTTACACTGTATAACACTCAGTGATCTCTGCACCAGGTAGTTACACTGTATAACACTCAGTGATCTCTGCGCCATGTAGTTACACTGTATAACACTCAGTGATCTCTGCGCCAGGTAGTTACACTGTATAACAGTGATCTCTGCGCCTGGTAGTTACACTGTATAACACTCAGTGATCTCTGCGCCAGGTAGTTACACTGTATAACACTCAGTGATCTCTGCGCCATGTAGTTACACTGTATAACACTCAGTGATCTCTGCGCCATGTAGTTACACTGTATAACACTCAGTGATCTCTTCGCCATGTAGTTACACTGTATAACACTCAGTGATCTCTGCGCCATGTAGTTACACTGTATAACACTCAGTGATCTTTGCCCCAGGTTGTTACTCTGTATAACACTCAGTGATCTCTGCACCAGGTAGTTACACTGTATAACACTCAGTGATCTCTGCACTAGGTAGTTACACTGTATAACACTCAGAGATCTCTGCGCCAGGTAGTTACACTGTATAACACTCAGTGATCTCTGCATCAGGTTACACTGTATAACACTCAGTGATCTCTGCATCAGGTTACACTGTATAACACTCAGTGATCTCTGCACCAGGTAGTTACACTGTATAACACTCAGTGATCTCTGCGCCAGGTAGTTACACTGTATAACACTCAGTGATCTCTGCGCCAGGTAGTTACACTGTATAACACTCAGTGATCTCTGCGCCAGGTAGTTACACTGTATAACAGTCAGTGATCTCTGTGCCAGGTAGTTACACTGTATAACACTCAGTGATCTCTGCACCAGATAGTTACACTGTATAACACTCAGTGATCTCTGCACCAGATAGTTACACTGTATAACACTCAGTGATCTCTGCATCAGGTAGTTACACTGTATAACACTCAGTGATCTCTGCACCAGGTAGTTACACTGTATAACACTCAGTGATCTCTGCGCCAGGTAGTTACACTGTATAACACTCAGTGATCTCTGCATCAGGTTACACTGTATAACACTCAGTGATCTCTGCGCCAGGTAGTTACACTGTATAACACTCAGTGATCTCTGCATCAGGTTACACTGTATAACACTCAGTGATCTCTGCGCCAGGTAGTTACACTGTATAACACTCAGTGATCTCTGCACCAGGTAGTTACACTGTATAACACTCAGTGATCTCTGCACCAGGTAGTTACACTGTATAACACTCAGTGATCTCTGCATCAGGTTACACTGTATAACACTCAGTGATCTCTGCGCCAGGTAGTTACACTGTATAACACTCAGTGATCTCTGCACCAGGTAGTTACACTGTATAACACTCAGTGATCTCTGCATCAGGTTACACTGTATAACACTCAGTGATCTCTGCATCAGGTTACACTGTATAACACTCAGTGATCTCTGCGCCATGTAATTACACTGTATAACACTCAGTGATCTCTGCGCCAGGTAGTTACACTGTATAACACTCAGTGATCTCTGCGCCAGGTAGTTACACTGTATAAAACTCAGTGTTCTCTGCGCCAGGTAGTTACACTGTATAACACTCAGTGATCTCTGCGCCAGGTAGTTACACTGTATAACACTCAGTGATCTCTGCGCCATGTAGTTACACTGTATAACACTCAGTGATCTCTGCGCCAGGTAGTTACACTGTATAACACTCAGTGATCTCTGCGCCAGGTAGTTACACTGTATAACACTCAGTGATCTCTGCGCCAGGTAGTTACACTGTATAACACTCAGTATTCTAAGCGCCAGGTAGTTACACTGTATAACACTCAGTGATCTCTGCGCCAGGTAGTTACACTGTATAACACTCAGTGATCTCTGCGCCAGGTAGTTACACTGTATAACACTCAGTGATCTCTGCGCCAAGTAGTTACACTGTATAACACTCAGTGATCTCTGCGCCAGGTAGTTACACTGTTTAACACTCAGTGATCTCTGCGCCAGGTAGTTACACTGTATAACACTCAGTGTTCTCTGCGCCAGGTAGTTACACTGTATAACACTCAGTGTTCTCTGCGCCAGGTAGTTACACTGTATAACACTCAGTGATCTCTGCACCAGGTAGTTACACTGTATAACACTCAGTGTTCTCTGCGCCAGGTAGTTACACTGTATAACAATCAGTGATCTCTGAGCCAGGTAGTTACACTGTATAACACTCAGTGATCTCTGCACCAGGTAGTTACACTGTATAACACTCAGTGATCTCTGCACCAGGTAGTTACACTGTATAACACTCAGTGATCTCTGCCCCAGGTAGTTACACTGTATAACACTCAGTGATCTCTGCACCAGGTTGTTACACTGTATAACACTCAGTGATCTCTGCACCAGGTAGTTACACTGTATAACACTCAGTGATCTCTGCACCAGGTAGTTACACTGTATAACACTCAGTGATCTCTGCACCATGTAGTTACACTGTATAACACTCAGTGATCTCTGCGCCAGGTAGTTACACTGTATAACACTCAGTGATCTCTGCACCATGTAGTTACACTGTATAACACTCAGTGATCTCTGCACCAGGTAGTTACACTGTATAACACTCAGTGATCTCTGCGCCAGGTAGTTACACTGTATAACACTCAGTGATCTCTGCGCCAGGTAGTTACACTGTATAACACTCAGTGATCTCTGCACCATGTAGTTACACTGTATAACACTCAGTGATCTCTGCACCAGGTAGTTACACTGTATAACACTCAGTGATCTCTGCGCCAGGTAGTTACACTGTATAACACTCAGTGATCTCTGCGCCAGGTAGTTACACTGTATAACACTCAGTGATCTCTGCACCAGGTAGTTACACTGTATAACACTCAGTGATCTCTGCGCCAGGTAGTTACACTGTATAACACTCAGTGTTCTCTGCGCCAGGTAGTTACACTGTATAACACTCAGTGATCTCTGCGCCATGTAGTTACACTGTATAACACTCAGTGATCTCTGCGCCATGTAGTTACACTGTATAACACTCAGTGATCTCTGCACCAGGTAGTTACACTGTATAACACTCAGTGATCTCTGCGCCATGTAGTTACACTGTATAACACTCAGTGATCTCTGCGCCAGGTAGTTACACTGTATAACAGTGATCTCTGCGCCTGGTAGTTACACTGTATAACACTCAGTGATCTCTGCGCCAGGTAGTTACACTGTATAACACTCAGTGATCTCTGCGCCATGTAGTTACACTGTATAACACTCAGTGATCTCTGCGCCATGTAGTTACACTGTATAACACTCAGTGATCTCTTCGCCATGTAGTTACACTGTATAACACTCAGTGATCTCTGCGCCATGTAGTTACACTGTATAACACTCAGTGATCTTTGCCCCAGGTTGTTACTCTGTATAACACTCAGTGATCTCTGCACCAGGTAGTTACACTGTATAACACTCAGTGATCTCTGCACTAGGTAGTTACACTGTATAACACTCAGTGATCTCTGCATCAGGTTACACTGTATAACACTCAGTGATCTCTGCATCAGGTTACACTGTATAACACTCAGTGATCTCTGCACCAGGTAGTTACACTGTATAACACTCAGTGATCTCTGCGCCAGGTAGTTACACTGTATAACACTCAGTGATCTCTGCGCCAGGTAGTTACACTGTATAACACTCAGTGATCTCTGCGCCAGGTAGTTACACTGTATAACAGTCAGTGATCTATGTGCCAGGTAGTTACCCTGTATAACACTCAGTGATCTCTGCACCAGATAGTTACACTGTATAACACTCAGTGATCTCTGCATCAGGTTACACTGTATAACACTCAGTGATCTCTGCACCAGGTAGTTACACTGTATAACACTCAGTGATCTCTGCATCAGGTTACACTGTATAACACTCAGTGATCTCTGCACCAGGTTACACTGTATAACACTCAGTGATCTCTGCACCAGGTAGTTACACTGTATAACACTCAGTGATCTCTGCGCCAGGTAGTTACACTGTATAACACTCAGTGATCTCTGCACCAGGTAGTTACACTGTATAACACTCAGTGATTTCTGCATCAGGTTACACTGTATAACACTCAGTGATCTCTGCGCCAGGTAGTTACACTGTATAACACTCAGTGATCTCTGCACCAGGTAGTTACACTGTATAACACTCAGTGATCTCTGCATCAGGTTACACTGTATAACACTCAGTGATCTCTGCATCAGGTTACACTGTATAACACTCAGTGATCTCTGCGCCATGTAATTACACTGTATAACACTCAGTGATCTCTGCGCCAGGTAGTTACACTGTATAACACTCAGTGATCTCTGCGCCAGGTAGTTACACTGTATAAAACTCAGTGTTCTCTGCGCCAGGTAGTTACACTGTATAACACTCAGTGATCTCTGCGCCAGGTAGTTACACTGTATAACACTCAGTGATCTCTGCGCCATGTAGTTACACTGTATAACACTCAGTGATCTCTGCGCCAGGTAGTTACACTGTATAACACTCAGTGATCTCTGCGCCAGGTAGTTACACTGTATAACACTCAGTGATCTCTGCGCCAGGTAGTTACACTGTATAACACTCAGTATTCTAAGCGCCAGGTAGTTACACTGTATAACACTCAGTGATCTCTGCGCCAGGTAGTTACACTGTATAACACTCAGTGATCTCTGCGCCAGGTAGTTACACTGTATAACACTCAGTGATCTCTGCGCCAAGTAGTTACACTGTATAACACTCAGTGATCTCTGCGCCAGGTAGTTACACTGTTTAACACTCAGTGATCTCTGCGCCAGGTAGTTACACTGTATAACACTCAGTGTTCTCTGCGCCAGGTAGTTACACTGTATAACACTCAGTGTTCTCTGCGCCAGGTAGTTACACTGTATAACACTCAGTGATCTCTGCGCCAGGTAGTTACACTGTATAACACTCAGTGTTCTCTGCGCCAGGTAGTTACACTGTATAACAATCAGTGATCTCTGAGCCAGGTAGTTACACTGTATAACACTCAGTGATCTCTGCGCCATGTAGTTACACTGTATAACACTCAGTGATCTCTGCGCCATGTAGTTACACTGTATAACACTCAGTGATCTCTGCGCCAGGTAGTTACACTGTATAACACTCAGTGATCTCTGCACCAGGTAGTTACACTGTATAACACTCAGTGATCTCTGCACCAGATAGTTACACTGTATAACACTCAGTGATCTCTGCATCAGGTTACACTGTATAACACTCAGTGATCTCTGCACCAGGTAGTTACACTGTATAACACTCAGTGATCTCTGCACCAGGTAGTTACACTGTATAACACTCAGTGATCTTTGCCCCAGGTTGTTACTCTGTATAACACTCAGTGATCTCTGCGCCAGGTAGTTACACTGTATAACACTCAGTGATCTCTGCGCCAGGTAGTTACACTGTATAACACTCAGTGATCTCTGCGCCAGGTAGTTACACTGTATAACACTCAGTGATCTCTGCGCCAGGTAGTTACACTGTATAACACTCAGTGATCTCTGCGCCAGGTAGTTACACTGTATAACACTCAGTGATCTTTGCCCCAGGTTGTTACTCTGTATAACACTCAGTGATCTCTGCGCCAGGTAGTTACACTGTATAACACTCAGTGATCTCTGCGCCAGGTAGTTACACTGTATAACACTCAGTGATCTCTGCGCCAGGTAGTTACACTGTATAACACTCAGTGATCTCTGCACCAGGTAGTTACACTGTATAACACTCAGTGATCTCTGCGCCAGGTAGTTACACTGTATAACACTCAGTGATGTCTGCGCCAGGTAGTTACACTGTATAACACTCAGTGATCTCTGCGCCAGGTAGTTACACTGTATAGCACTCAGTGATCGCTGCACTAGGTAGTTACACTGTATAACACTCAGTAATCTCTGCATCAGGTAGTTACACTGTATAACACTCAGTGATCTCTGCACCAGGTAGTTACACTGTATAGCACTCAGTGATCGCTGCACTAGGTAGTTACACTGTATAACACTCAGTGATCTCTGCATCAGGTAGTTACACTGTATAACACTCAGTGATCTCTGCACCAGGTAGTTACACTGTATAGCACTCAGTGATCGCTGCACTAGGTAGTTACACTGTATAGCACTCAGTGATCGCTGCACCAGGTAGTTACACTGTATAACACTCAGTGATCTCTGCACCAGGTAGTTACACTGTATAACACTCAGTGATCTCTGCGCCAGGTAGTTACACTGTATAACACTCAGTGATCTCTGCGCCAGGTAGTTACACTGTATAACACTCAGTGATCTCTGCACCAGGTAGTTACACTGTATAACACTCAGTGATCTCTGCGCCAGGTAGTTACACTGTATAACACTCAGTGATCTCTGCACCAGGTAGTTACACTGTATAACACTCAGTGATCTCTGCACCAGGTAGTTACACTGTATAACACTCAGTGATCTCTGCACCAGGTAGTTACACTGTATAACACTCAGTGATCTCTGCACCAGATAGTTACACTGTATAACACTCAGTGATCTCTGCATCAGGTTACACTGTATAACACTCAGTGATCTCTGCACCAGGTAGTTACACTGTATAACACTCAGTGATCTCTGCGCCAGGTAGTTACACTGTATAACACTCAGTGATCTCTGCGCCAGGTAGTTACACTGTATAACACTCACTGATCTCTGCGCCAGGTAGTTACACTGTATAACACTCAGTGATCTCTGCGCCAGGTAGTTACACTGTATAACACTCAGTGATCTCTGCTTCAGGTTACACTGTATAACACTCAGTGATCTCTGCGCCAGGTAGTTACACTGTATAACACTCAGTGATCTCTGCGCCAGGTAGTTACACTGTATAACACTCAGTGATTTCTGCACCAGGTAGTTACACTGTATAACACTCAATGATCTCTGCACCAGGTAGTTACACTGTATAACACTCAGTAATCTCTGCACCAGGTAGTTACATTGTATAATACTCAGTGATCTCTGCACCAGGTAGTTACACTGTATAACACTCAGTGATCTCTGCATCAGGTTACACTGTATAACACTCAGTGATCTCTGCACCAGGTAGTTACACTGTATAACACTCAGTGATCTCTGCGCCAGGTAGTTACACTGTATAACACTCAGTGATCTCTGCGCCAGGTAGTTACACTGTATAACACTCAGTGATCTCTGCGCCAGGTAGTTACACTGTATAACACTCAGTGATCTCTGCGCCAGGTAGTTACACTGTATAACACTCAGTGATCTCTGCATCAGGTTACACTGTATAACACTCAGTGATCTCTGCACCAGGTAGTTACACTGTATAACACTCAGTGATCTCTGCGCCAGGTAGTTACACTGTATAACACTCAGTGATCTCTGCGCCAGGTAGTTACAGTGTATAACACTCAGTGATCTCTGCGCCAGGTAGTTACACTGTATAACACTCAGTGATCTCTGCGCCAGGTAGTTACACTGTAAAACACTCAGTGATCGCTGCACTAGGTAGTTACACTGTATAACACTCAGTGATCTCTGCGCCAGGTAGTTACACTGTATAACACTCAGTGATCTCTGCCCCAGGTAGTTACACTGTATAACACTCAGTGATCTCTGCGCCAGGTAGTTACACTGTATAACACTCAGTGATCGCTGCACTAGGTAGTTACACTGTATAACACTCAGTGATCTCTGCACCAGGTAGTTACACTGTATAACACTCAGTGTTCTCTGCGCCAGGTAGTTACACTGTATAACACTCAGTGATCTCTGCGCCAGGTAGTTACACTGTATAACACTCAGTGATCTCTGCGCCAGGTAGTTACACTGTATAACACTCAGTGATCTCTGCGCCATGTAGTTACACTGTATAACACTCAGTGATCTCTGCCCCAGGTTGTTACTCTGTATAACACTCAGTGATCTCTGCGCCAGGTAGTTACACTGTATAACACTCAGTGATCTCTGCGCCAGGTAGTTACACTGTATAACACTCAGTGATCTCTGCGCCAGGTAGTTACACTGTATAACACTCAGTGATCTCTGCGCCAGGTAGTTACACTGTATAACACTCAGTGATCTCTGCGCCAGGTAGTTACACTGTATAACACTCAGTGATCTCTGCGCCAGGTAGTTACACTGTATAACACTCAGTGATCTCTGCGCCAGGTAGTTACACTGTATAACACTCAGTGATCTCTGCGCCAGGTAGTTACACTGTATAACACTCAGTGATCTCTGCGCCAGGTAGTTACACTGTATAACACTCAGTGATCGCTGCACTAGGTAGTTACACTGTATAACACTCAGTGATCTCTGCATCAGGTAGTTACACTGTATAACACTCAGTGATCTCTGCATCAGGTTACACTGTATAACACTCAGTGATCTCTGCGCCAGGTAGTTACACTGTATAACACTCAGTGATCTCTGCACCAGGTAGTTACACTGTATAACACTCAGTGATCGCTGCACTAGGTAGTTACACTGTATAACACTCAGTGATCTCTGCATCAGGTAGTTACACTGTATAACACTCAGTGATCTCTGCATCAGGTTACACTGTATAACACTCAGTGATCTCTGCGCCAGGTAGTTACACTGTATAACACTCAGTGATCTCTGTGCCAGGTAGTTACACTGTATAACACTCAGTGATCTCTGCACCAGGTAGTTACACTGTATAACACTCAGTGATCTCTGCACCAGGTAGTTACACTGTATAACACTCAGTGATCTCTGCACCAGGTAGTTACACTGTATAACACTCAGTGATCTCTGCGCCAAGTAGTTACACTGTATAACACTCAGTGATCTCTGCGCCAGGTAGTTACACTGTATAACACTCAAAGATCTCTGCGCCAGGTAGTTACACTGTATAACACTCAGTGATCTCTGCGCCAGGTAGTTACACTGTATAACACTCAGTGATCTCTGCATCAGGTTACACTGTATAACACTCAGTGATCTCTGCATCAGGTTACACTGTATAACAATCAGTGATCTCTGCACCAGGTAGTTACACTGTATAACACTCAGTGATCTCGGCACCATGTAGTTACACTGTATAACACTCAGTGATCTCTGCACCAGGTAGTTACACTGTATAACACTCAGTGATCTCTGCACCAGGTAGTTACACTGTATAACACTCAGTGATCTTTGCGCCAGGTAGTTACACTGTATAACACTCAGTGATCTCTGCGCCAGGTAGTTACACTGTATAACACTCAGTGATCTCTGCGCCAGGTAGTTACACTGTATAACACTCAGTGATCTCTACGCCAGGTAGTTACACTGTATAACACTCAGTGATCTCTGCGCCAGGTAGTTACACTGTATAACACTCAGTGATCTCTGCGCCAGGTAGTTACACTGTATAACACTCAGTGATCTCTGCGCCAGGTAGTTACACTGTATAACACTCAGTGATCTCTGCGCCAGGTAGTTACACTGTATAATACTCAGTGATGTCTGCGCCAGGTAGTTACACTGTATAACACTCAGTGATGTCTGCGCCAGGTAGTTACACTGTATAACACTCAGTGATCTCTGCGCCAGGTAGTTACACTGTATAACACTCAGTGATCTCTGCGCCAGGTAGTTACACTGTATAACAATCAGTGATCTCTGCGCCAGGTAGTTACACTGTATAACACTCAGTGATCTCTGCGCCAGGTAGTTACACTGTATAACACTAAGTGATCTCTGCGCCATGTAGTTACACTGTATAACACTCAGTGATCTCTGCACCAGGTGGTTACACTGTATAACACTCAGTGATCTCTGCGCCAGGTAGTTACACTGTATAACACTCAGTGATCTCTGCGCCAGGTAGTTACACTGTATAACACTCAGTGATCTCTGCGCCAGGTAGTTACACTGTATAACAATCAGTGATCTCTGCGCCAGGTGGTTACACTGTATAACACTCAGTGATCTCTGCGCCAGGTGGTTACACTGTATAACACTCAGTGATCTCTGCGCCAGGTGGTTACACTGTATAACACTCAGTGATCTCTGCACCAGGTAGTTACACTGTATAACACTCAGTGATCTCTGCGCCATGTAGTTACACTGTATAACACTCAGTGATCTCTGCGCCAGGTAGTTACACTGTATAACAGTGATCTCTGCGCCTGGTAGTTACACTGTATAACACTCAGTGATCTCTGCGCCAGGTAGTTACACTGTATAACACTCAGTGATCTCTGCGCCATGTAGTTACACTGTATAACACTCAGTGATCTCTGCGCCATGTAGTTACACTGTATAACACTCAGTGATCTCTGCGCCATGTAGTTACACTGTATAACACTCAGTGATCTCTGCGCCATGTAGTTACACTGTATAACACTCAGTGATCTTTGCCCCTGGTTGTTACTCTGTATAACACTCAGTGATCTCTGCGCCAGGTAGTTACACTGTATAACACTCAGTGATCTCTGCGCCAGGTAGTTACACTGTATAACACTCAGTGATCTCTGCGCCAGGTAGTTACACTGTATAACACTCAGTGATCTCTGCGCCAGGTAGTTACACTGTATAACACTCAGTGATCTCTGCGCCAGGTAGTTACACTGTATAACACTCAGTGATGTCTGCACCAGGTAGTTACACTGTATAACACTCAGTGATCGCTGCACTAGGTAGTTACACTGTATAACACTCAGTGATCTCTGCATCAGGTAGTTACACTGTATAACACTCAGTGATGTCTGCACCAGGTAGTTACACTGTATAACACTCAGTGATCTCTGCACCAGGTAGTTACACTGTATAACACTCAGTGATCTCTGCGCCAGGTAGTTACACTGTATAACTCTCAGTGATCTCTGCGCCAGGTAGTTACACTGTATAACACTCAGTGATCTTTGCCCCAGGTTGTTACTCTGTATAACACTCAGTGATCTCTGCGCCAGGTAGTTACACTGTATAACACTCAGTGATCTCTGCGCCAGGTAGTTACACTGTATAACACTCAGTGATCTCTGCGCCAGGGAGTTACACTGTATAACACTCAGTGATCTCTGCGCCAGGTAGTTACACTGTATAACACTCAGTGATCTCTGCGCCAGGTAGTTACACTGTATAACACTCAGTGATCTTTGCCCCAGGTTGTTACTCTGTATAACACTCAGTGATCTCTGCGCCAGGTAGTTACACTGTATAACACTCAGTGATCTCTGCGCCAGGTAGTTACACTGTATAACACTCAGTGATCTCTGCGCCAGGTAGTTACACTGTATAACACTCAGTGATCTCTGCACCAGGTAGTTACACTGTATAACACTCAGTGATCTCTGCGCCAGGTAGTTACACTGTATAACACTCAGTGATGTCTGCGCCAGGTAGTTACACTGTATAACACTCAGTGATCTCTGCACCAGGTAGTTACACTGTATAGCACTCAGTGATCGCTGCACTAGGTAGTTACACTGTATAACACTCAGTGATCTCTGCACCAGGTAGTTACACTGTATAACACTCAGTGATCTCTGCACCAGGTAGTTACACTGTATAACACTCAGTGATCTCTGCGCCAAGTAGTTACACTGTATAACACTCAGTGATCTCTGCGCCAGGTAGTTACACTGTATAACACTCAGTGATCTCTGCGCCAGGTAGTTACACTGTATAACACTCAGTGATCTCTGCATCAGGTTACACTGTATAACACTCAGTGATCTCTGCATCAGGTTACACTGTATAACACTCAGTGATCTCTGCATCAGGTTACACTGTATAACACTCAGTGATCTCTGCACCAGGTAGTTACACTGTATAACACTCAGTGATCTCGGCACCATGTAGTTACACTGTATAACACTCAGTGATCTCTGCACCAGGTAGTTACACTGTATAACACTCAGTGATCTTTGCGCCAGGTAGTTACACTGTATAACACTCAGTGATCTCTGCGCCAGGTAGTTACACTGTATAACACTCAGTGATCTCTGCGCCAGGTAGTTACACTGTATAACACTCAGTGATCTCTGCGCCAGGTAGTTACACTGTATAACACTCAGTGATCTCTGCGCCAGGTAGTTACACTGTATAACACTCAGTGATCTCTGCGCCAGGTAGTTACACTGTATAACACTCAGTGATCTCTGTGCCAGGTAGTTACACTGTATAACACTCAGTGATCTCTGCGCCAGGTAGTTACACTGTATAATACTCAGTGATGTCTGCGCCAGGTAGTTACACTGTATAACACTCAGTGATGTCTGCGCCAGGTAGTTACACTGTATAACACTCAGTGATCTCTGCGCCAGGTAGTTACACTGTATAACACTCAGTGATCTCTGCGCCAGGTAGTTACACTGTATAACAATCAGTGATCTCTGCGCCAGGTAGTTACACTGTATAACACTCAGTGATCTCTGCGCCAGGTAGTTACACTGTATAACACTAAGTGATCTCTGCGCCATGTAGTTACACTGTATAACACTCAGTGATCTCTGCACCAGGTGGTTACACTGTATAACACTCAGTGATCTCTGCGCCAGGTAGTTACACTGTATAACACTCAGTGATCTCTGCACCAGGTAGTTACACTGTATAACACTCAGTGATCTCTGCGCCAGGTAGTTACACTGTATAACAATCAGTGATCTCTGCGCCAGGTGGTTACACTGTATAACACTCAGTGATCTCTGCGCCAGGTGGTTACACTGTATAACACTCAGTGATCTCTGCGCCAGGTGGTTACACTGTATAACACTCAGTGATCTCTGCACCAGGTAGTTACACTGTATAACACTCAGTGATCTCTGCGCCATGTAGTTACACTGTATAACACTCAGTGATCTCTGCGCCAGGTAGTTACACTGTATAACAGTGATCTCTGCGCCTGGTAGTTACACTGTATAACACTCAGTGATCTCTGCGCCAGGTAGTTACACTGTATAACACTCAGTGATCTCTGCGCCATGTAGTTACACTGTATAACACTCAGTGATCTCTGCGCCATGTAGTTACACTGTATAACACTCAGTGATCTCTGCGCCATGTAGTTACACTGTATAACACTCAGTGATCTCTGCGCCATGTAGTTACACTGTATAACACTCAGTGATCTTTGCCCCAGGTTGTTACTCTGTATAACACTCAGTGATCTCTGCGCCAGGTAGTTACACTGTATAACACTCAGTGATCTCTGCGCCAGGTAGTTACACTGTATAACACTCAGTGATCTCTGCGCCAGGTAGTTACACTGTATAACACTCAGTGATCTCTGCGCCAGGTAGTTACACTGTATAACACTCAGTGATCTCTGCGCCAGGTAGTTACACTGTATAACACTCAGTGATGTCTGCACCAGGTAGTTACACTGTATAACACTCAGTGATCTCTGCACCAGGTAGTTACACTGTATAGCACTCAGTGATCGCTGCACTAGGTAGTTACACTGTATAACACTCAGTGATCTCTGCACCAGGTAGTTACACTGTATAACACTCAGTGATCTCTGCATCAGGTAGTTACACTGTATAACACTCAGTGATGTCTGCACCAGGTAGTTACACTGTATAACACTCAGTGATCTCTGCACCAGGTAGTTACACTGTATAGCACTCAGTGATCGCTGCACTAGGTAGTTACACTGTATAACACTCAGTGATCTCTGCATCAGGTAGTTACACTGTATAACACTCAGTGATCTCTGCGCCAGGTAGTTACACTGTATAACACTCAGTGATCTCTGCGCCAGGTAGTTACACTGTATAACACTCAGTGATCTCTGCACCAGGTAGTTACACTGTATAACAATCAGTGATCTCTGCGCCAGGTAGTTACACTGTATAACACTCAGTGATCTCTGCGCCAGGTAGTTACACTGTATAACACTCAGTGATCTCTGCATCAGGTAGTTACACTGTATAACACTCAGTGATCTCTGCATCAGGTAGTTACACTGTATAACACTCAGTGATCTCTGCGCCAGGTAGTTACACTGTATAACACTCAGTGATCTCTGCGCCAGGTAGTTACACTGTATAACACTCAGTGATCTCTGGATCAGGTTACACTGTATAACACTCAGTGATCTCTGCATCAGGTTACACTGTATAACACTCAGTGATCTCTGCACCAGGTAGTTACACTGTATAACACTCAGTGATCTCTGCGCCAGGTAGTTACACTGTATAACACTCAGTGATCTCTGCGCCAGGTAGTTACACTGTATAACACTCAGTGATCTCTGCGCCAGGTAGTTACACTGTATAACAGTCAGTGATCTCTGCGCCAGGTAGTTACACTGTATAACACTCAGTGATCTCTGCACCAGATAGTTACACTGTATAACACTCAGTGATCTCTGCATCAGGTTACACTGTATAACACTCAGTGATCTCTGCACCAGGTAGTTACACTGTATAACACTCAGTGATCTCTGCACCAGGTAGTTACACTGTATAACTCTCAGTGATCTCTGCGCCAGGTAGTTACACTGTATAACACTCAGTGATCTCTGCGCCAGGTAGTTACACTGTATAACACTCAGTGATCTCTGCGCCAGGTAGTTACACTGTATAACACTCAGTGATCTCTGCACCAGGTAGTTACACTGTATAACACTCAGTGATCTCTGCATCAGGTTACACTGTATAACACTCAGTGATCTCTGCGCCAGGTAGTTACACTGTATAACACTCAGTGATCTCTGCATCAGGTTACACTGTATAACACTCAGTGATCTCTGCGCCATGTAATTACACTGTATAACACTCAGTGATCTCTGCGCCAGGTAGTTACACTGTATAACACTCAGTGATCTCTGCGCCAGGTAGTTACACTGTATAAAACTCAGTGTTCTCTGCGCCAGGTAGTTACACTGTATAACACTCAGTGATCTCTGCGCCAGGTAGTTACACTGTATAACACTCAGTGATCTCTGCGCCATGTAGTTACACTGTATAACACTCAGTGATCTCTGCGCCAGGTAGTTACACTGTATAACACTCAGTGATCTCTGCGCCATGTAGTTACACTGTATAACACTCAGTGATCTCTGCGCCAGGTAGTTACACTGTATAACACTCAGTATTCTAAGCGCCAGGTAGTTACACTGTATAACACTCAGTGATCTCTGCGCCAGGTAGTTACACTGTATAACACTCAGTGATCTCTGCGCCAGGTAGTTACACTGTATAACACTCAGTGATCTCTGCGCCAAGTAGTTACACTGTATAACACTCAGTGATCTCTGCGCCAGGTAGTTACACTGTTTAACACTCAGTGATCTCTGCGCCAGGTAGTTACACTGTATAACACTCAGTGTTCTCTGCGCCAGGTAGTTACACTGTATAACACTCAGTGTTCTCTGCGCCAGGTAGTTACACTGTATAACACTCAGTGATCTCTGCACCAGGTAGTTACACTGTATAACACTCAGTGTTCTCTGCGCCAGGTAGTTACACTGTATAACAATCAGTGATCTCTGAGCCAGGTAGTTACACTGTATAACACTCAGTGATCTCTGCGCCAGGTAGTTACACTGTATAACACTCAGTGATCTCTGCGCCATGTAGTTACACTGTATAACACTCAGTGATCTCTGCGCCATGTAGTTACACTGTATAACACTCAGTGATCTCTGCGCCAGGTAGTTACACTGTATAACACTCAGTGATCTCTGCACCAGGTAGTTACACTGTATAACACTCAGTGATCTCTGCGCCAGGTAGTTACACTGTATAACACTCAGTGATCTCTGCGCCAGGTAGTTACACTGTATAACACTCAGTGATCTCTGCGCCAGGTAGTTACACTGTATAACACTCAGTGATCTCTGCGCCAGGTAGTTACACTGTATAACACTCAGTGATCTCTGCGCCAGGTAGTTACACTGTATAACACTCAGTGATCTCTGCGCCAGGTAGTTACACTGTATAACACTCAGTGATCTCTGCGCCAGGTAGTTACACTGTATAACACTCAGTGATCTTTGCCCCAGGTTGTTACTCTGTATAACACTCAGTGATCTCTGCGCCAGGTAGTTACACTGTATAACACTCAGTGATCTCTGCGCCAGGTAGTTACACTGTATAACACTCAGTGATCTCTGCGCCAGGTAGTTACACTGTATAACACTCAGTGATCTCTGCGCCAGGTAGTTACACTGTATAACACTCAGTGATCTCTGCACCAGGTAGTTACACTGTATAACACTCAGTGATCTCTGCGCCAGGTAGTTACACTGTATAACACTCAGTGATCTCTGCACCAGGTAGTTACACTGTATAGCACTCAGTGATCGCTGCACTAGGTAGTTACACTGTATAACACTCAGTAATCTCTGCATCAGGTAGTTACACTGTATAACACTCAGTGATCTCTGCACCAGGTAGTTACACTGTATAGCACTCAGTGATCGCTGCATCAGGTTACACTGTATAACACTCAGTGATCTCTGCACCAGGTAGTTACACTGTATAACACTCAGTGATCTCTGCGCCAGGTAGTTACACTGTATAACACTCAGTGATCTCTGCACCAGGTAGTTACACTGTATAACACTCAGTGATCTCTGCGCCAGGTAGTTACACTGTATAACACTCAGTGATCTCTGCACCAGGTAGTTACACTGTATAACACTCAGTGATCTCTGCACCAGGTAGTTACACTGTATAACACTCAGTGATCTCTGCGCCAGGTAGTTACACTGTATAACACTCAGTGATCTCTGCACCAGGTAGTTACACTGTATAACACTCAGTGATCTCTGCACCAGATAGTTACACTGTATAACACTCAGTGATCTCTGCATCAGGTTACACTGTATAACACTCAGTGATCTCTGCACCAGGTAGTTACACTGTATAACACTCAGTGATCTCTGCGCCAGGTAGTTACACTGTATAACACTCAGTGATCTCTGCGCCAGGTAGTTACACTGTATAACACTCAGTGATCTCTGCGCCAGGTAGTTACACTGTATAACACTCAGTGATCTGCGCCAGGTAGTTACACTGTATAACACTCAGTGATCTCTGCTTCAGGTTACACTGTATAACACTCAGTGATCTCTGCGCCAGGTAGTTACACTGTATAACACTCAGTGATCTCTGCGCCAGGTAGTTACACTGTATAACACTCAGTGATTTCTGCACCAGGTAGTTACACTGTATAACACTCAATGATCTCTGCACCAGGTAGTTACACTGTATAACACTCAGTGATCTCTGCACCAGGTAGTTACATTGTATAATACTCAGTGATCTCTGCACCAGGTAGTTACACTGTATAACACTCAGTGATCTCTGCACTAGGTAGTTACACTGTATAACACTCAGTGATCTCTGCGCCAGGTAGTTACACTGTATAACACTCAGTGATCTCTGCGCCAGGTAGTTACACTGTATAACACTCAGTGATCTCTGCGCCAGGTAGTTACACTGTATAACACTCAGTGATCTCTGCGCCAGGTAGTTACACTGTATAACACTCAGTGATCTCTGCGCCAGGTAGTTACACTGTATAACACTCAGTGATGTCTGCGCCAGGTAGTTACACTGTATAACACTCAGTGATCTCTGCACCAGGTAGTTACACTGTATAACACTCAGTGATCGCTGCACTAGGTAGTTACACTGTATAACACTCAGTGATCTCTGCATCAGGTAGTTACACTGTATAACACTCAGTGATCTCTGCATCAGGTTACACTGTATAACACTCAGTGATCTCTGCGCCAGGTAGTTACACTGTATAACACTCAGTGATCTCTGCACCAGGTAGTTACACTGTATAACACTCAGTGATCGCTGCACTAGGTAGTTACACTGTATAACACTCAGTGATCTCTGCATCAGGTAGTTACACTGTATAACACTCAGTGATCTCTGCATCAGGTTACACTGTATAACACTCAGTGATCTCTGCGCCAGGTAGTTACACTGTATAACACTCAGTGATCTCTGCATCAGGTTACACTGTATAACACTCAGTGATCTCTGCGCCAGGTAGTTACACTGTATAACACTCAGTGATCTCTGCGCCAGGTAGTTACACTGTATAACACTCACTGATCTCTGCACCAGGTAGTTACACTGTATAACACTCAGTGATCTCTGCACCAGGTAGTTACACTGTATAACACTCAGTGATCTCTGCACCAGGTAGTTACACGGTATAACACTCAGTGATCTCTGCGCCAAGTAGTTACACTGTATAACACTCAGTGATCTCTGCGCCAGGTAGTTACACTGTATAACACTCAGTGATCTCTGCGCCAGGTAGTTACACTGTATAACACTCAGTGATCTCTGCACCAGGTAGTTACACTGTATAACACTCAGTGATCTCTGCATCAGGTTACACTGTATAACAATCAGTGATCTCTGCACCAGGTAGTTACACTGTATAACACTCAGTGATCTCGGCACCAGGTAGTTACACTGTATAACACTCAGTGATCTTTGCGCCAGGTAGTTACACTGTATAACACTCAGTTATCTCTGCGCCAGGTAGTTACACTGTATAACACTCAGTGATCTCTGCATCAGGTTACACTGTATAACACTCAGTGATCTCTGCGCCAGGTAGTTACACTGTATAACACTCAGTTATCTCTGCGCCAGGTAGTTACACTGTATAACACTCAGTTATCTCTGCGCCAGGTAGTTACACTGTATAACACTCAGTTATCTCTGCGCCAGGTAGTTACACTGTATAACACTCAGTGATCTCTGCATCAGGTTACACTGTATAACACTCAGTGATCTCTGCATCAGGTTACACTGTATAACACTCAGTGATCTCTGCGCCAGGTAGTTACACTGTATAACACTCAGTGATCTCTGCACCAGGTAGTTACACTGTATAACACTCAGTGATCTTTGCGCCAGGTAGTTACACTGTATAACACTCAGTTATCTCTGCGCCAGGTAGTTACACTGTATAACACTCAGTGATCTCTGCGCCAGGTAGTTACACTGTATAACACTCAGTGATCTCTGCGCCAGGTAGTTACACTGTATAACACTCAGTGATCTCTGTGCCAGGTAGTTACACTGTATAACACTCAGTGATCTCTGCACCAGGTAGTTACACTGTATAACAATGAGTGATCTCTGCGCCAGGTAGTTACACTGTATAACACTCAGTGATCTCTGCGCCAGGTAGTTACACTGTATAACACTAAGTGATCTCTGCGCCATGTAGTTACACTGTATAACACTCAGTGATCTCTGCACCAGGTGGTTACACTGTATAACACTCAGTGATCTCTGCGCCAGGTAGTTACACTGTATAACACTCAGTGATCTCTGCGCCAGGTAGTTACACTGTATAACACTCAGTGATCTCTGCGCCAGGTAGTTACACTGTATAACAATCAGTGATCTCTGCGCCAGGTGGTTACACTGTATAACACTCAGTGATCTCTGCGCCAGGTGGTTACACTGTATAACACTCAGTGATCTCTGCGCCAGGTGGTTACACTGTATAACACTCAGTGATCTCTGCGCCAGGTGGTTACACTGTATAACACTCAGTGATCTCTGCGCCAGGTGGTTACACTGTATAACACTCAGTGATCTCTGCAGCAGGTAGTTACACTGTATAACACTCAGTGATCTCTACGCCAGGTAGTTACACTGTATAACACTCAGTGATCTCTGCACCAGGTAGTTACACTGTATAACACTCAGTGATCTCTGCGCCAGGTAGTTACACTGTATAACACTCAGTGATCTCTGCAGCAGGTAGTTACACTGTATAACACTCAGTGATCTCTGCGCCAGGTAGTTACACTGTATAACACTCAGTGATCTCTGCGCCAGGTAGTTACACTGTATAACACTCAGTGATCTCTGCGCCAGGTAGTTACACTGTATAACACTCAGTGATGTCTGCACCAGGTAGTTACACTGTATAACACTCAGTGATCTCTGCGCCAGGTAGTTACACTGTATAACACTCAGTGATCTCTACGCCAGGTAGTTACACTGTATAACACTCAGTGATCTCTGCGCCAGGTAGTTACACTGTATAACACTCAGTGATCTCTGCACCAGGTAGTTACACTGTATAACACTCAGTGATCTCTGCGCCAGGTAGTTACACTGTATAACACTCAGTGATCTCTGCACCAGGTAGTTACACTGTATAACACTCAGTGATCTCTGCGCCAGGTAGTTACACTGTATAACACTCAGTGATCTCTGCAGCAGGTAGTTACACTGTATAACACTCAGTGATCTCTGCGCCAGGTAGTTACACTGTATAACACTCAGTGATCTCTGCGCCAGGTAGTTACACTGTATAACACTCAGTGATCTCTGCGCCAGGTAGTTACACTGTATAACACTCAGTGATGTCTGCACCAGGTAGTTACACTGTATAACACTCAGTGATCTCTGCGCCAGGTAGTTACACTGTATAACACTCAGTGATCTCTGCACCAGGTAGTTACACTGTATAACACTCAGTGATCTCTGCGCCAGGTAGTTACACTGTATAACACTCAGTGATCTCTGCAGCAGGTAGTTACACTGTATAACACTCAGTGATCTCTGCGCCAGGTAGTTACACTGTATAACACTCAGTGATCTCTGCGCCAGGTAGTTACACTGTATAACACTCAGTGATCTCTGCGCCAGGTAGTTACACTATATAACACTCAGTGATGTCTGCACCAGGTAGTTACACTGTATAACACTCATTGATCTCTGCGCCAGGTAGTTACACTGTATAGCACTCAGTGATCTCTGCGCCAGGTAGTTACACTGTATAACACTTAGTGATCACTGCACCAGGTAGTTACACTGTATAACACTCAGTGATCTCTGCGCCAGGTAGTTACACTGTATAACACTCAGTGATCTCTGTACCAGGTAGGAACACTGTATAACACTCAGTGATCTCTGCGCCAGGTAGTTACACTGTATAACACTCAGTGATCTCTACATCAGGTTACACTGCATAACACTCAGTGATCTCTGCACCAGGTAGTTACACTGTATAACACTCAGTGATCTCTGCGCCAGGTAGTTACACTGTATAACATTCAGTGATCTCTGCGTCAGGTAGTTACACTGTATAACACTCAGTGATCTCTGCACCAGGTAGTTACACTGTATAACACTCAGTGATCTCTGCACCAGGTAGTTACACTGTATAACACTCAGTGATCTCTGCACCAGGTAGTTACACTGTATAACACTCAGTGATCTCTGCACCAGGTAGTTACACTGTATAACACTCAGTGATGTCTGCACCAGGTAGTTACACTGTATAACACTCAGTGATCTCTGCACCATGTAGTTACACTGTATAACACTCAGTGATCTCTGCATCAGGTTACACTGTATAACACTCAGTGATCTCTGCATCAGGTTACACTGTATAACACTCAGTGATCTCTGCACCAGGTAGTTACACTGTATAACAGTCAGTGATCTCTGCACCAGGTTACACTGTATAACACTCAGTGATCTCTGCGCCAGGTAGTTACACTGTATAACACTCAGTGATCTCTGCACCAGGTAGTTACACTGTATAACACTCAGTGATCTCTGCACCAGGTAGTTACACTGTATAACACTCAGTGATCTCTGCGCCAGGTAGTTACACTGTATAACACTCAGTGATCTCTGCACCAGGTAGTTACACTGTATAACACTCAGTGATCTCTGCATCAGGTAGTTACACTGTATAACACTCAGTGATCTCTGCACCAGGTAGTTACACTGTATAACACTCAGTGATCTCTGCATCAGGTTACACTGTATAACACTCAGTGATCTCTGCACCAGGTAGTTACACTGTATAACACTCAGTGATCTCTGCGCCAGGTAGTTACACTGTATAACACTCAGTGATCTCTGCATCAGGTAGTTACACTGTATAACACTCAGTGATCTCTGCGCCAGGTAGTTACACTGTATAACACTCAGTGATCTCTGCATAAGGTTACACTGTATAACACTCAGTGATCTCTGCACCAGGTAGTTACACTGTATAACACTCAGTAATCTCTGCACCTGGTAGTTACATTGTATAATACTCAGTGATCTCTGCACCAGGTAGTTACACTGTATAACACTCAGTGATCTCTGCATCAGGTTACACTGTATAACACTCAGTGATCTCTGCACCAGGTAGTTACACTGTATAACACTCAGTGATCTCTGCGCCAGGTAGTTACACTGTATAACACTCAGTGATCTCTGCACCAGGTAGTTACACTGTATAACACTCAGTGATCTCTGCATAAGGTTACACTGTATAACACTCAGTGATCTCTGCACCAGGTAGTTACACTGTATAACACTCAGTAATCTCTGCACCAGGTAGTTACACTGTATAACACTCAGTGATCTCTGCATAAGGTTACACTGTATAACACTCAGTGATCTCTGCACCAGGTAGTTACACTGTATAACACTCAGTATTCTCTGCACCTGGTAGTTACATTGTATAATACTCAGTGATCTCTGCACCAGGTAGTTACACTGTATAACACTCAGTGATCTCTGCATCAGGTTACACTGTATAACACTCAGTGATCTCTGCGCCAGGTAGTTACACTGTATAACACTCAGTGATCTCTGCGCCAGGTAGTTACACTGTATAACACTCAGTGATGTCTGCACCAGGTAGTTACACTGTATAACACTCAGTGATCTCTGCGCCAGGTAGTTACACTGTATAGCACTCAGTGATCTCTGCGCCAGGTAGTTACACTGTATAACACTTAGTGATCACTGCACCAGGTAGTTACACTGTATAACACTCAGTGATCTCTGCGCCAGGTAGTTACACTGTATAACACTCAGTGATCTCTGCACCAGGTAGGAACACTGTATAACACTCAGTGATCTCTGCGCCAGGTAGTTACACTGTATAACACTCAGTGATCTCTACATCAGGTTACACTGCATAACACTCAGTGATCTCTGCACCAGGTAGTTACACTGTATAACACTCAGTGATCTCTGCACCATGTAGTTACACTGTATAACACTCAGTGATCTCTGCATCAGGTTACACTGTATAACACTCAGTGATCTCTGCATCAGGTTACACTGTATAACACTCAGTGATCTCTGCACCAGGTAGTTACACTGTATAACAGTCAGTGATCTCTGCACCAGGTTACACTGTATAACACTCAGTGATCTCTGCGCCAGGTAGTTACACTGTATAACACTCAGTGATCTCTGCACCAGGTAGTTACACTGTATAACACTCAGTGATCTCTGCACCAGGTAGTTACACTGTATAACACTCAGTGATCTCTGCGCCAGGTAGTTACACTGTATAACACTCAGTGATCTCTGCACCAGGTAGTTACACTGTATAACACTCAGTGATCTCTGCACCAGGTAGTTACACTGTATAACACTCAGTGATCTCTGCACCAGGTAGTTACACTGTATAACACTCAGTGATCTCTGCACCAGGTAGTTACACTGTATAACACTCAGTAATCTCTGCACCTGGTAGTTACATTGTATAATACTCAGTGATCTCTGCACCAGGTAGTTACACTGTATAACACTCAGTGATCTCTGCGCCAGGTAGTTACACTGTATAACACTCAGTGATCTCTGCACCAGGTAGTTACACTGTATAACACTCAGTGATCTCTGCATAAGGTTACACTGTATAACACTCAGTGATCTCTGCACCAGGTAGTTACACTGTATAACACTCAGTAATCTCTGCACCAGGTAGTTACACTGTATAACACTCAGTGATCTCTGCATAAGGTTACACTGTATAACACTCAGTGATCTCTGCACCAGGTAGTTACACTGTATAACACTCAGTATTCTCTGCACCTGGTAGTTACATTGTATAATACTCAGTGATCTCTGCACCAGGTAGTTACACTGTATAACACTCAGTGATCTCTGCATCAGGTTACACTGTATAACACTCAGTGATCTCTGCGCCAGGTAGTTACACTGTATAACACTCAGTGATCTCTGCACCAGGTAGTTACACTGTATAACACTCAGTGATCTCTGCGCCAGGTAGTTACACTGTATAACACTCAGTGATCTCTGCACCAGGTAGTTACACTGTATAACACTCAGTGATCTCTGCACCAGGTAGTTACACTGTATAACACTCAGAAATCTCTGCACCAGGTAGTTACACTGTATAACACTCAGTGATCTCTGCGCCAGGTAGTAACACTGTATACCACTCAGTGATCTCTGCGCCAGGTAGTTACACTGTATAACACTCAGTGATCTCTGCGCCAGGTAGTTACACTGTATAACACTCAGTGATCTCTGCGCCAGGTAGTTACACTGTATAACACTCAGTGATCTCTGCGCCAGGTAGTTACACTGTATAACACTCAGTGATCTCTGCGCCAGGTAGTTACACTGTATAACACTCAGTGATCTCTGCGCCATGTAATTACACTGTATAACACTCAGTGATGTCTGCACCAGGTAGTTACACTGTATAACACTCAGTGATCTCTGCGCCAGGTAGTTACACTGTATAACACTCAGTGATCTCTGCGCCAGGTAGTTACACTGTATAACACTCAGTGATCTCTGCGCCAGGTAGTTACACTGTATAACACTCAGTGATCTCTGCGCCAGGTAGTTACACTGTATAACACTCAGTGATCTCTGCAGCAGGTAGTTACACTGTATAACACTCAGTGATCTCTGCGCCAGGTAGTTACACTGTATAACACTCAGTGATCTCTGCGCCAGGTAGTTACACTGTATAACACTCAGTGATCTCTGCGCCAGGTAGTTACACTGTATAACACTCAGTGATGTCTGCTCCAGGTAGTTACACTGTATAACACTCAGTGATCTCTGCGCCAGGTAGTTACACTGTATAACACTCAGTGATCTCTGCGCCAGATAGTTACACTGTATAACACTCAGTGATCACTGCACCAGGTAGTTACACTGTATAACACTCAGTGATCTCTGCGCCAGGTAGTTACACTGTATAACACTCAGTGATCTCTGCACCAGGTAGGAACACTGTATAACACTCAGTGATCTCTGCGCCAGGTAGTTACACTGTATAACACTCAGTGATCTCTACATCAGGTTACACTGTATAACACTCAGTGATCTCTGCACCAGGTAGTTACACTGTATAACACTCAGTGATCTCTGCACCAGGTAGTTACACTGTATAACACTCAGTGATCTCTGCATCAGGTTACACTGTATAACACTCAGTAATCTCTGCATCAGGTTACACTGTATAACACTCAGTGATCTCTGCACCTGGTAGTTACACTGTATAACACTCAGTGATCTCTGCACCTGGTAGTTACACTGTATAACACTCAGTGATCTCTGCACCAGTTTACACTGTATAACACTCACTCATCTCTGCACCAGGTAGTTACACTGTATAACACTCAGTGATCTCTGCACCAGGTAGTTACACTGTATAACACTCAGTGATCTCTGCGACAGGTAGTTACACTGTATTACACTCAGTGATCTCTGCACCAGGTAGTTACACTGTATAACACTCAGTGATCTCTGCACCAGGTAGTTACACTGTATAACACTCAGTGATCTCTGCGCCAGGTAGTTACACTGTATAACACTCAGTGATCTCTACATCAGGTTACACTGTATAACATTCAGTGATCTCTGCACCAGGTAGTTACACTGTATAACACTCAGTGATCTCTGCGCCAGGTAGTTACACTGTATAACACTCAGTGATCTCTACATCAGGTTACACTGTATAACACTCAGTGATCTCTGCACCATGTAGTTACACTGTATAACACTCAGTTATCTCTGCATCAGGTTACACTGTATAACACTCAGTGATCTCTGCATCAGGTTACACTGTATAACACTAAGTGATCTCTGCACCAGGTAGTTACACTGTATAACACTCAGTGATCTCTGCACCAGGTAGTTACACTGTATAACACTCAGTGATCTCTGTACCAGGTAGTTACACTGTATAACACTCAGTGATCTCTGCACCAGGTAGTTACACTGTATAACACTCAGTTATCTCTGCATCAGGTTACACTGTATAACACTAAGTGATCTCTGCACCAGGTAGTTACACTGTATAACACTCAGTGATCTCTGCGACAGGTAGTTACACTGTATAACACTCAGTGATCTCTGCGCCAGGTAGTTACACTGTATAACACTCAGTGATCTCTGCGCCAGGTAGTTACACTGTATAACACTCAGTGATGTCTGCTCCAGGTAGTTACACTGTATAACACTCAGTGATCTCTGCATCAGGTTACACTGTATAACACTCAGTGATCTCTGCACCAGGTTACACTGTATAACACTCAGTGATCTCTGCGCCAGGTAGTTACACTGTATAACACTCAGTGATCTCTGCGCCAGGTAGTTACACTGTATAACACTCAGTGATCTCTGCGCCAGGTAGTTACACTGTATAACACTCAGTGATCTCTGCGCCAGGTAGTTACACTGTATAACACTCAGTGATCTCTGCAGCAGGTAGTTACACTGTATAACACTCAGTGATCTCTGCGCCAGGTAGTTACACTGTATAACACTCAGTGATCTCTGCGCCAGGTAGTTACACTGTATAACACTCAGTGATCTCTGCGCCAGGTAGTTACACTGTATAACACTCAGTGATGTCTGCTCCAGGTAGTTACACTGTATAACACTCAGTGATCTCTGCGCCAGGTAGTTACACTGTATAACACTCAGTGATCTCTGCGCCAGATAGTTACACTGTATAACACTCAGTGATCACTGCACCAGGTAGTTACACTGTATAACACTCAGTGATCTCTGGCCCAGGTAGTTACACTGTATAACACTCAGTGATCTCTGCACCAGGTAGGAACACTGTATAACACTCAGTGATCTCTGCGCCAGGTAGTTACACTGTATAACACTCAGTGATCTCTACATCAGGTTACACTGTATAACACTCAGTGATCTCTGCGCCAGGTAGTTACACTGTATAACATTCAGTGATCTCTGCGTCAGGTAGTTACACTGTATAACACTCAGTGATCTCTGCACCAGGTAGTTACACTGTATAACACTCAGTGATCTCTGCACCAGGTAGTTACACTGTATAACACTCAGTGATCTCTGCATCAGGTTACACTGTATAACACTCAGTAATCTCTGCATCAGGTTACACTGTATAACACTCAGTGATCTCTGCACCTGGTAGTTACACTGTATAACACTCAGTGATCTCTGCACCTGGTAGTTACACTGTATAACACTCAGTGATCTCTGCACCAGTTTACACTGTATAACACTCAGTGATCTCTGCGCCAGGTAGTTACACTGTATAACACTCAGTGATCTCTGCACCAGGTAGTTACACTGTATAACACTCAGTGATCTCTGCACCAGGTATTTACACTGTATAACACTCACTCATCTCTGCACCAGGTAGTTACACTGTATAACACTCAGTGATCTCTGCACCAGGTAGTTACACTGTATAACACTCAGTGATCTCTGCGACAGGTAGTTACACTGTATAACACTCAGTGATCTCTGCACCAGGTAGTTACACTGTATAACACTCAGTGATCTCTGCACCAGGTAGTTACACTGTATAACACTCAGTGATCTCTGCGCCAGGTAGTTACACTGTATAACACTCAGTGATCTCTACATCAGGTTACACTGTATAACATTCAGTGATCTCTGCACCAGGTAGTTACACTGTATAACACTCAGTGATCTCTGCACCAGGTAGTTACACTGTATAACACTCAGTGATCTCTGCATCAGGTTACACTGTATAACACTCAGTGATCTCTGCATCAGGTTACACTGTATAACACTAAGTGATCTCTGCACCAGGTAGTTACACTGTATAACACTCAGTGATCTCTGCGACAGGTAGTTACACTGTATAACACTCAGTGATCTCTGCGCCAGGTAGTTACACTGTATAACACTCAGTGATCTCTGCGCCAGGTAGTTACACTGTATAACACTCAGTGATGTCTGCTCCAGGTAGTTACACTGTATAACACTCAGTGATCTCTGCATCAGGTTACACTGTATAACACTCAGTGATCTCTGCACCAGGTTACACTGTATAACACTCAGTGATCTCTGCGCCAGGTAGTTATACTGTATAACACTCAGTGATGTCTGCTCCAAGTAGTTACACTGTATAACACTCAGTGATCTCTGCGCCAGGTAGTTACACTGTATAACACTCAGTGATCTCTGCGCCAGATAGTTACACTGTATAACACTCAGTGATCACTGCACCAGGTAGTTACACTGTATAACACTCAGTGATCTCTGCGCCAGGTAGTTACACTGTATAACACTCAGTGATCTCTGCGCCAGGTAGTTACACTGTATAACACTCAGTGATCTCTGCACTAGGTAGTTACACTGTATAACACTCAGTGATCTCTGCGCCAGGTAGTTACACTGTATAACACTCAGTGATCACTGCACCAGGTAGTTACACTGTATAACACTCAGTGATCTCTGCACTAGGTAGTTACACTGTATAACACTCAGTGATCTCTGCGCCAGGTAGTTACACTGTATAACATTCAGTGATCTCTGCGCCAGGTAGTTACACTGTATAACATTCAGTGATCTCTGCGTCAGGTAGTTACACTGTATAACACTCAGTGATCTCTGCACCAGGTAGTTACACTGTATAACACTCAGTGATCTCTGCACCAGGTAGTTACACTGTATAACACTCAGTGATCTCTGCACCAGGTAGTTACACTGTATAACACTCAGTGATCTCTGCACCAGGTAGTTACACTGTATAACACTCAGTGATCTCTGCATCAGGTTACACTGTATAACACTCAGTAATCTCTGCATCAGGTTACACTGTATAACACTCAGTGATCTCTGCACCTGGTAGTTACACTGTATAACACTCAGTGATCTCTGCACCAGTTTACACTGTATAACACTCAGTGATCTCTGCGCCAGGTAGTTACACTGTATAACACTCAGTGATCTCTGCACCAGGTAGTTACACTGTATAACACTCAGTGATGTCTGCACCAGGTATTTACACTGTATAACACTCACTCATCTCTGCACCAGGTAGTTACACTGTATAACACTCAGTGATCTCTGCACCAGGTAGTTACACTGTATAACACTCAGTGATGTCTGCACCAGGTAGTTACACTGTATAACACTCAGTGATCTCTGCACCAGGTAGTTACACTGTATAACACTCAGTGATCTCTGCACCAGGTAGTTACACTGTATAACACTCAGTGATCTCTGCGCCAGGTAGTTACACTGTATAACACTCAGTGATCTCTACATCAGGTTACACTGTATAACATTCAGTGATCTCTGCACCAGGTAGTTACACTGTATAACACTCAGTGATATCTGCACCATGTAGTTACACTGTATAACACTCAGTTATCTCTGCATCAGGTTACACTGTATAACACTCAGTGATCTCTGCATCAGGTTACACTGTATAACACTCAGTGATCTCTGCACCAGGTTACACTGTATAACACTCAGTGATCTCTGCAGCAGGTAGTTACACTGTATAACACTCAGTGATCTCTGCGACAGGTAGTTACACTGTATAACACTCAGTGATCTCTGCATCAGGTAGTTACACTGTATAACACTCAGTGATCTCTGCGCCAAGTAGTTACACTGTATAACACTCAGTGATCTCTGCGCCAGGTAGTTACACTGTATAACACTCAGTGATCTCTGCGCCAGGTAGTTACACTGTATAACACTCAGTGATCTCTGCGCCAGGTAGTTACACTGTATAACACTCAGTGATCTCCGCGCCAGGTAGTTACACTGTATAACACTCAGTGATCTTCGCGCCAGGTAGTTACACTGTATAACACTCAGTGATCTCCGCGCCAGGTAGTTACACTGTATAACACTCAGTGATCTCCGCGCCAGGTAGTTACACTGTATAACACTCAGTGATCTCCGCGCCAAGTAGTTACACTGAATAACACTCAGTGATCTCCGCGCCAGGTAGTTACACTGTATAACACTCAGTGATCTCCGCGCCAGGTAGTTACACTGTATAACACTCAGTGATCTCTGCGCCAGGTAGTTACACTGTATAACACTCAGTGATCTCTGCGCCAGGTAGTTACACTGTATAACACTCAGTGATCTCTGCGCCAGGTAGTTACACTGTATAACACTCAGTGATCTCTGCGCCAGGTAGTTACACTGTTTAACACTCAGTGATCTCTGCGCCAGGTAGTTACACTGTATAGCACTCAGTGATCTCTGCACCAGGTAGTTACACTGTATAACACTCAGTGATCTCTGCGCCAGGTAGTTACACTGTATAACACTCAGTGATCTCTGCGCCAGGTAGTTACACTGTATAACACTCAGTGATCTCTGCGCCAGGTAGTTACACTGTATAACACTCAGTGATCTCTGCGCCAGGTAGTTACACTGTATAACACTCAGTGATCTTTGCGCCAATTAGTTACACTGTATAACACTCAGTGATCTCTGCGCCAGGTAGTTACACTGTATAACACTCAGTGATCTCTGCGCCAGGTAGTTACACTGTATAACACTCAGTGATCTCTGCGCCAGGTAGTTACACTGTATAACACTCAGTGATCTCTGCGCCAGGTAGTTACACTGTATAACACTCAGTGATCTCTGCGCCAGGTAGTTACACTGTATAACACTCAGTGATCTCTGCGCCAGGTAGTTACACTGTATAACACTCAGTGATCTCTGCGCCAGGTAGTTACACTGTATAACACTCTGTGATGTCCGCGCCAGGTAGTTACACTGTATAACACTCAGTGATCTCTGCGCCATGTAGTTACACTGTATAACACTCAGTGATCTCTGCGCCAGGTAGTTACACTGTATAACACTCAGTGATCACTGGACCAGGTAGTTACACTGTATAACACTCAGTGATCTCTGCACCAGGTAGTTACACTGTATAACACTCTGTGATGTCTGCACCAGGTAGTTACACTGTATAACACTCAGTGATCTCTGCGCCAGGTAGTTACACTGTATAACACTCAGTGATCTCTGCATCAGGTTACACTGTATAACACTCAGTGATCTCTGCGCCAGGTAGTTACACTGTATAACACTCAGTGATCTCTGCGCCAGGTAGTTACACTGTATAACACTCAGTGATCTCTGCACCAGGTAGTTACACTGTATAACACTCAGTGATCTCTGCATCAGGTAGTTACACTGTATAACACTCAGTGATCTCTGCGCCAGGTAGTTACACTGTATAACACTCACTGATCTCTGCGCCAGGTAGTTACACTGTATAACACTCAGTGATCTCTGCACCAGGTAGTTACACTGTATAACACTCAGTGATCTCTGCGCCAGGTAGTTACACTGTATAATCCTCTGTGATCTCTGCGCCAGGTAGTTACACTGTATAACACTCAGTGATCTCTGCACCAGGTAGTTACACTGTATAACACTCAGTGATCTCTGCGCCAGGTAGTTACACTGTATAACACTCAGTGATCTCTGCGCCATGTAATTACACTGTATAACACTCTGTGATCTCTGCGCCATGTAGTTACACTGTATAACACTCAGTGATCTCTGCACCAGGTAGTTACACTGTATAACATTCAGTGATCTCTGCACCAGGTAGTTACACTGTATAACACTCAGTGATCTCTGCGCCATGTAGTTACACTGTATAACACTCTGTGATCTCTGCACCAGGTAGTTACACTGTATAACACTCAGTGATCTCTACATCAGGTTACACTGTATAACATTCAGTGATCTCTGCACCAGGTAGTTACAGTGTATAACACTCAGTGATCTCTGCGCCAGGTTACACTGTATAACACTCAGTGATCTCTGCACCAGGTAGTTACACTGTATAACACTCAGTGATCTCTGCACCAGGTAGTTACACTGTATAACACTCAGTGATCTCTGCACCAGGTAGTTACACTGTATAACACTCAGTGATCTCTGCACCAGGTAGTTACACTGTATAACACTCAGTGATCTCTGCACCAGGTAGTTACACTGTATAACACTCAGTGATCTCTGCACCAGGTAGTTACACTGTATAACACTCAGTGATCTCTGCATCAGGTTACACTGTATAACACTCAGTGATCTCTGCGCCAGGTAGTTACACTGTATAACACTCAGTGATCTCTGCACCAGGTAGTTACACTGTATAACACTCAGTGATCTCTGCACCAGGTAGTTACACTGTATAATACTCAGTGATCTCTGCGCCAGGTAGTTACACTGTATAACACTCAGTGATCTCTGCACCAAGTAGTTACACTGTATAACACTCAGTGATCTCTGCATCAGGTTACACTGTATAACACTCAGTGATCTCTGCACCAGGTAGTTACACTGTATAACACTAAGTGATCTCTGCGCCAGGCAGTTACACTGTATAACACTCAGTGATCTCTGCGCCAGGTAGTTACACTGTATAACACTCAGTGATCTCTGCACCAGGTAGTTACACTGTATAACACTCAGTGATCTCTGCACCAGGTGGTTAAACTGTATATCACTCAGTGATCTCTGCATCAGGTTACACTGTATAACACTCAGTGATCTCTGCGCCAGGTAGTTACACTGTATAACACTCAGTGATCTCTGCGCCAGGTAGTTACACTGTATAACACTCAGTGATCTCTGCACCAGGCGGTTACACTGTATAACACTCATTGATCTCTGCGCCAGGTAGTTACACTGTATAACACTCAGTGATCTCTGCATCAGGTTACACTGTATAACACTCAGTGATCTCTGCACCAGGTAGTTACACTGTATAACACTCAGTGATCTCTGCATCAGGTTACACTGTATAACACTCAGTGATCTCTGCGCCAGGTAGTTACACTGTATAACACTCAGTGATCTCTGCGCCAGGTAGTTACACTGTATAACACTCAGTGATCTCTGCACCAGGTAGTTACACTGTATAACACTCAGTGATCTCTGCGCCAGGTAGTTACACTGTATAACACTCAGTGATCTCTGCGCCAGGTAGTTACACTGTATAACACTCAGTGATCTCTGCGCCAGGTAGTTACACTGTATAACACTCTGTGATCTCTGCGCCAGGTAGTTACACTGTATAACACTCAGTGATCTCTGCGCCAGGTAGTTACACTGTATAACACTCAGTGATCTCTGCGCCAGGTGGTTACACTGTATAACACTCAGTGATCTCTGCGCCAGGTGGTTACACTGTATAACACTCAGTGATCTCTGCGCCTGGTAGTTACACTGTATAACACTCAGTGATCTCTGCGCCAGATAGTTACACTGTATAACACTCAGTGATCTCTGCGCCAGGTAGTTACACTGTATAACACTCAGTGATCTCTGCGCCAGGTAGTTACACTGTATAACACTCAGTGATCTCTGCGCCAGGTAGTTACAATGTATAACACTCAGTGATCTCTGCGCCAGGTAGTTACACTGTATAACACTCAGTGATCTCTGCGCCAGGTAGTTACACTGTATAACACTCAGTGATCTCTGCGCCAGGTAGTTACACTGTATAACACTCAGTGATCTCTGCTCCAGGTAGTTACACTGTATAACACTCAGTGATCTCTGCGCCAAGTAGTTACACTGTATAACACTCAGTGATCACTGCACCAGGTAGTTACACTGTATAACACTCAGTGATCTCTGCACCAGGTAGTTACACTGTATAACACTCAGTGATCTCTGCACCAGGTAGTTACACTGTATAACACTCAGTGATGTCTGCGCCAGGTAGTTACACTGTATAACACTCAGTGATCTCTGCACCAGGTAGTTACACTGTATAACACTCAGTGATCTCTGCGCCAGGTAGTTACACTGTATAACACTCAGTGATCTCTGCGCCAGGTAGTTACACTGTATAACACTCAGTGATCTCTGCGCCAGGTAGTTACACTGTATAACACTCAGTGATCTCTGCGCCAGGTAGTTACACTGTATAACATTCAGTGATCTCTGCGCCAGGTAGTTACACTGTATAACACTCAGTGATGTCTGCACCATGTAGTTACACTGTATAACACTCAGTGTTCTCTGCGCCAGGTAGTTACACTGTATAACACTCAGTGATCTCTGCGCCAGGTAGTTACACTGTATAACACTCAGTGATCTCTGCACCAGGTTACACTGTATAACACTCAGTGATCTCTGCACCAGGTAGTTACACTGTATAACACTCAGTGATCTCTGCGCCAGGTAGTTACACTGTATAACACTCAGTGATCTCTGCGCCAGGTAGTTACACTGTATAACACTCAGTGATCTCTGCGCCAGGTAGTTACACTGTATAAACTCAGTGATCTCCTCGCCAGGTAGTTACACTGTATAACACTCAGTGATCTCTGCGCCAGGTCGTTACACTGTATAACACTCAGTGATCTCTGCGCCAGGTCGTTACACTGTATAACACTCAGTGATCTCTGCACCAAGTAGTTACACTGTATAACACTCAGTGATCTCTGCGCCAGGTAGTTACACTGTATAACACTCAGTGATCTCTGCACCAGGTAGTTACACTGTATAACACTCAGTGATCTCTGCGCCAGGTAGTTACACTGTATAACACTCAGTGATCTCTGCACCAAGTAGTTACACTGTATAACACTCAGTGATCTCTGCGCCAGGTAGTTACACTGTATAACACTCAGTGATGTCTGCACCAGGTAGTTACACTGTATAACACTCAGTGATCTCTGCACCAGGTAGTTACACTGTATAACACTCAGTGATCTCTGCACCAGGTAGTTACACTGTATAACACTCAGTGATCTCTGCATCAGGTTACACTGTATAACACTCAGTGATCTCTGCGCCAGGTAGTTACACTGTATAACACTCAGTGATCTCTGCATCAGGTTACACTGTATAACACTCAGTGATCTCTGCATCAGGTTACACTGTATAACACTCAGTGATCTCTGCACCAGGTAGTTACACTGTATAACACTCAGTGATCTCTGCACCAGGTAGTTACACTGTATAACACTCAGTGATCTCTGCACCAGGTGGTTACACTGTATAACACTCAGTGATCTCTGCATCAGGTTACACTGTATAACACTCAGTGATCTCTGCATCAGGTTACACTGTATAACACTCAGTGATCTCTGCACCAGGTAGTTACACTGTATAACACTCAGTGATCTCTGCACCAGGTAGTTACACTGTATAACACTCAGTGATCTCTGCATCAGGTTACACTGTATAACACTCAGTGATCTCTGCACCAGGTAGTTACACTGTATAACACTCAGTGATCTCTGCGCCTGGTAGTTACACTGTATAACACTCAGTGATCTCTGCGCCAGGTAGTTACACTGTATATCACTCAGTGATCTCTGCGCCAGGTAGTTACACTGTATAACACTCAGTGATCTCTGCGCCAGGTGGTTACACTGTATAACACTCAGTGATCTCTGTGCCAGGTAGTTACACTGTATAACACTCAGTGATCTCTGCGCCAGGTAGTTACACTGTATAACACTTTGTGATCTCTGCGCCAGGTAGTTACACTGTATAACACTCAGTGATCTCTGCACCAGGTAGTTACACTGTATAACACTCAGTGATCTCTGCGCCAGGTAGTTACAATGTATAACACTCAGTGATCTCTGCGCCAGGTAGTTACACTGTATAACACTCAGTGATCTCTGCGCCAGGTAGTTACACTGTATAACAGTGATCTCTGCGCCTGGTAGTTACACTGTATAACACTCAGTGATCTCTGCGCCAGGTAGTTACACTGTATAACACTCAGTGATCTCTGCACCAAGTAGTTACACTGTATAACACTCAGTGATCTCTGCGCCAGGTAGTTACACTGTATAACACTCAGTGATCTCTGCACCAGGTAGTTACACTGTATAACACTCAGTGATCTCTGCGCCAGGTAGTTACACTGTATAACACTCAGTGATCTCTGCACCAGGTAGTTACACTATATAACACTCAGTGATCTCTGCACCAAGTAGTTACACTGTATAACACTCAGTGATCTCTGCGCCAGGTAGTTACACTGTATAACACTCAGTGATGTCTGCACCAGGTAGTTACACTATATAACACTCAGTGATCTCTGCACCAGGTAGTTACACTGTATAACACTCAGTGATCTCTGCACCAGGTAGTTACACTGCATAACACTCAGTGATCTCTGCACCAGGTAGTTACACTGTATAACACTCAGTGATCTCTGCACCAGGTAGTTACACTGTATAACACTCAGTGATCTCTGCATCAGGTTACACTGTATAACACTCAGTGATCTCTGCATCAGGTAGTTACACTGTATAACACTCAGTGATCTCTGCACCAGGTAGTTACACTGTATAACACTCAGTGATCTCTGCACCAGGTAGTTACACTGTATAACACTCAGTGATCTCTGCGCCAGGTAGTTACACTGTATAACACTCAGTGATCTCTGCGCCAGGTAGTTACACTGTATAACACTCAGTGATCTCTGCATCAGGTTACACTGTATAACACTCAGTGATCTCTGCACCAGGTAGTTACACTGTATAACACTCAGTGATCTCTGCGCCAGGTAGTTACACTGTATAACACTCAGTGATCTCTGCGCCAGGTAGTTACACTGTATAACACTCAGTGATCTCTGCACCATGTAGTTACACTGTATAACACTCAGTGATCTCTGCACCAGGTAGTTACACTGTATAACACTCAGTGATCTCTGCACCAGGTAGTTACACTGTATAACACTCAGTGATCTCTGCATCAGGTAGTTACACTGTATAACACTCAGTGATCTCTGCATCAGGTTACACTGTATAACACTCAGTGATCTCTGCGCCAGGTAGTTACACTGTATAACACTCAGTGATCTCTGCATCAGGTTACACTGTATAACACTCAGTGATCTCTGCACCAGGTAGTTACACTGTATAACACTCAGTGATCTCTGCACCAGGTAGTTACACTGTATAACACTCAGTGATCTCTGCGCCAGGTAGTTACACTGTATAATACTCAGTGATCTCTGCGCCAGGTAGTTACACTGTATAACACTCAGTGATCTCTGCACCAGGTAGTTACACTGTATAACACTCAGTGATCTCTGCGCCAGGTAGTTACACTGTATAACACTCAGTGATCTCTGCACCAGGTAGTTACACTGTATAACACTCAGTGATCTCTGCGCCAGGTAGTTACACTGTATAACACTCAGTGATCTCTGCGCCAGGTAGTTACACTGTATAACACTCAGTGATCTCTGCACCAGGTAGTTACACTGTATAACACTCAGTGATCTCTGCACCAGGTGGTTACACTGTATATCACTCAGTGATCTCTGCATCAGGTTACACTGTATAACACTCAGTGATCTCTGCATCAGGTTACACTGTATAACACTCAGTGATCTCTGCACCAGGTAGTTACACTGTATAACACTCAGTGATCTCTGCACCAGGTAGTTACACTGTATAACACTCAGTGATCTCTGCACCAGGTAGTTACACTGTATAACACTCAGTGATCTCTGCGCCAGGTAGTTACACTGTATAACACTCAGTGATCTCTGCATCAGGTTACACTGTATAACACTCAGTGATCTCTGCGCCAGGTAGTTACACTGTATAACACTCAGTGATCTCTGCGCCAGGTAGTTACACTGTATAACACTCAGTGATCTCTGCACCAGGTGGTTACACTGTATAACACTCAGTGATCTCTGCGCCTGGTAGTTACACTGTATAACACTCAGTGATCTCTGCGCCAGGTAGTTACACTGTATAACACTCAGTGATCTCTGCGCCAGGTAGTTACACTGTATAACACTCAGTGATCTCTGCGCCAGGTGGTTACACTGTATAACACTCAGTGATCTCTGCGCCAGGTAGTTACACTGTATAACACTCAGTGATCTCTGCGCCAGGTAGTTACACTGTATAACACTCAGTGATCTCTGCACCAGGTAGTTACACTGTATAACACTCAGTGATCTCTGCGCCAGGTAGTTACACTGTATAACACTCAGTGATCTCTGCGCCAGGTAGTTACAATGTATAACACTCAGTGATCTCTGCGCCAGGTAGTTACACTGTATAACACTCAGTGATCTCTGCGCCAGGTAGTTACACTGTATAACACTCAGTGATCTCTGCGCCAGGTAGTTACACTGTATAACACTCAGTGATCTCTGCTCCAGGTAGTTACACTGTATAACACTCAGTGATCTCTGCGCCAAGTAGTTACACTGTATAACACTCAGTGATCACTGCACCAGGTAGTTACACTGTATAACACTCAGTGATCTCTGCACCAGGTAGTTACACTGTATAACACTCAGTGATCTCTGCACCAGGTAGTTACACTGTATAACACTCAGTGATGTCTGCGCCAGGTAGTTACACTGTATAACACTCAGTGATCTCTACATCAGGTTACACTGTATAACATTCAGTGATCTCTGCGCCAGGTAGTTACACTGTATAACACTCAGTTATGTCTGCACCATGTAGTTACACTGTATAACACTCAGTGTTCTCTGCGCCAGGTAGTTACACTGTATAACACTCAGTGATCTCTGCGCCAGGTAGTTACACTGTATAACACTCAGTGATCTCTGCACCAGGTTACACTGTATAACACTCAGTGATCTCTGCACCAGGTAGTTACACTGTATAACACTCAGTGATCTCTGCGCCAGGTAGTTACACTGTATAACACTCAGTGATCTCTGCGCCAGGTAGTTACACTGTATAACACTCAGTGATCTCTGCGCCAGGTAGTTACACTGTATAACACTCAGTGATCTCTGCGTCAGGTAGTTACACTGTATAACACTCAGTGATCTCTGCGCCAGGTAGTTACACTGTATAACACTCAGTGATCTCTGCATCAGGTTACACTGTATAACACTCAGTGATCTCTGCATCAGGTTACACTGTATAACACTCAGTGATCTCTGCACCAGGTAGTTACACTGTATAACACTCAGTGATCTCTGCACCAGGTAGTTACACTGTATAACACTCAGTGATCTCTGCACCAGGTGGTTACACTGTATAACACTCTGTCTGTAGTGGTGTATGGTTACACTGTATAACACTCTGTCTGTAGTGGTGTATGGTTACACTGTATAACACTCTGCCTGTAGTGGTGTATAGTTAGAGGAGGAGCAGACTCATGTGACAGCACGGACCCCGGTTGGATGGGAGAGGGGCGGGGAGGAAGTGACACTGTATAACACTCTGCCTGTAGTGACACTGTTTAACACTCTGTCTGTAGTGGTGTATGGTTACACTGTATAACACTCTGCCTGTAGTGGTGTATGGTTAGAGGAGGAGCAGACTCATGTGACAGCACGGCCCCCGGTTGGATGGGAGAGGGGCGGGGAGGAAGTGACACTGTGTAACACTCTGTCTGTAGTGGTGTATGGTTACACTGTATAACACTCTGCCTGTAGTGGTGTGTCGAAGTTGAATAATTGAGTGAGACAAGTTCAGTTTAAAATTTAATCGCAGCGACGCCATCTTGCGAATGGCCACAAGACTCCATTTTGGAAATGAGATCACAAGACACCATTTTGTGTGGTCAGCTTTAATTCAAGTTATAACCCATTAACTAAGAACAGATGGCAATGTTTTTGTTAACACCAAGGGCAACGGGAAAAACCAGCTTTCTAAGTAGAAGTAAATAAGAAGAGACAATGGGTATTTTTACATACAAATTGGGAATCCCGGGATGCAGATAAAGTATAGTTGTGGCAATTGTAATATAATATCTACACAATTGGATTTGCCTGAATACTAGACAAGATGTCTCCTAATCCCACAGTTTGAGGTGATAATACATTTGCACTTCACACAAGTGTCTGTGAGAACAAAAGAGGTTTTGTTTTCCTTTGAACACAACAGGTGGGGGCCTGCTAACAGAGGGCATGTAGAACTACAACCCTCAGCCATCCACACTGCTGGATGTTCACTTCGTGTATGAGAGATTATGCACTTAAATCTCACCCATTAATAACTAGCGTCCTTATATCAAACCCCAAATACCCACACACTACATATTCGCACATAAGGTTCCATAAGCATCAAAATGTATGATTCAAGTTGGTTAAGTTAGTTTAAATGCTAAGAAATAGAGGTTTTTGATATCTAAGGTATTATATATGATAAGCAAGGTGTGTTTGGTCTCGTTCTGATGCCTACGCTTTTTACAGAATCCCGGTGTTATCGGTGGAGAGATCACATCATGCAAACTCAAGTTACGGATCGCAGAACTTATAAGCAACAAAATGTTTTAGTTGATGGAATGTTACAGGAGGCGTTACCAGAAAGACCCCGGCTGTTAGAGGCAGGGAAAGTCTATTTGAAACAACCTTTTAAATGTGTCGTTACATATGCTCCTCCTCTGGGAACCAATGAGATCAGCAGGAAGTTTCCCCTTTGTCCTGTTTCAGTCTGGGGGGGAATACATACATGTGTCCAAACACTGGTTTGGGAGTTCATGCTGAATTTTGGGTGAGCTGAGGATATCTAGTGAGTAGTCTATCTCTGGGTCCAGAGGCGCAGCGTATGTATAACCGTACTTGGTCTGTATTATTTCCTTTTACGCCTAAATTGTGTATGTATAGATTGCGTGTAACTGACTGTACTTTTACCAGAACAATACTTGTGTGTTGGAACCATAGATTCCACTCCTGTCTTTATTTGCGGTCATACTGCGTACGCAATTAGCATTGTGTTTAGAGGTTTTTAGGCAGGGTTTTGTCTTAGAGGTTCTAGGCAGGTGATTCTTAGAGGTTTATAGGCAGGAATGTATTAAAAAGGTTTATTCACAAATTTTACAGTGGGGGCTCATCGGTTTATCACACTATCTGATACACAATAACACTCGGTCAGTCCTCTCTCAGCAAAAGGGTGGAGGCGCCTTTTGAGAGACGCATTAGTCTTTCATTACCACAGTGTTGCTGATAGCGTACTGCCGGTTATTGTGTAGAGGAAGCGCTGATTAGAATCCAGGGACAAGAGAGGAAAAAAAAAGTTTTTTTTTTCTCTGTTGATAGAACCTTGTGTTTAGAGGGGTGCCGCAGTATTGAGTATGTGGCTGAGATGCATTTTTGCGTACGCAGTTAAAAAGTCATTATACGCTTGTGTGGTAGTCGCATAATTGTGTATGCGGCCGGTCGCACAATAAGCGTATACGCACTTCCGGTTCTGCTGCCACATGTTTGAACAAAGCCATTAAGGTTTACATTTTTTTTCTATCTACCAATATCTGGGTTAAACGTTTATTTTCTGCGCAGAGAAAAAGTGTGTAACAGTGAGTGTGTGTTGGACAGTTAAGGGTATCGTATGATCCTTAAGGGCTAGGTGCAAGGGTTAGCCTAGCCGCTCGGTAAGCAGCTTACCGTTCAGTACACAGAGCAGGTGTACGGTTTGTTATTTTTGTTAGGGACGGGCTCTCAGTGTGACTGCAAAGTTCAATAATATTTGAGCATTGTAGTTGAGCCGCACTAGGTGTGATTGTGAGCTGAGAGATAATAGGTGAATTGGCGCATCTAGAAATAACGTCCGTAGGTGAGCTGACGCATCTAGAAATAACGTCCGTAGGTAAGTGAAAGTATCTTGATTGTCTTTCACCAGCTTAAATTTTTATTGAAAAGCGTAGGAGTTGTCTCAGAATGGGAGCCACGCAAACGGTAGAGATGTTAGGCAATGATGTGCTGCTAATGGAGGCTCCAATTGGATCAGCCCGTCGTATTATGCATACTAAGTACGGTACTTATGCAATAAGGTATTGTGATATATGGTTTAATATGACGAGAAAGAGTGTTAGTCCGTTCCCCAGAATTGGTAGTTTTGATAAAAATGTGTTAGATAATGTCCAGGATCACATCAGTATGGTGAGATCCCGAGAGGAAAAGATTAAATATTTTGAATGTTTAAAAATATGGCAGCATGAAGGGGATGCTTGGCTTAAAAATGTGCAAAACGACGCAAACTAGCGTTGCGAACGCATTGCCAGAAAATACATCCACGACGCTGAGATGCAATACGGGCGAGCCGCAAATTGGTGCGCACGTGCGGCAAAGTAGCGTCGTGGAGAGTATTGCCAGCAGTTCACGCTCACCTCCCCCACCTTATGTGGATGGAGGTGCAAGTACAGTTACCAAAAATACCAATAAAAATGTAACAAGCAATTTGTACCCCCTCTTAAGCAACCATAAAGAAAATGTTTATGATGTAGATGATGAGCCTATTGTAATGTCTGCCATTTCCCATGCTGTACAGATGATAGATGCTGCATCACCACAATCACGGGTGGTGCCGCCATCTCCATCGGTAACAGCAAGGGAAGTGTTAACACACTCTGCACCCATAGAGGAAGTTGTTAATACCATACGTAGCAGCAGCAGATTAAACCCCCAGCCAGGTAATCAGGTCAGAGGTAGCAACGCTGCCGGTCTGCATCCCATTCGGACAATAACTGTTCCGAATGGAAATGCAGATGCAAACGGTGTAGTACCCACGAGGGAAGTAGTAATGCATTGTCCATGGACAAGAGCGGAACTAAATTCCATCATAAATGATTTCCCCGATCCCAAAAAGGAACTAGCCAAATGTCAGAGATTTTTGAGAAATTTGGGTAGTGCTCATGAGCCAACTAATAAAGATTGGCGTGTGGTGTTAAGGGCCTGCCTGCCACACAATACCGACGTGACAAAATTTATCACGGACTGTGTATTGGATGGTGACGTTCCCTTAACAGACCAAGTAAACCAAGGTAACATTTCCCGCATTGTGACTCAATTGGGTATATATTTTCCGGTAGTAGTTAACTGGAACAAAATCTTCACAATTAAGCAAAAGGAGAGTGAAACTGCAGAAGACTATTGCGACAGGGCTCTGCAGGCTATCACCCAGTACACTGGGATAGAAGATATTAAAGATAGCACTCACCACAGGGGAATGATAGTCACAGTACTCATGGACGGTCTGAAAGACGATTTAAAGATTCGGGTTCAGACCTCACAGCCTGGCTGGAGGGGACTTACAATAGATAACCTCATAGAGTCTGCCATAGAACATGATAAAAACATCTCCAAAAAGAGAGAGACCCAGAGCGAAAAACTAATGGCTGTCAGTATACAAGCTCTGGAAGGAATGACAATAACATCACAGCCAACCGACACACCTGCACCTGAACAATTACACGTCCTCACCAATCCCACACCACAGCACACACATCCTTACCCCACATATCATACACAACCACAGGTCCCATACTCATATCCCCCACAATATCCTTACCCTCCCTATCCTTACCCATACCCACCACCTTTCCCTCTTGCTCAATCCCACAACAATCTTTTCATCCACCCCGTTCAAAGTTATGTTTTAACTGTCCCCAAGTGGGACACATAAGTAAGTACTGCAAAGCGAAGAACACCACACAGGAACACGAGTTTCCCATGAGTTCATAGGTAACCCCAGTATCTTCTCCCAGGCCTTATATGACTGTTTATAATCTTTTTCAACCTATCAATGGATCTGTTCTAATGTAAAATGTGGATGATTTATTGTTGTATTTTGGGTCATATTTAAATGATATTAAACTGTTGTGCTTTATCTCCCACTCATAGGACACAAGGTTGCTAAGGATAAACGGCAACCATGCCAGGCTGAGGTCGACTACTCGGAAAACTATCCAACCCAGCGGCACAGGCATTATTTAGAGCAGTAGCTATTAATAACAAGATTTAATTGCAAGAACCTGTATGCAGATACTATATCCCTAGAATTATTAAAAGTGACAGGGGGACTTATTTTACAGGTGACATTTTCAAGAACATGCGTAAGATGATGGGTAACAACACTAAGGTTATCCCAGACTGTCTTTTCCTTTATTTGCCCCCCCTTTGAGATACTGTCCAAACAGGCAGCCTCATGTGAAAAATTGATAATGAGGTTACTGTGCAGGGTCTCACGAAGATGAATGAGAATAACCGAAATTGGAAGTGTTATTAACTAACATGTCTAATGCAAACTGTCATGATGTCAAATCTGGAAGTATTTGTTATGATCCAAATTTTTTTGTAGCTCAGGTTGTTTGACTGATCGATGGAAAGGTCCGTATCTGACGATACAGCATCCTCAAAGGGTGGCCGGGGAAGATACGTGGATCCATTCCGCTCACTATAAGGAGGTTAACCAACCGGTGGAGATACAAGGCAGAGACAAGGCCGATAACGTGGACCTGTCGATTGCGAGCTTGTGCCGGAAGGATTAAAAAGGTGACGGTGAGATATCTGAGCTAAAGAAATGTGTAGATCAGTGCTTCAAGCAATGGAGTGGTCTGCTGTGGTCATCCTAGTTCTTTTTTTTTTCCAGAGTTTTATTTTTTTAGTCATGATGATCTGTTTGGGGATGCTCGGTGTCTGTGATGGGGGACCAATAAAGGAGATGTGAGCTGATGGCGGAGCTGATGGAGTGGAGTCAGGAGGAGGAGTGCTATACCAAATCAGGGGAGTGTCGGTCCAATTTCAGTACAGTAAATTGTTGTGAAAATGTGAATAATAATAATAAGGAAGAACTGTAATTCAATCCTGAGTTATGACGTAGTGTATAACAATGTAGCCTGAGTTTGAGTGGTCGTGCATGGATATAACGTTTATGTTGTTTTAAGTCATCTTAGGTAATGCAGTCCCAACCCCTTCCAAGGCTCTCCTTATAGGATAGGTGCATCCCCACATCTTTCCCATGATCCCTTAAGGATCCGCGGTGTGCGTATAAGGGCAGTTTTATGTCCCTCCCGGAGACGCATTATCTGAATGGTTCAAATGACCATACTGTGTCATACCATAATAACATTGAACGGTATATTCTCATGCATGGCTAAACAGATTCAAATAGCAGATTGTGATAGCATGTTGTTTGCTATCAAAGGGTGGACAGTCAAAGTTGAATAATTGAGTGAGACAAGTTCAGTTTAAAATTTAATCGCAGCGACGCCATCTTGCGAATGGCCACAAGACTCCATTTTGGAAATGAGATCACAAGACACCATTTTGTGTGGTCAGCTTTAATTCAAGTTATAACCCATTAACTAAGAACAGATGGCAATGTTTTTGTTAACACCAAGGGCAACGGGAAAAACCAGCTTTCTAAGTAGAAGTAAATAAGGACAGACAATGGGTATTTTTACATACAAATTGGGAATCCCGGGATGCAGATAAAGTATAGTTGTGGCAATTGGAATATAATATCTACACAATTGGATTTGCCTGAATACTAGACAAGATGTCTCCTAATCCCATAGTTTGAGGTGATAATACATTTGCACTTCACACAAGTGTCTGTGAGAACAAAAGAGGTTTTGTTTTCCTTTGAACACAGCAGGTGGGGGCCTGCTGACAGAGGGCATGTAGAACTACAACCCTCAGCCATCCACACTGCTGGATGTTCACTTCGTGTATGAGAGATTATGCACTTAAATCTCACCCATTAATAACTAGCGTCCTTATATCAAACCCCGAATACCCACACACTACATATTCGCACATAAGGTTCCATAAGCATCAAAATGTATGATTCAAGTTGGTTAAGTTAGTTTAAATGCTAAGAAATAGAGGTTTTTGATATCTAAGGTATTATATATGATAAGCAAGGTATGTTTGATCTCGTTCTGATGCCTACGCTTTTTACAGAATCCCGGTGTTATCGGTGGAGAGATCACATCATGCAAACTCAAGTTAAGGATCGCAGAACTTATAAGCAACAAAATGTTTTAGTTGATGGAATGTTACAGGAGGCGTTACCAGAAAGACCCCGGCTGTTAGAGGCAGGAAAAGTCTATTTGAAACAACCTGTTAAATGTGTCGTTACATATGTTCCTCCTCTGGGAACCAATGAGATCAGCAGGAAGTTTCCCCTTTGTCCTGTTTCAGTCTGGGGGGGAATACATACATGTGTCCAAACACTGGTTTGGGAGTTCATGCTGAATTTTGGGTGAGCTGAGGATATCTAGTGAGTAGTCTATCTCTGGGTCCAGAGGCGCAGCGTATGTATAACCGTACTTGGTCTGTATTATTTCCTTTTACGCCTAAATTGTGTATGTATAGATTGCGTGTAACTGACTGTACTTTTACCAGAACAATACTTGTGTGTTGGAACCATAGATTCCACTCCTGTCTTTATTTGCGGTCATACTGCGTACGCAATTAGCGTTGTCTTAGAGGTTTTTAGGCAGGGTTTTGTCTTAGAGGTTCTAGGCAGGTGAATCTTAGAGGTTTATAGGAAGGAATGTATTAAAAAGGTTTATTCACAAATTTTACAGGTGTATGGTTAGAGGAGGAGCAGACTCATGTGACAGCACGGCCCCCGGTTGGATGGGAGAGGGGCGGGGAGGAAGTGACACTGTGTAACACTCTGCCTGTAGTGGTGTATGATTACACTGTGTAACACTCTGCCTGTAGTGGTGTATGGTTACACTGTATAACACTCTGTCTGTAGTGGTGTATGGTTACACTGTGTAACACTCTGCCTGTAGTGGTGTATGGTTAGAGGAGGAGTAGACTCATGTGACAGCACGGCCCCCGGTTGGATGGGAGAGGGGCGGGGAGGAAGTGACACTGTGTAACACTCTGCCTGTAGTGGTGTATGATTACACTGTGTAACACTCTGCCTGTAGTGGTGTATGGTTAGAGGAGGAGCAGACTCATGTGACAGCCCGGCCCCCGGTTGGATGGGAGAGGGGCGGGGAGGAAGTGACACTGTATAACACTCTGTCTGTAGTGGTGTATGGTTACACTGTGTAACACTCTGCCTGTAGTGGTGTATGGTTACACTGTGTAACACTCTGTCTGTAGTGGTGTATGGTTACACTGTGTAACACTCTGCCTGTAGTGGTGTATGGTTAGAGGAGGAGCAGACTCATGTGACAGCACGGCCCCCGGTTGCATGGGAGAGGGGCGGGGAGGAAGTGACACTGTATAACACTCTGCCTGTAGTGGTGTATGGTTACACTGTATAACACTCTGCCTGTAGTGGTGTATGGTTACACTGTATAACACTCTGCCTGTAGTGGTGTATGGTTAGAGGAGGAGCAGACTCATGTGACAGCACGGCCCCCGGTTGGATGGGAGAGGGGCGGGGATGAAGTGACACTGTATAACACTCTGCCTGTAGTGGTGTATGGTTACACTGTGTAACACTCTGCCTGTAGTGGTGTAAGGTTACACTGTATAACACTCTGCCTGTAGCTGCACTGTGTAACACTCTGCCTGTAGTGGTGTATGGTTAGAGGAGGAGCAGACTCATGTGACAGCACGGCCCCCGGATGGATGGGAGAGGGGCGGGGAGGAAGTGACACTGTATAACACTCTGTCTGTAGTGGTGTATGGTTACACTGTGTAACACTCTGCCTGTAGTGGTGTATGGTTAGAGGAGGAGCAGACTCATGTGACAGCACGGCCCCCGGTTGGATGGGAGAGGGGCGGGGAGGAAGTGACACTGTATAACACTCTGTCTGTAGTGGAGTATGGTTACACTGTGTAACACTCTGCCTGTAGTGGTGTATGGTTACACTGTGTAACACTCTGTCTGTAGTGGTGTATGGTTACACTGTGTAACACTCTGCCTGTAGTGGTGTATGGTTAGAGGAGGAGCAGACTCATGTGACAGCACGGCCCCCGGTTGGATGGGAGAGGGGCGGGGAGGAAGTGACACTGTATAACACTCTGCCTGTAGTGGTGTATGGTTACACTGTATAACACTCTGCCTGTAGTGGTGTATGGTTACACTGTATAACACTCTGCCTGTAGTGGTGTATGGTTAGAGGAGGAGCAGACTCATGTGACAGCACGGCCCCCGGTTGGATGGGAGAGGGGCGGGGAGGAAGTGACACTGTATAACACTCTGCCTGTAGTGGTGTATGGTTACACTGTGTAACACTCTGCCTGTAGTGGTGTATGGTTACACTGTATAACACTCTGCCTGTAGCTGCACTGTGTAACACTCTGCCTGTAGTGGTGTATGGTTAGAGGAGGAGCAGACTCATGTGACAGCACGGCCCCCGGATGGATGGGAGAGGGGCGGGGAGGAAGTGACACTGTATAACACTCTGTCTGTAGTGATGTATGGTTACACTGTGTAACACTCTGCATGTAGTGGTGTATGGTTAGAGGAGGAGCAGACTCATGTGACAGCACGGCCCCCGGTTGGATGGGAGAGGGGCGGGGAGGAAGTGACACTGTATAACACTCTGTCTGTAGTGGTTTATGGTAACACTGTGTAACACTCTGCCCGTAGTGGTGTATGGTTAGAGGAGGAGCAGACTCATGTGACAGCACGGCCCCCGGTTGGATGGGAGAGGGGCGGGGAGGAAGTGACACTGTATAACACTCTGTCTGTAGTGGTGTATGGTTACACTGTGTAACACTCTGCCTGTAGTGGTGTATGGTTAGAGGAGGAGCAGGCTCATGTGACAGCACGGCCCCCGGTTGGATGGGAGAGGGGCGGGGAGGAAGTGACACTGTGTAACACTCTGCCTGTAGTGGTGTATGATTACACTGTGTAACACTCTGCCTGTAGTGGTGTATGGTTAGAGGAGGAACAGACTCATGTGACAGCCCGGCCCCCGGTTGGATGGGAGAGGGGCGGGGAGGAAGTGACACTGTATAACACTCTGCCTGTAGTGGTGTATGGTTACACTGTATAACACTCTGCCTGTAGTGGTGTATGGTTACACTGTATAACACTCTGCCTGTAGTGGTGTATAGTTAGAGGAGGAGCAGACTCATGTGACAGCACGGCCCCCGGTTGGATGGGAGATGGGCGGGGAGGAAGTGACACTGTATAACACTCTGCCTGTAGTGGTGTATGGTTACACTGTGTAACACTCTGCCTGTAGTGGTGTATGGTTACACTGTATAACACTCTGCCTGTAGCTGCACTGTGTAACCCTCTGCCTGTAGTGGTGTATGGTTAGAGGAGGAGCAGACTCATGTGACAGCACGGCCCCCGGATGGATGGGAGAGGGGCGGGGAGGAAGTGACACTGTATAACACTCTGTCTGTAGTGGTGTATGGTTACACTGTGTAACACTCTGCCTGTAGTGGTGTATGGTTAGAGGAGGAGCAGACTCATGTGACAGCACGGCCCCCGGTTGGATGGGAGAGGGGCGGGGAGGAAGTGACACTGTATAACACTCTGTCTGTAGTGGTGTATGGTTACACTGTGTAACACTCTGCCTGTAGTGGTGTATGGTTAGAGGAGGAGCAGACTCATGTGACAGCACGGCCCCCGGTTGGATGGGAGAGGGGCGGGGAGGAAGTGACACTGTATAACACTCTGTCTGTAGTGGTGTATGGTTACACTGTGTAACACTCTGCCTGTAGTGGTGTATGGTTAGAGGAGGAGCAGACTCATGTGACAGCACAGCCCCTGGTTGGATGGGAGAGGGGCGGGGAGGAAGTGACACTGTATAACTCTCTGTCTGTAGTGGTGTATGGTTACACTGTGTAACACTCTGCCTGTAGTGGTGTATGGTTACACTGTATAACACTCTGCCTGTAGTGGTGTATGGTTACACTGTGTAACACTCTGCCTGTAGTGGTGTATGGTTAGAGGAGGAGCAGACTCATGTGACAGTACGGCCCCCGGTTGGATGGGAGAGGGGCGGGGAGGAAGTGACACTGTATAACACTCTGCCTGTAGTGGTGTATGGTTACACTGTATAACACTCTGCCTGTAGTGGTGTATGGTTACACTGTGTAACACTCTGCCTGTAGTGGTGTATGGTTAGAGGAGGAGCAGACTCATGTGACAGTACGGCCCCCGGTTGGATGGGAGAGGGGCGGGGAGGAAGTGACACTGTATAACACTCTGTCTGTAGTGGTGTATGGTTACACTGTGTAACACTCTGTCTGTAGTGGTGTATGGTTACACTGTGTAACACTCTGTCTGTAGTGGTGTATGGTGACACTGTATAACACTGTGCCTGTAGTGGTGTATGATTACAATGTGTAACACTCTGTCTGTAGTGGTGTATGGTTACACTGTGTAACACTCTGTCTGTAGTGGTGTATGGTTACACTGTGTAACACTCTGTCTGTAGTGGTGTATGATTACACTGTGTAACACTCTGCCTGTAGTGGTGTATGGTTACACTGTGTAACACTCTATCTGTAGTGGTGTATGATGACACTGTGTAACACTCTGCCTGTAGTGGTGTATGGTTAGAGGAGGAGCAGACTCATGTGACAGCCCGGCCCCCGGTTGGATGGGAGAGGGGCGGGGAGGAAGTGACACTGTATAACACTCTGCCTGTAGTGGTGTATGGTTACACTGTATAACACTCTGTCTGTAGTGGTGTATGGTGACACTGTATAACACTCTGTCTGTAGTGGTGTATGATTACACTGTGTAACACTCTGCCTGTAGTGGTGTATGGTTACACTGTGTAACACTCTGCCTGTAGTGGTGTATGATTACACTGTATAACACTCTGCCTGTAGTGGTGTATGGTTAGAGGAGGAGCAGACTCATGTGACAGCCCGGCCCCCGGTTGGATGGGAGAGGGGCGGGGAGGAAGTGACACTGTGTAACACTCTGCCTGTAGTGGTGTATGGTTACACTGTATAACACTCTGCCTGTAGTGGTGTATAGTTAGAGGAGGAGCAGACTCATGTGACAGCCCGGCCCCCGGTTGGATGGGAGAGGGGCGGGGAGGAAGTGACACTGTATAACACTCTGCCTGTAGTGGTGTATGGTTACACTGTATAACACTCTGTCTGTAGTGGTGTATGGTGAAACTCTATAACACTCTGTCTGTAGTGGTGTATGATTACACTGTGTAACACTCTGCCTGTAGTGGTGTATGGTTACACTGTGTAACACTCTGCCTGTAGTGGTGTATGGTGACACTGTGTAACACTCTGCCTGTAGTGGTGTATGGTGACACTGTGTAACACTCTGCCTGTAGTGGTGTATGGTTACACTGTGTAACACTCTGCCTGTAGTGGTGTATGGTTACACTGTGTAACACTCTGTCTGTAGTGGTGTATGGTGACACTGTGTAACACTCTGCCTGTAGTGGTGTATGGTTACACTGTGTAACACTCTGCCTGTAGTGGTGTATGGTTACACTGTGTAACACTCTGCCTGTAGTGGTGTATGGTTACACTGTATAACACTCTGCCTGTAGTGGTGTATGGTGACACTGTATAACACTCTGTCTGTAGTGGTGTATGGTGACACTGTGTAACACTCTGTCTGTAGTGGTGTATGATTACACTGTGTAACACTCTGCCTGTAGTGGTGTATGGTGACACTGTGTAACACTCTGCCTGTAGTGGTGTATGGTGACACTGTGTAACACTCTGCCTGTAGTGGTGTATGGTTACACTGTGTAACACTCTGCCTGTAGTGGTGTATGGTGACACTGTATAACACTTTGTCTGTAGTGGTGTATGGTTACACTGTGTAACACTCTGCCTGTAGTGGTGTATGGTGACACTGTGTAACACTCTGCCTGTAGTGGTGCATGGTGACACTGTGTAACACTCTGCCTGTAGTGGTGTATGGTGACACTGTGTAACACTCTGCCTGTAGTGGTGTATGGTTACACTGTGTAACACTCTGCCTGTAGTGGTGTATGGTTAGAGGAGGAGCAGACTCATGTGACAGCACGGCCCCCGGTTGGATGGGAGAGGGGCGGGGAGGAAGTGACACTGTATAACACTCTGCCTGTAGTGGTGTATGGTTACACTGTGTAACACTCTGCCTGTAGTGGTGTATGGTTACACTGTGTAACACTCTGCCTGTAGTGGTGTATGGTTACACTGTATAACACTCTGCCTGTAGTGGTGTATGGTGACACTGTATAACACTCTGTCTGTAGTGGTGTATGGTGACACTGTATAACACTTTGTCTGTAGTGGTGTATGGTTACACTGTGTAACACTCTGCCTGTAGTGGTGTATGGTGACACTGTGTAACACTCTGCCTGTAGTGGTGTATGGTGACACTGTGTAACACTCTGCCTGTAGTGGTGTATGGTGACACTGTGTAACACTCTGCCTGTAGTGGTGTATGGTTACACTGTGTAACACTCTGCCTGTAGTGGTGTATGGTTAGAGGAGGAGCAGACTCATGTGACAGCACGGCCCCCGGTTGGATGGGAGAGGGGCGGGGAGGAAGTGACACTGTATAACACTCTGCCTGTAGTGGTGTATGATTACACTGTGTAACACTCTGCCTGTAGTGGTGTATGGTGACACTGTGTAACACTCTGCCTGTAGTGGTGTATGATTACACTGTGTAACACTCTGCCTGTAGTGGTGTATGGTGACACTGTGTAACACTCTGCCTGTAGTGGTGTATGGTTACACTGTGTAACACTCTGCCTGTAGTGGTGTATGGTGACACTGTGTAATACTCTGCCTGTAGTGGTGTATGGTTACACTGTGTAACACTCTGCCTGTAGTGGTGTATGGTGACACTGTGTAACACTCTGTCTGTAGTGGTGTATGATTACACTGTGTAACACTCTGCCTGTAGTGGTGTATGGTTAGAGGAGGAGCAGACTCATGTGACAGCACGGCCCCCGGTTGGATGGGAGAGGGGCGGGGAGGAAGTGACACTGTATAACACTCTGCCTGTAGTGGTGTATGATTACACTGTGTAACACTCTGCCTGTAGTGGTGTATGGTGACACTGTGTAACACTCTGCCTGTAGTGGTGTATGGTTACACTGTGTAACACTCTGCCTGTAGTGGTGTATGGTGACACTGTGTAACACTCTGCCTGTAGTGGTGTATGGTTACACTGTGTAACACTCTGCCTGTAGTGGTGTATGGTGACACTGTGTAACACTCTGTCTGTAGTGGTGTATGGTTACACTGTGTAACACTCTGCCTGTAGTGGTGTATGGTTACACTGTATAACACTGTGCCTGTAGTGGTGTATGGTTACACTGTGTAACACTGCCTGTAGTGGTGTATGGTTACACTGTATAACACTGTGCCTGTAGTGGTGTATGGTGACACTGTGTAACACTCTGTCTGTAGTGGTGTATGATTACACTGTGTAACACTGTGCCTGTAGTGGTGTATGGTTACACTGTATAACACTCTGCCTGTAGTGGTGTATGGTTAGAGGAGGAGCAGACTCATGTGACAGCCCGGCCACCGGTTGGATGGGAGAGGGGCGGGGAGGAAGTGACACTGTATAACACTCTGCCTGTAGTGGTGTATGGTTACACTGTATAACACTCTGTCTGTAGTGGTGTATGGTTACACTGTGTAACACTCTGCCTGTAGTGGTGTATGGTTACACTGTATAACACTCTGTCTGTAGTGGTGTATGGTTAGAGGAGGAGCAGACTCATGTGACAGCCCGGCCCCCGGTTGGATGGGAGAGGGGCGGGGAGGAAGTGACACTGTATAACACTCTGTCTGTAGTGGTGTATGGTTACACTGTATAACACTCTGCCTGTAGTGGTGTATGGTTACACTGTATAACACTCTGTCTGTAGTGGTGTATGGTTACACTGTGTAACACTCTGCCTGTAGTGGTGTATGGTTACACTGTATAACACTCTGTCTGTAGTGGTGTATGGTTAGAGGAGGAGCAGACTCATGTGACAGCCCGGCCCCCGGTTGGATGGGAGAGGGGCGGGGAGGAAGTGACACTGTATAACACTCTGTCTGTAGTGGTGTATGGTTACACTGTGTAACACTCTGTCTGTAGTGGTGTATGGTTACACTGTGTAACACTCTGTCTGTAGTGGTGTATGGTTACACTGTGTAACACTCTGCCTGTAGGGGTGTATGGTTACACTGTATAACACTGTGCCTGTAGTGGTGTATGGTTACACTGTGTAACACTCTGCCTGTAGTGGTGTATGGTTACACTGTGTAACATTCTGTCTGTAGTGGTGTATGGTTACACTGTGTAACACTCTGCCTGTAGTGGTGTATGGTTACACTGTATAACACTGTGCCTGTAGTGGTGTATGGTTACACTGTGTAACACTCTGCCTGTAGTGGTGTATGGTTACACTGTATAACACTGTGCCTGTAGTGGTGTATGGTGACACTGTGTAACACTCTGTCTGTAGTGGTGTATGATTACACTGTGTAACACTGTGCCTGTAGTGGTGTATGGTTACACTGTATAACACTCTGTCTGTAGTGGTGTATGGTTAGAGGAGGAGTAGACTCATGTGACAGCACGGCCCCCGGTTGGATGGGAGAGGGGCGGGGAGGAAGTGACACTGTATAACACTCTGTCTGTAGTGGTGTATGGTTACACTGTGTACCACTCTGCCTGTAGTGGTGTATGGTTAGAGGAGGAGCAGACTCATGTGACAGCCCGGCCCCCGGTTGGATGGGAGAGGGGCGGGGAGGAAGTGACACTGTATAACACTCTGCCTGTAGTGGTGTATGGTTACACTGTGTAACACTCTGCCTGGAGTGGTGTATGGTGACACTGTGTAACACTCTGCCTGTAGTGGTGTATGGTGACACTGTGTAACACTCTGCCTGTAGTGGTGTATGGTGACACTGTGTAACACTCTGCCTGTAGTGACACTGTATAACACTGTGCCTGTAGTGGTGTATGGTTACACTGTGTAACACTCTGCCTGTAGTGGTGTATGGTTACACTGTGTAACACTCTTCCTGTAGTGGTGTATGGTTACACTGTGTAACACTCTGCCTGTAGTGGTGTCTGGTTAGAGGAGGAGTAGACTCATGTGACAGCCCGGCCCCCGGTTGGATGGGAGAGGGGCGGGGAGGAAGTGACACTGTATAACACTCTGTCTGTAGTGGTGTATGGTTACACTGTGTAACACTCTGCCTGTAGTGGTGTATGGTTACACTGTGTAACACTCTGCCTGTAGTGGTGTATGGTGACACTGTGTAACACTCTGCCTGTAGTGGTGTATGGTGACACTGTGTAACACTCTGCCTGTAGTGACACTGTATAACACTGTGCCTGTAGTGGTGTATGGTTACACTGTGTAACACTCTGCCTGTAGTGGTGTATGGTTACACTGTGTAACACTCTTCCTGTAGTGGTGTATGGTTACACTGTGTAACACTCTGACTGTAGTGGTGTATGGTTACACTGTATAACACTCTGTCTGTAGTGGTGTATGGTGACACTGTATAACACTCTGTCTGTAGTGGTGTATGATTACACTGTATAACACTCTGCCTGTAGTGGTGTATGGTTACACTGTATAACACTCTGTCTGTAGTGGTGTATGGTGACACTGTATAACACTCTGTCTGTAGTGGTGTATGATTACACTGTATAACACTCTGCCTGTAGTGGTGTATGGTGACACTGTGTAACACTCTGCCTGTAGTGGTGTATGGTTACACTGTATAACACTCTGCCTGTAGTGGTGTATGGTAACACTGTGTAACACTCTTCCTGTAGTGGTGTATGGTTACACTGTGTAACACTCTGCCTGTAGTGGTGTATGGTTACACTGTGTAACACTCTGCCTGTAGTGGTGTATGGTTAGAGGAGGAGTAGACTCATGTGACAGCCCGGCCCCCGGTTGGATGGGAGAGGGGCGGGGAGGAAGTGACACTGTATAACACTCTGTCTGTAGTGGTGTATGGTTACACTGTGTAACACTCTGCCTGTAGTGGTGTATGGTGACACTGTGTAACACTCTGCCTGTAGTGGTGTATGGTGACACTGTGTAACACTCTGCCTGTAGTGGTGTATGGTGACACTGTGTAACACTCTGCCTGTAGTGGTGTATGGTTACACTGTGTAACACTCTTCCTGTAGTGGTGTATGGTTACACTGTGTAACACTCTGCCTGTAGTGGTGTATGGTGACACTGTATAACACTCTGTCTGTAGTGGTGTATGGTGACACTGTATAACACTCTGTCTGTAGTGGTGTATGATTACACTGTATAACACTCTGCCTGTAGTGGTGTATGGTTACACTGTATAACACTCTGTCTGTAGTGGTGTATGGTGACACTGTATAACACTCTGTCTGTAGTGGTGTATGATTACACTGTATAACACTCTGCCTGTAGTGGTGTATGGTGACACTGTGTAACACTCTGCCTGTAGTGGTGTATGGTTACACTGTGTAACACTCTGCCTGTAGTGGTGTATGGTTACACTGTGTAACACTCTGTCTGTAGTGGTGTATGATTACACTGTGTAACACTCTGTCTGTAGTGGTGTATGGTTACACTGTGTAACACTCTGCCTGTAGTGGTGTATGGTTACACTGTGTAACACTCTGCCTGTAGTGGTGTATGGTTACACTGTGTAACACTCTGCCTGTAGTGGTGTATGGTTACACTGTATAACACTCTGCCTGTAGTGGTGTATGGTTACACTGTGTAACACTCTGTCTGTAGTGGTGTATGGTTACACTGTGTAACACTCTGCCTGTAGTGGTGTATGGTTAGAGGAGGAGTAGACTCATGTGACAGCCCGGCCCCCGGTTGGATGGGAGAGGGGCGGGGAGGAAGTGACACTGTATAACACTCTGTCTGTAGTGGTGTATGGTTACACTGTGTAACACTCTGCCTGTAGTGGTGTATGGTAACACTGTGTAACACTCTTCCTGTAGTGGTGTATGGTTACACTGTGTAACACTCTTCCTGTAGTGGTGTATGGTTACACTGTGTAACACTCTGTCTGTAGTGGTGTATGATTACACTGTGTAACACTCTGTCTGTAGTGGTGTATGGTTACACTGTGTAACACTCTGCCTGTAGTGGTGTATGGTTACACTGTGTAACACTCTGCCTGTAGTGGTGTATGGTTACACTGTGTAACACTCTGCCTGTAGTGGTGTATGGTTACACTGTGTAACACTCTGCCTGTAGTGGTGTATGGTTACACTGTGTAACACTCTTCCTGTAGTGGTGTATGGTTACACTGTGTAACACTCTGCCTGTAGTGGTGTATGGTGACACTGTGTAACACTCTGCCTGTAGTGGTGTATGGTTACACTGTATAACACTCTGCCTGTAGTGGTGTATGGTTACACTGTGTAACACTCTGTCTGTAGTGGTGTATGGTTACACTGTGTAACACTCTGCCTGTAGTGGTGTATGGTTAGAGGAGGAGCAGACTCATGTGACAGCCCGGCCCCCGGTTGGATGGGAGAGGGGCGGGGAGGAAGTGACACTGTATAACACTCTGTCTGTAGTGGTGTATGGTTACACTGTGTAACACTCTGCCTGTAGTGGTGTATGGTAACACTGTGTAACACTCTTCCTGTAGTGGTGTATGGTTACACTGTGTAACACTCTTCCTGTAGTGGTGTATGGTTACACTGTGTAACACTCTGTCTGTAGTGGTGTATGGTTACACTGTGTAACACTCTGTCTGTAGTGGTGTATGGTTACACTGTGTAACACTCTGCCTGTAGTGGTGTATGGTTACACTGTGTAACACTCTGCCTGTAGTGGTGTATGGTTACACTGTGTAACACTCTGCCTGTAGTGGTGTATGGTTACACTGTGTAACACTCTGCCTGTAGTGGTGTATGGTTACACTGTGTAACACTCTTCCTGTAGTGGTGTATGGTTACACTGTGTAACACTCTGCCTGTAGTGGTGTATGGTGACACTGTGTAACACTCTGCCTGTAGTGGTGTATGGTGACACTGTATAACACTCTGCCTGTAGTGGTGTATGGTTACACTGTGTAACACTCTGTCTGTAGTGGTGTATGTTGACACTGTATAACACTCTGTCTGTAGTGGTGTATGGTTACACTGTGTAACACTCTGCCTGTAGTGGTGTATGGTTACACTGTGTAACACTCTGCCTGTAGTGGTGTATGGTGACACTGTGTAACACTCTGCCTGTAGTGGTGTATGGTGACACTGTGTAACACTCTGCCTGTAGTGACACTGTATAACACTGTGCCTGTAGTGGTGTATGGTTACACTGTGTAACACTCTGCCTGTAGTGGTGTATGGTTACACTGTGTAACACTCTTCCTGTAGTGGTGTATGGTTACACTGTGTAACACTCTGCCTGTAGTGGTGTATGGTTACACTGTATAACACTCTGTCTGTAGTGGTGTATGGTGACACTGTATAACACTCTGTCTGTAGTGGTGTATGATGACACTGTATAACACTCTGCCTGTAGTGGTGTATGGTTACACTGTATAACACTCTGTCTGTAGTGGTGTATGGTGACACTGTATAACACTCTGTCTGTAGTGGTGTATGATTACACTGTATAACACTCTGCCTGTAGTGGTGTATGGTGACACTGTGTAACACTCTGCCTGTAGTGGTGTATGGTTACACTGTATAACACTCTGCCTGTAGTGGTGTATGGTAACACTGTGTAACACTCTTCCTGTAGTGGTGTATGGTTACACTGTGTAACACTCTGCCTGTAGTGGTGTATGGTTACACTGTGTAACACTCTGTCTGTAGTGGTGTATGATTACACTGTGTAACACTCTGTCTGTAGTGGTGTATGGTTACACTGTGTAACACTCTGCCTGTAGTGGTGTATGGTTACACTGTGTAACACTCTGCCTGTAGTGGTGTATGGTTACACTGTGTAACACTCTTCCTGTAGTGGTGTATGGTTACACTGTGTAACACTCTGTCTGTAGTGGTGTATGATTACACTGTGTAACACTCTGTCTGTAGTGGTGTATGGTTACACTGTGTAACACTCTGCCTGTAGTGGTGTATGGTTACACTGTGTAACACTCTGCCTGTAGTGGTGTATGGTTACACTGTGTAACACTCTGCCTGTAGTGGTGTATGGTTACACTGTATAACACTCTGCCTGTAGTGGTGTATGGTTACACTGTGTAACACTCTGTCTGTAGTGGTGTATGGTTACACTGTGTAACACTCTGCCTGTAGTGGTGTATGGTTAGAGGAGGAGTAGACTCATGTGACAGCCCGGCCCCCGGTTGGATGGGAGAGGGGCGGGGAGGAAGTGACACTGTATAACACTCTGTCTGTAGTGGTGTATGGTTACACTGTGTAACACTCTGCCTGTAGTGGTGTATGGTAACACTGTGTAACACTCTTCCTGTAGTGGTGTATGGTTACACTGTGTAACACTCTTCCTGTAGTGGTGTATGGTTACACTGTGTAACACTCTGTCTGTAGTGGTGTATGATTACACTGTGTAACACTCTGTCTGTAGTGGTGTATGGTTACACTGTGTAACACTCTGCCTGTAGTGGTGTATGGTTACACTGTGTAACACTCTGCCTGTAGTGGTGTATGGTTACACTGTGTAACACTCTGCCTGTAGTGGTGTATGGTTACACTGTGTAACACTCTGCCTGTAGTGGTGTATGGTTACACTGTGTAACACTCTTCCTGTAGTGGTGTATGGTTACACTGTGTAACACTCTGCCTGTAGTGGTGTATGGTGACACTGTGTAACACTCTGCCTGTAGTGGTGTATGGTTACACTGTATAACACTCTGCCTGTAGTGGTGTATGGTTACACTGTGTAACACTCTGTCTGTAGTGGTGTATGGTTACACTGTGTAACACTCTGCCTGTAGTGGTGTATGGTTAGAGGAGGAGCAGACTCATGTGACAGCCCGGCCCCCGGTTGGATGGGAGAGGGGCGGGGAGGAAGTGACACTGTATAACACTCTGTCTGTAGTGGTGTATGGTTACACTGTGTAACACTCTGCCTGTAGTGGTGTATGGTAACACTGTGTAACACTCTTCCTGTAGTGGTGTATGGTTACACTGTGTAACACTCTGTCTGTAGTGGTGTATGATTACACTGTGTAACACTCTGTCTGTAGTGGTGTATGGTTACACTGTGTAACACTCTGCCTGTAGTGGTGTATGGTTACACTGTGTAACACTCTGCCTGTAGTGGTGTATGGTTACACTGTGTAACACTCTGCCTGTAGTGGTGTATGGTTACACTGTATAACACTCTGCCTGTAGTGGTGTATGGTTACACTGTGTAACACTCTGTCTGTAGTGGTGTATGGTTACACTGTGTAACACTCTGCCTGTAGTGGTGTATGGTTAGAGGAGGAGTAGACTCATGTGACAGCCCGGCCCCCGGTTGGATGGGAGAGGGGCGGGGAGGAAGTGACACTGTATAACACTCTGTCTGTAGTGGTGTATGGTTACACTGTGTAACACTCTGCCTGTAGTGGTGTATGGTAACACTGTGTAACACTCTTCCTGTAGTGGTGTATGGTTACACTGTGTAACACTCTTCCTGTAGTGGTGTATGGTTACACTGTGTAACACTCTGTCTGTAGTGGTGTATGATTACACTGTGTAACACTCTGTCTGTAGTGGTGTATGGTTACACTGTGTAACACTCTGCCTGTAGTGGTGTATGGTTACACTGTGTAACACTCTGCCTGTAGTGGTGTATGGTTACACTGTGTAACACTCTGCCTGTAGTGGTGTATGGTTACACTGTGTAACACTCTGCCTGTAGTGGTGTATGGTTACACTGTGTAACACTCTTCCTGTAGTGGTGTATGGTTACACTGTGTAACACTCTGCCTGTAGTGGTGTATGGTGACACTGTGTAACACTCTGCCTGTAGTGGTGTATGGTTACACTGTATAACACTCTGCCTGTAGTGGTGTATGGTTACACTGTGTAACACTCTGTCTGTAGTGGTGTATGGTTACACTGTGTAACACTCTGCCTGTAGTGGTGTATGGTTAGAGGAGGAGCAGACTCATGTGACAGCCCGGCCCCCGGTTGGATGGGAGAGGGGCGGGGAGGAAGTGACACTGTATAACACTCTGTCTGTAGTGGTGTATGGTTACACTGTGTAACACTCTGCCTGTAGTGGTGTATGGTAACACTGTGTAACACTCTTCCTGTAGTGGTGTATGGTTACACTGTGTAACACTCTTCCTGTAGTGGTGTATGGTTACACTGTGTAACACTCTGTCTGTAGTGGTGTATGGTTACACTGTGTAACACTCTGTCTGTAGTGGTGTATGGTTACACTGTGTAACACTCTGCCTGTAGTGGTGTATGGTTACACTGTGTAACACTCTGCCTGTAGTGGTGTATGGTTACACTGTGTAACACTCTGCCTGTAGTGGTGTATGGTTACACTGTGTAACACTCTGCCTGTAGTGGTGTATGGTTACACTGTGTAACACTCTTCCTGTAGTGGTGTATGGTTACACTGTGTAACACTCTGCCTGTAGTGGTGTATGGTGACACTGTGTAACACTCTGCCTGTAGTGGTGTATGGTGACACTGTATAACACTCTGCCTGTAGTGGTGTATGGTTACACTGTGTAACACTCTGTCTGTAGTGGTGTATGTTGACACTGTATAACACTCTGTCTGTAGTGGTGTATGGTTACACTGTGTAACACTCTGCCTGTAGTGGTGTATGGTTACACTGTGTAACACTCTGCCTGTAGTGGTGTATGGTGACACTGTGTAACACTCTGCCTGTAGTGGTGTATGGTGACACTGTGTAACACTCTGCCTGTAGTGACACTGTATAACACTGTGCCTGTAGTGGTGTATGGTTACACTGTGTAACACTCTGCCTGTAGTGGTGTATGGTTACACTGTGTAACACTCTTCCTGTAGTGGTGTATGGTTACACTGTGTAACACTCTGCCTGTAGTGGTGTATGGTTACACTGTATAACACTCTGTCTGTAGTGGTGTATGGTGACACTGTATAACACTCTGTCTGTAGTGGTGTATGATGACACTGTATAACACTCTGCCTGTAGTGGTGTATGGTTACACTGTATAACACTCTGTCTGTAGTGGTGTATGGTGACACTGTATAACACTCTGTCTGTAGTGGTGTATGATTACACTGTATAACACTCTGCCTGTAGTGGTGTATGGTGACACTGTGTAACACTCTGCCTGTAGTGGTGTATGGTTACACTGTATAACACTCTGCCTGTAGTGGTGTATGGTAACACTGTGTAACACTCTTCCTGTAGTGGTGTATGGTTACACTGTGTAACACTCTGCCTGTAGTGGTGTATGGTTACACTGTGTAACACTCTGTCTGTAGTGGTGTATGATTACACTGTGTAACACTCTGTCTGTAGTGGTGTATGGTTACACTGTGTAACACTCTGCCTGTAGTGGTGTATGGTTACACTGTGTAACACTCTGCCTGTAGTGGTGTATGGTTACACTGTGTAACACTCTGCCTGTAGTGGTGTATGGTTACACTGTATAACACTCTGCCTGTAGTGGTGTATGGTTACACTGTGTAACACTCTGTCTGTAGTGGTGTATGGTTACACTGTGTAACACTCTGCCTGTAGTGGTGTATGGTTAGAGGAGGAGTAGACTCATGTGACAGCCCGGCCCCCGGTTGGATGGGAGAGGGGCGGGGAGGAAGTGACACTGTATAATACTCTGTCTGTAGTGGTGTATGGTTACACTGTGTAACACTCTGCCTGTAGTGGTGTATGGTAACACTGTGTAACACTCTTCCTGTAGTGGTGTATGGTTACACTGTGTAACACTCTTCCTGTAGTGGTGTATGGTTACACTGTGTAACACTCTGTCTGTAGTGGTGTATGATTACACTGTGTAACACTCTGCCTGTAGTGGTGTATGGTTACACTGTGTAACACTCTGCCTGTAGTGGTGTATGGTTACACTGTGTAACACTCTGCCTGTAGTGGTGTATGGTTACACTGTGTAACACTCTGCCTGTAGTGGTGTATGGTTACACTGTGTAACACTCTTCCTGTAGTGGTGTATGGTTACACTGTGTAACACTCTGCCTGTAGTGGTGTATGGTGACACTGTGTAACACTCTGCCTGTAGTGGTGTATGGTTACACTGTATAACACTCTGCCTGTAGTGGTGTATGGTTACACTGTGTAACACTCTGTCTGTAGTGGTGTATGGTTACACTGTGTAACACTCTGCCTGTAGTGGTGTATGGTTAGAGGAGGAGCAGACTCATGTGACAGCCCGGCCCCCGGTTGGATGGGAGAGGGGCGGGGAGGAAGTGACACTGTATAACACTCTGTCTGTAGTGGTGTATGGTTACACTGTGTAACACTCTGCCTGTAGTGGTGTATGGTAACACTGTGTAACACTCTTCCTGTAGTGGTGTATGGTTACACTGTGTAACACTCTTCCTGTAGTGGTGTATGGTTACACTGTGTAACACTCTGTCTGTAGTGGTGTATGATTACACTGTGTAACACTCTGTCTGTAGTGGTGTATGGTTACACTGTGTAACACTCTGCCTGTAGTGGTGTATGGTTACACCGTGTAACACTCTGCCTGTAGTGGTGTATGGTTACACTGTGTAACACTCTGCCTGTAGTGGTGTATGGTTACACTGTGTAACACTCTTCCTGTAGTGGTGTATGGTTACACTGTGTAACACTCTGCCTGTAGTGGTGTATGGTGACACTGTGTAACACTCTGCCTGTAGTGGTGTATGGTTACACTGTATAACACTCTGCCTGTAGTGGTGTATGGTTAGAGGAGGAGTAGACTCATGTGACAGCCCGGCCCCCGGTTGGATGGGAGAGGGGCGGGGAGGAAGTGACACTGTATAACACTCTGTCTGTAGTGGTGTATGGTTACACTGTGTAACACTCTGCCTGTAGTGGTGTATGGTAACACTGTGTAACACTCTTCCTGTAGTGGTGTATGGTTACACTGTGTAACACTCTTCCTGTAGTGGTGTATGGTTACACTGTGTAACACTCTGTCTGTAGTGGTGTATGATTACACTGTGTAACACTCTGTCTGTAGTGGTGTATGGTTACACTGTGTAACACTCTGCCTGTAGTGGTGTATGGTTACACTGTGTAACACTCTGCCTGTAGTGGTGTATGGTTACACTGTGTAACACTCTGCCTGTAGTGGTGTATGGTTACACTGTGTAACACTCTGCCTGTAGTGGTGTATGGTTACACTGTGTAACACTCTTCCTGTAGTGATGTATGGTTACACTGTGTAACACTCTGCCTGTAGTGGTGTATGGTGACACTGTGTAACACTCTGCCTGTAGTGGTGTATGGTTACACTGTATAACACTCTGCCTGTAGTGTTGTATGGTTACACTGTGTAACACTCTGTCTGTAGTGGTGTATGGTTACACTGTGTAACACTCTGCCTGTAGTGGTGTATGGTTAGAGGAGGAGCAGACTCATGTGACAGCCCGGCCCCCGGTTGGATGGGAGAGGGGCGGGGAGGAAGTGACACTGTATAACACTCTGTCTGTAGTGGTGTATGGTTACACTGTGTAACACTCTGCCTGTAGTGGTGTATGGTTACACTGTGTAACACTCTGCCTGTAGTGGTGTATGGTGACACTGTGTAACACTCTGCCTGTAGTGGTGTATGGTGACACTGTGTAACACTCTGCCTGTAGTGACACTGTATAACACTGTGCCTGTAGTGGTGTATGGTTACACTGTGTAACACTCTGCCTGTAGTGGTGTATGGTTACACTGTGTAACACTCTTCCTGTAGTGGTGTATGGTTACACTGTGTAACACTCTGACTGTAGTGGTGTATGGTTACACTGTATAACACTCTGTCTGTAGTGGTGTATGGTGACACTGTATAACACTCTGTCTGTAGTGGTGTATGATTACACTGTATAACACTCTGCCTGTAGTGGTGTATGGTTACACTGTATAACACTCTGTCTGTAGTGGTGTATGGTGACACTGTATAACACTCTGTCTGTAGTGGTGTATGATTACACTGTATAACACTCTGCCTGTAGTGGTGTATGGTGACACTGTGTAACACTCTGCCTGTAGTGGTGTATGGTTACACTGTATAACACTCTGCCTGTAGTGGTGTATGGTAACACTGTGTAACACTCTTCCTGTAGTGGTGTATGGTTACACTGTGTAACACTCTGCCTGTAGTGGTGTATGGTTACACTGTGTAACACTCTGCCTGTAGTGGTGTATGGTTAGAGGAGGAGTAGACTCATGTGACAGCCCGGCCCCCGGTTGGATGGGAGAGGGGCGGGGAGGAAGTGACACTGTATAACACTCTGTCTGTAGTGGTGTATGGTTACACTGTGTAACACTCTGCCTGTAGTGGTGTATGGTGACACTGTGTAACACTGTGCCTGTAGTGGTGTATGGTGACACTGTGTAACACTCTGCCTGTAGTGGTGTATGGTTACACTGTGTAACACTCTGCCTGTAGTGGTGTATGGTTACACTGTGTAACACTCTTCCTGTAGTGGTGTATGGTTACACTGTGTAACACTCTGCCTGTAGTGGTGTATGGTGACACTGTATAACACTCTGTCTGTAGTGGTGTATGGTGACACTGTATAACACTCTGTCTGTAGTGGTGTATGATTACACTGTATAACACTCTGCCTGTAGTGGTGTATGGTTACACTGTATAACACTCTGTCTGTAGTGGTGTATGGTGACACTGTATAACACTCTGTCTGTAGTGGTGTATGATTACACTGTATAACACTCTGCCTGTAGTGGTGTATGGTGACACTGTGTAACACTCTGCCTGTAGTGGTGTATGGTTACACTGTATAACACTCTGCCTGTAGTGGTGTATGGTAACACTGTGTAACACTCTTCCTGTAGTGGTGTATGGTTACACTGTGTAACACTCTGCCTGTAGTGGTGTATGGTTACACTGTGTAACACTCTGTCTGTAGTGGTGTATGATTACACTGTGTAACACTCTGTCTGTAGTGGTGTATGGTTACACTGTGTAACACTCTGCCTGTAGTGGTGTATGGTTACACTGTGTAACACTCTGCCTGTAGTGGTGTATGGTTACACTGTGTAACACTCTGCCTGTAGTGGTGTATGGTTACACTGTATAACACTCTGCCTGTAGTGGTGTATGGTTACACTGTGTAACACTCTGTCTGTAGTGGTGTATGGTTACACTGTGTAACACTCTGCCTGTAGTGGTGTATGGTTAGAGGAGGAGTAGACTCATGTGACAGCCCGGCCCCCGGTTGGATGGGAGAGGGGCGGGGAGGAAGTGACACTGTATAACACTCTGTCTGTAGTGGTGTATGGTTACACTGTGTAACACTCTGCCTGTAGTGGTGTATGGTAACACTGTGTAACACTCTTCCTGTAGTGGTGTATGGTTACACTGTGTAACACTCTTCCTGTAGTGGTGTATGGTTACACTGTGTAACACTCTGTCTGTAGTGGTGTATGATTACACTGTGTAACACTCTGTCTGTAGTGGTGTATGGTTACACTGTGTAACACTCTGCCTGTAGTGGTGTATGGTTACACTGTGTAACACTCTGCCTGTAGTGGTGTATGGTTACACTGTGTAACACTCTGCCTGTAGTGGTGTATGGTTACACTGTGTAACACTCTGCCTGTAGTGGTGTATGGTTACACTGTGTAACACTCTTCCTGTAGTGGTGTATGGTTACACTGTGTAACACTCTGCCTGTAGTGGTGTATGGTGACACTGTGTAACACTCTGCCTGTAGTGGTGTATGGTTACACTGTATAACACTCTGCCTGTAGTGGTGTATGGTTACACTGTGTAACACTCTGTCTGTAGTGGTGTATGGTTACACTGTGTAACACTCTGCCTGTAGTGGTGTATGGTTAGAGGAGGAGCAGACTCATGTGACAGCCCGGCCCCCGGTTGGATGGGAGAGGGGCGGGGAGGAAGTGACACTGTATAACACTCTGTCTGTAGTGGTGTATGGTTACACTGTGTAACACTCTGCCTGTAGTGGTGTATGGTAACACTGTGTAACACTCTTCCTGTAGTGGTGTATGGTTACACTGTGTAACACTCTTCCTGTAGTGGTGTATGGTTACACTGTGTAACACTCTGTCTGTAGTGGTGTATGGTGACACTGTATAACACTCTGTCTGTAGTGGTGTATGATTACACTGTATAACACTCTGCCTGTAGTGGTGTATGGTGACACTGTGTAACACTCTGCCTGTAGTGGTGTATGGTTACACTGTATAACACTCTGCCTGTAGTGGTGTATGGTAACACTGTGTAACACTCTTCCTGTAGTGGTGTATGGTTACACTGTGTAACACTCTGCCTGTAGTGGTGTATGGTTACACTGTGTAACACTCTGTCTGTAGTGGTGTATGATTACACTGTGTAACACTCTGTCTGTAGTGGTGTATGGTTACACTGTGTAACACTCTGCCTGTAGTGGTGTATGGTTACACTGTGTAACACTCTGCCTGTAGTGGTGTATGGTTACACTGTGTAACACTCTGCCTGTAGTGGTGTATGGTTACACTGTATAACACTCTGCCTGTAGTGGTGTATGGTTACACTGTGTAACACTCTGTCTGTAGTGGTGTATGGTTACACTGTGTAACACTCTGCCTGTAGTGGTGTATGGTTAGAGGAGGAGTAGACTCATGTGACAGCCCGGCCCCCGGTTGGATGGGAGAGGGGCGGGGAGGAAGTGACACTGTATAACACTCTGTCTGTAGTGGTGTATGGTTACACTGTGTAACACTCTGCCTGTAGTGGTGTATGGTAACACTGTGTAACACTCTTCCTGTAGTGGTGTATGGTTACACTGTGTAACACTCTTCCTGTAGTGGTGTATGGTTACACTGTGTAACACTCTGTCTGTAGTGGTGTATGATTACACTGTGTAACACTCTGCCTGTAGTGGTGTATGGTTACACTGTGTAACACTCTGCCTGTAGTGGTGTATGGTTACACTGTGTAACACTCTGCCTGTAGTGGTGTATGGTTACACTGTGTAACACTCTGCCTGTAGTGGTGTATGGTTACACTGTGTAACACTCTTCCTGTAGTGGTGTATGGTTACACTGTGTAACACTCTGCCTGTAGTGGTGTATGGTGACACTGTGTAACACTCTGCCTGTAGTGGTGTATGGTTACACTGTATAACACTCTGCCTGTAGTGGTGTATGGTTACACTGTGTAACACTCTGTCTGTAGTGGTGTATGGTTACACTGTGTAACACTCTGCCTGTAGTGGTGTATGGTTAGAGGAGGAGCAGACTCATGTGACAGCCCGGCCCCCGGTTGGATGGGAGAGGGGCGGGGAGGAAGTGACACTGTATAACACTCTGTCTGTAGTGGTGTATGGTTACACTGTGTAACACTCTGCCTGTAGTGGTGTATGGTAACACTGTGTAACACTCTTCCTGTAGTGGTGTATGGTTACACTGTGTAACACTCTTCCTGTAGTGGTGTATGGTTACACTGTGTAACACTCTGTCTGTAGTGGTGTATGATTACACTGTGTAACACTCTGTCTGTAGTGGTGTATGGTTACACTGTGTAACACTCTGCCTGTAGTGGTGTATGGTTACACTGTGTAACACTCTGCCTGTAGTGGTGTATGGTTACACTGTGTAACACTCTGCCTGTAGTGGTGTATGGTTACACTGTGTAACACTCTTCCTGTAGTGGTGTATGGTTACACTGTGTAACACTCTGCCTGTAGTGGTGTATGGTGACACTGTGTAACACTCTGCCTGTAGTGGTGTATGGTTACACTGTATAACACTCTGCCTGTAGTGGTGTATGGTTAGAGGAGGAGTAGACTCATGTGACAGCCCGGCCCCCGGTTGGATGGGAGAGGGGCGGGGAGGAAGTGACACTGTATAACACTCTGTCTGTAGTGGTGTATGGTTACACTGTGTAACACTCTGCCTGTAGTGGTGTATGGTAACACTGTGTAACACTCTTCCTGTAGTGGTGTATGGTTACACTGTGTAACACTCTTCCTGTAGTGGTGTATGGTTACACTGTGTAACACTCTGTCTGTAGTGGTGTATGATTACACTGTGTAACACTCTGTCTGTAGTGGTGTATGGTTACACTGTGTAACACTCTGCCTGTAGTGGTGTATGGTTACACTGTGTAACACTCTGCCTGTAGTGGTGTATGGTTACACTGTGTAACACTCTGCCTGTAGTGGTGTATGGTGACACTGTGTAACACTCTGCCTGTAGTGGTGTATGGTGACACTGTGTAACACTCTGCCTGTAGTGACACTGTATAACACTGTGCCTGTAGTGGTGTATGGTTACACTGTGTAACACTCTGCCTGTAGTGGTGTATGGTTACACTGTGTAACACTCTGCCTGTAGTGGTGTATGGTGACACTGTGTAACACTCTGCCTGTAGTGGTGTATGGTGACACTGTGTAACACTCTGCCTGTAGTGACACTGTATAACACTGTGCCTGTAGTGGTGTATGGTTACACTGTGTAACACTCTGCCTGTAGTGGTGTATGGTTACACTGTGTAACACTCTTCCTGTAGTGGTGTATGGTTACACTGTGTAACACTCTGACTGTAGTGGTGTATGGTTACACTGTATAACACTCTGTCTGTAGTGGTGTATGGTGACACTGTATAACACTCTGTCTGTAGTGGTGTATGATTACACTGTATAACACTCTGCCTGTAGTGGTGTATGGTTACACTGTATAACACTCTGTCTGTAGTGGTGTATGGTGACACTGTATAACACTCTGTCTGTAGTGGTGTATGATTACACTGTATAACACTCTGCCTGTAGTGGTGTATGGTGACACTGTGTAACACTCTGCCTGTAGTGGTGTATGGTTACACTGTATAACACTCTGCCTGTAGTGGTGTATGGTAACACTGTGTAACACTCTTCCTGTAGTGGTGTATGGTTACACTGTGTAACACTCTGCCTGTAGTGGTGTATGGTTACACTGTGTAACACTCTGCCTGTAGTGGTGTATGGTTAGAGGAGGAGTAGACTCATGTGACAGCCCGGCCCCCGGTTGGATGGGAGAGGGGCGGGGAGGAAGTGACACTGTATAACACTCTGTCTGTAGTGGTGTATGGTTACACTGTGTAACACTCTGCCTGTAGTGGTGTATGGTGACACTGTGTAACACTGTGCCTGTAGTGGTGTATGGTGACACTGTGTAACACTCTGCCTGTAGTGGTGTATGGTTACACTGTGTAACACTCTGCCTGTAGTGGTGTATGGTTACACTGTGTAACACTCTTCCTGTAGTGGTGTATGGTTACACTGTGTAACACTCTGCCTGTAGTGGTGTATGGTGACACTGTATAACACTCTGTCTGTAGTGGTGTATGGTGACACTGTATAACACTCTGTCTGTAGTGGTGTATGATTACACTGTATAACACTCTGCCTGTAGTGGTGTATGGTTACACTGTATAACACTCTGTCTGTAGTGGTGTATGGTGACACTGTATAACACTCTGTCTGTAGTGGTGTATGATTACACTGTATAACACTCTGCCTGTAGTGGTGTATGGTGACACTGTGTAACACTCTGCCTGTAGTGGTGTATGGTGACACTGTATAACACTCTGCCTGTAGTGGTGTATGGTAACACTGTGTAACACTCTTCCTGTAGTGGTGTATGGTTACACTGTGTAACACTCTGCCTGTAGTGGTGTATGGTTACACTGTGTAACACTCTGTCTGTAGTGGTGTATGATTACACTGTGTAACACTCTGTCTGTAGTGGTGTATGGTTACACTGTGTAACACTCTGCCTGTAGTGGTGTATGGTTACACTGTGTAACACTCTGCCTGTAGTGGTGTATGGTTACACTGTGTAACACTCTGCCTGTAGTGGTGTATGGTTACACTGTATAACACTCTGCCTGTAGTGGTGTATGGTTACACTGTGTAACACTCTGTCTGTAGTGGTGTATGGTTACACTGTGTAACACTCTGCCTGTAGTGGTGTATGGTTAGAGGAGGAGTAGACTCATGTGACAGCCCGGCCCCCGGTTGGATGGGAGAGGGGCGGGGAGGAAGTGACACTGTATAACACTCTGTCTGTAGTGGTGTATGGTTACACTGTGTAACACTCTGCCTGTAGTGGTGTATGGTAACACTGTGTAACACTCTTCCTGTAGTGGTGTATGGTTACACTGTGTAACACTCTTCCTGTAGTGGTGTATGGTTACACTGTGTAACACTCTGTCTGTAGTGGTGTATGATTACACTGTGTAACACTCTGTCTGTAGTGGTGTATGGTTACACTGTGTAACACTCTGCCTGTAGTGGTGTATGGTTACACTGTGTAACACTCTGCCTGTAGTGGTGTATGGTTACACTGTGTAACACTCTGCCTGTAGTGGTGTATGGTTACACTGTGTAACACTCTGCCTGTAGTGGTGTATGGTTACACTGTGTAACACTCTTCCTGTAGTGGTGTATGGTTACACTGTGTAACACTCTGCCTGTAGTGGTGTATGGTGACACTGTGTAACACTCTGCCTGTAGTGGTGTATGGTTACACTGTATAACACTCTGCCTGTAGTGGTGTATGGTTACACTGTGTAACACTCTGTCTGTAGTGGTGTATGGTTACACTGTGTAACACTCTGCCTGTAGTGGTGTATGGTTAGAGGAGGAGCAGACTCATGTGACAGCCCGGCCCCCGGTTGGATGGGAGAGGGGCGGGGAGGAAGTGACACTGTATAACACTCTGTCTGTAGTGGTGTATGGTTACACTGTGTAACACTCTGCCTGTAGTGGTGTATGGTAACACTGTGTAACACTCTTCCTGTAGTGGTGTATGGTTACACTGTGTAACACTCTTCCTGTAGTGGTGTATGGTTACACTGTGTAACACTCTGTCTGTAGTGGTGTATGGTTACACTGTGTAACACTCTGTCTGTAGTGGTGTATGGTTACACTGTGTAACACTCTGCCTGTAGTGGTGTATGGTTACACTGTGTAACACTCTGCCTGTAGTGGTGTATGGTTACACTGTGTAACACTCTGCCTGTAGTGGTGTATGGTTACACTGTGTAACACTCTGCCTGTAGTGGTGTATGGTTACACTGTGTAACACTCTTCCTGTAGTGGTGTATGGTTACACTGTGTAACACTCTGCCTGTAGTGGTGTATGGTGACACTGTGTAACACTCTGCCTGTAGTGGTGTATGGTGACACTGTATAACACTCTGCCTGTAGTGGTGTATGGTTACACTGTGTAACACTCTGTCTGTAGTGGTGTATGTTGACACTGTATAACACTCTGTCTGTAGTGGTGTATGGTTACACTGTGTAACACTCTGCCTGTAGTGGTGTATGGTGACACTGTGTAACACTCTGCCTGTAGTGGTGTATGGTGACACTGTGTAACACTCTGCCTGTAGTGACACTGTATAACACTGTGCCTGTAGTGGTGTATGGTTACACTGTGTAAAACTCTGCCTGTAGTGGTGTATGGTTACACTGTGTAACACTCTTCCTGTAGTGGTGTATGGTTACACTGTGTAACACTCTGCCTGTAGTGGTGTATGGTTACACTGTATAACACTCTGTCTGTAGTGGTGTATGGTGACACTGTATAACACTCTGTCTGTAGTGGTGTATGATGACACTGTATAACACTCTGCCTGTAGTGGTGTATGGTTACACTGTATAACACTCTGTCTGTAGTGGTGTATGGTGACACTGTATAACACTCTGTCTGTAGTGGTGTATGATTACACTGTATAACACTCTGCCTGTAGTGGTGTATGGTGACACTGTGTAACACTCTGCCTGTAGTGGTGTATGGTTACACTGTATAACACTCTGCCTGTAGTGGTGTATGGTAACACTGTGTAACACTCTTCCTGTAGTGGTGTATGGTTACACTGTGTAACACTCTGCCTGTAGTGGTGTATGGTTACACTGTGTAACACTCTGTCTGTAGTGGTGTATGATTACACTGTGTAACACTCTGTCTGTAGTGGTGTATGGTTACACTGTGTAACACTCTGCCTGTAGTGGTGTATGGTTACACTGTGTAACACTCTGCCTGTAGTGGTGTATGGTTACACTGTGTAACACTCTGCCTGTAGTGGTGTATGGTTACACTGTATAACACTCTGCCTGTAGTGGTGTATGGTTACACTGTGTAACACTCTGTCTGTAGTGGTGTATGGTTACACTGTGTAACACTCTGCCTGTAGTGGTGTATGGTTAGAGGAGGAGTAGACTCATGTGACAGCCCGGCCCCCGGTTGGATGGGAGAGGGGCGGGGAGGAAGTGAGACTGTATAACACTCTGTCTGTAGTGGTGTATGGTTACACTGTGTAACACTCTGCCTGTAGTGGTGTATGGTAACACTGTGTAACCCTCTTCCTGTAGTGGTGTATGGTTACACTGTGTAACACTCTTCCTGTAGTGGTGTATGGTGACACTGTGTAACACTCTGTCTGTAGTGGTGTATGATTACACTGTGTAACACTCTGCCTGTAGTGGTGTATGGTTACACTGTGTAACACTCTGCCTGTAGTGGTGTATGGTTACACTGTGTAACACTCTGCCTGTAGTGGTGTATGGTTACACTGTGTAACACTCTGCCTGTAGTGGTGTATGGTTACACTGTGTAACACTCTTCCTGTAGTGGTGTATGGTTACACTGTGTAACACTCTGCCTGTAGTGGTGTATGGTGACACTGTGTAACACTCTGCCTGTAGTGGTGTATGGTTACACTGTATAACACTCTGCCTGTAGTGGTGTATGGTTACACTGTGTAACACTCTGTCTGTAGTGGTGTATGGTTACACTGTGTAACACTCTGCCTGTAGTGGTGTATGGTTAGAGGAGGAGCAGACTCATGTGACAGCCCGGCCCCCGGTTGGATGGGAGAGGGGCGGGGAGGAAGTGACACTGTATAACACTCTGTCTGTAGTGGTGTATGGTTACACTGTGTAACACTCTGCCTGTAGTGGTGTATGGTAACACTGTGTAACACTCTTCCTGTAGTGGTGTATGGTTACACTGTGTAACACTCTTCCTGTAGTGGTGTATGGTTACACTGTGTAACACTCTGTCTGTAGTGGTGTATGATTACACTGTGTAACACTCTGTCTGTAGTGGTGTATGGTTACACTGTGTAACACTCTGCCTGTAGTGGTGTATGGTTACACTGTGTAACACTCTGCCTGTAGTGGTGTATGGTTACACTGTGTAACACTCTGCCTGTAGTGGTGTATGGTTACACTGTGTAACACTCGTCCTGTAGTGGTGTATGGTTACACTGTGTAACACTCTGCCTGTAGTGGTGTATGGTGACACTGTGTAACACTCTGCCTGTAGTGGTGTATGGTTACACTGTATAACACTCTGCCTGTAGTGGTGTATGGTTAGAGGAGGAGTAGACTCATGTGACAGCCCGGCCCCCGGTTGGATGGGAGAGGGGCGGGGAGGAAGTGACACTGTATAACACTCTGTCTGTAGTGGTGTATGGTTACACTGTGTAACACTCTGCCTGTAGTGGTGTATGGTAACACTGTGTAACACTCTTCCTGTAGTGGTGTATGGTTACACTGTGTAACACTCTTCCTGTAGTGGTGTATGGTTACACTGTGTAACACTCTGTCTGTAGTGGTGTATGATTACACTGTGTAACACTCTGTCTGTAGTGGTGTATGGTTACACTGTGTAACACTCTGCCTGTAGTGGTGTATGGTTACACTGTGTAACACTCTGCCTGTAGTGGTGTATGGTTACACTGTGTAACACTCTGCCTGTAGTGGTGTATGGTTACACTGTGTAACACTCTGCCTGTAGTGGTGTATGGTTACACTGTGTAACACTCTTCCTGTAGTGATGTATGGTTACACTGTGTAACACTCTGCCTGTAGTGGTGTATGGTGACACTGTGTAACACTCTGCCTGTAGTGGTGTATGGTTACACTGTATAACACTCTGCCTGTAGTGTTGTATGGTTACACTGTGTAACACTCTGTCTGTAGTGGTGTATGGTTACACTGTGTAACACTCTGCCTGTAGTGGTGTATGGTTAGAGGAGGAGCAGACTCATGTGACAGCCCGGCCCCCGGTTGGATGGGAGAGGGGCGGGGAGGAAGTGACACTGTATAACACTCTGTCTGTAGTGGTGTATGGTTACACTGTGTAACACTCTGCTTGTAGTGGTGTATGGTAACACTGTGTAACACTCTTCCTGTAGTGGTGTATGGTTACACTGTGTAACACTCTTCCTGTAGTGGTGTATGGTTACACTGTGTAACACTCTGTCTGTAGTGGTGTATGATTACACTGTGTAACACTCTGTCTGTAGTGGTGTATGGTTACACTGTGTAACACTCTGCCTGTAGTGGTGTATGGTTACACTGTGTAACACTCTGCCTGTAGTGGTGTATGGTTACACTGTGTAACACTCTGCCTGTAGTGGTGTATGGTTACACTGTGTAACACTCTGCCTGTAGTGGTGTATGGTTACACTGTGTAACACTCTTCCTGTAGTGGTGTATGGTTACACTGTGTAACACTCTGCCTGTAGTGGTGTAGGGTGACACTGTGTAACACTCTGCCTGTAGTGGTGTATGGTGACACTGTATAACACTCTGCCTGTAGTGGTGTATGGTTAGAGGAGGAGTAGACTCATGTGACAGCCCGGCCCCCGGTTGGATGGGAGAGGGGCGGGGAGGAAGTGACTCTGTATAACACTCTGTCTGTAGTGGTGTATGGTTACACTGTGTAACACTCTGCCTGTAGTGGTGTATGGTAACACTGTGTAACACTCTTCCTGTAGTGGTGTATGGTTACACTGTGTAACACTCTTCCTGTAGTGGTGTATGGTTACACTGTGTAACACTCTGTCTGTAGTGGTGTATGATTACACTGTGTAACACTCTGTCTGTAGTGGTGTATGATTACACTGTATAACACTCTGCCTGTAGTGGTGTATGATTACACTGTGTAACACTCTGTCTGTAGTGGTGTATGGTTACACTGTGTAACACTCTGCCTGTAGTGGTGTATGGTTACACTGTGTAACACTCTGCCTGTAGTGGTGTATGGTTACACTGTGTAACACTCTGCCTGTAGTGGTGTATTGTTACACTGTGTAACACTCTTCCTGTAGTGGTGTATGGTTACACTGTGTAACACTCTGCCTGTAGTGGTGTATGGTGACACTGTGTAACACTCTGCCTGTAGTGGTGTATGGTTACACTGTATAACACTCTGTCTGTAGTGGTGTATGGTTACACTGTGTAACACTCTGCCTGTAGTGGTGTATGGTTACACTGTGTAACACTCTGTCTGTAGAGGTGTATGGTTACACTGTGTAACACTCTGTCTGTAGTGGTGTATGGTTACACTGTGTAACACTCTGCCTGTAGAGGTGTATGCTGACACTGTGTAACACTCTGCCTGTAGTGGTGTATGGTAACACTGTGTAACACTCTGCCTGTAGTGGTGTATGGTTACACTGTGTAACACTCTGTCTGTAGAGGTGTATGGTGACACTGTGTAACACTCTGCCTGTAGTGGTGTATGGTTACACTGTGTAACACTCTGTCTGTAGTGGTGTATGATTACACTGTGTAACACTCTGTCTGTAGTGGTGTATGGTTACACTGTGTAACACTCTGCCTGTAGTGGTGTATGGTTACACTGTGTAACACTCTGCCTGTAGTGGTGTATGGTTACACTGTGTAACACTCTGCCTGTAGTGGTGTATGGTTACACTGTATAACACTCTGCCTGTAGTGGTGTATGGTTACACTGTGTAACACTCTGTCTGTAGTGGTGTATGGTTACACTGTGTAACACTCTGCCTGTAGTGGTGTATGGTTAGAGGAGGAGTAGACTCATGTGACAGCCCGGCCCCCGGTTGGATGGGAGAGGGGCGGGGAGGAAGTGACACTGTATAACACTCTGTCTGTAGTGGTGTATGGTTACACTGTGTAACACTCTGCCTGTAGTGGTGTATGGTAACACTGTGTAACACTCTTCCTGTAGTGGTGTATGGTTACACTGTGTAACACTCTTCCTGTAGTGGTGTATGGTTACACTGTGTAACACTCTGTCTGTAGTGGTGTATGATTACACTGTGTAACACTCTGCCTGTAGTGGTGTATGGTTACACTGTGTAACACTCTGCCTGTAGTGGTGTATGGTTACACTGTGTAACACTCTGCCTGTAGTGGTGTATGGTTACACTGTGTAACACTCTTCCTGTAGTGGTGTATGGTTACACTGTGTAACACTCTGCCTGTAGTGGTGTATGGTGACACTGTGTAACACTCTGCCTGTAGTGGTGTATGGTTACACTGTATAACACTCTGCCTGTAGTGGTGTATGGTTACACTGTGTAACACTCTGTCTGTAGTGGTGTATGGTTACACTGTGTAACACTCTGCCTGTAGTGGTGTATGGTTAGAGGAGGAGCAGACTCATGTGACAGCCCGGCCCCCGGTTGGATGGGAGAGGGGCGGGGAGGAAGTGACACTGTATAACACTCTGTCTGTAGTGGTGTATGGTTACACTGTGTAACACTCTGCCTGTAGTGGTGTATGGTAACACTGTGTAACACTCTTCCTGTAGTGGTGTATGGTTACACTGTGTAACACTCTTCCTGTAGTGGTGTATGGTTACACTGTGTAACACTCTGTCTGTAGTGGTGTATGATTACACTGTGTAACACTCTGTCTGTAGTGGTGTATGGTTACACTGTGTAACACTCTGCCTGTAGTGGTGTATGGTTACACTGTGTAACACTCTTCCTGTAGTGGTGTATGGTTACACTGTGTAACACTCTGTCTGTAGTGGTGTATGATTACACTGTGTAACACTCTGTCTGTAGTGGTGTATGGTTACACTGTGTAACACTCTGCCTGTAGTGGTGTATGGTTACACTGTGTAACACTCTGCCTGTAGTGGTGTATGGTTACACTGTGTAACACTCTGCCTGTAGTGGTGTATGGTTACACTGTGTAACACTCTGCCTGTAGTGGTGTATGGTTACACTGTGTAACACTCTTCCTGTAGTGGTGTATGGTTACACTGTGTAACACTCTGCCTGTAGTGGTGTAGGGTGACACTGTGTAACACTCTGCCTGTAGTGGTGTATGGTGACACTGTATAACACTCTGCCTGTAGTGGTGTATGGTTAGAGGAGGAGTAGACTCATGTGACAGCCCGGCCCCCGGTTGGATGGGAGAGGGGCGGGGAGGAAGTGACTCTGTATAACACTCTGTCTGTAGTGGTGTATGGTTACACTGTGTAACACTCTGCCTGTAGTGGTGTATGGTAACACTGTGTAACACTCTTCCTGTAGTGGTGTATGGTTACACTGTGTAACACTCTTCCTGTAGTGGTGTATGGTTACACTGTGTAACACTCTGTCTGTAGTGGTGTATGATTACACTGTGTAACACTCTGTCTGTAGTGGTGTATGATTACACTGTATAACACTCTGCCTGTAGTGGTGTATGATTACACTGTGTAACACTCTGTCTGTAGTGGTGTATGGTTACACTGTGTAACACTCTGCCTGTAGTGGTGTATGGTTACACTGTGTAACACTCTGCCTGTAGTGGTGTATGGTTACACTGTGTAACACTCTGCCTGTAGTGGTGTATTGTTACACTGTGTAACACTCTTCCTGTAGTGGTGTATGGTTACACTGTGTAACACTCTGCCTGTAGTGGTGTATGGTGACACTGTGTAACACTCTGCCTGTAGTGGTGTATGGTTACACTGTATAACACTCTGTCTGTAGTGGTGTATGGTTACACTGTGTAACACTCTGCCTGTAGTAGTGTATGGTTACACTGTGTAACACTCTGTCTGTAGAGGTGTATGGTTACACTGTGTAACACTCTGTCTGTAGTGGTGTATGGTTACACTGTGTAACACTCTGCCTGTAGAGGTGTATGGTGACACTGTGTAACACTCTGCCTGTAGTGGTGTATGGTAACACTGTGTAACACTCTGCCTGTAGTGGTGTATGGTTACACTGTGTAACACTCTGTCTGTAGAGGTGTATGGTGACACTGTGTAACACTCTGCCTGTAGTGGTGTATGGTTACACTGTGTAACACTCTGTCTGTAGTGGTGTATGGTTACACTGTGTAACACTCTGCCTGTAGTGGTGTATGGTTAGAGGAGGAGCAGACTCATGTGACAGCCCGGCCCCCGGTTGGATGGGAGAGGGGCGGGGAGGAAGTGACACTGTGTAACACTCTGCCTGTAGTGGTGTATGGTTACACTGTATAACACTCTGCCTGTAGCTGCACTGTGTAACACTCTGCCTGTAGAGGTGTATGGTGACACTGTGTAACACTCTGCCTGTAGTGGTGTATGGTTACACTGTGTAACACTCTGTCTGTAGTGGTGTATGGTTACACTGTGTAACACTCTGCCTGTAGTGGTGTATGGTTACACTGTGTAACACTCTGCCTGTAGTGGTGTATGGTTACACTGTGTAACACTCTGCCTGTAGTGGTGTATGGTTACACTGTGTAACACTCTGTCTGTAGTGGTGTATGGTTACACTGTGTAACACTCTGCCTGTAGTGGTGTATGGTTAGAGGAGGAGCAGACTCATGTGACAGCCCGGCCCCCGGTTGGATGGGAGAGGGGCGGGGAGGAAGTGACACTGTGTAACACTCTGCCTGTAGTGGTGTATGGTTACACTGTATAACACTCTGCCTGTAGCTGCACTGTGTAACACTCTGCCTGTAGTGGTGTATGGTTACACTGTATAACACTCTGCCTGTAGCTGCACTGTGTAACACTCTGCCTGTAGTGGTGTATGGTTAGAAGAGGAGCAGACTCATGTGACAGCCCGGCCCCCGGTTGGATGGGAGAGGGGCGGGGAGGAAGTGACACTGTGTAACACTCTGCCTGTAGTGGTGTATGGTTACACTGTATAACACTCTGCCTGTAGCTGCACTGTGTAACACTCTGCCTGTAGTGGTGTATGGTTACACTGTATAACACTCTGCCTGTAGCTGCACTGTGTAACACTCTGCCTGTAGTGGTGTATGGTTAGAGGAGGAGCAGACTCATGTGACAGCCCGGCCCCCGGTTGGATGGGAGAGGGGCGGGGAGGAAGTGACACTGTATAACACTCTGTCTGTAGTGGTGTATGGTTACACTGTGTAACACTCTGCCTGTAGTGGTGTATGGTAACACTGTGTAACACTCTTCCTGTAGTGGTGTATGGTTACACTGTGTAACACTCTTCCTGTAGTGGTGTATGGTTACACTGTGTAACACTCTGTCTGTAGTGGTGTATGATTACACTGTGTAACACTCTGTCTGTAGTGGTGTATGGTTACACTGTGTAACACTCTGCCTGTAGTGGTGTATGGTTACACTGTGTAACACTCTGCCTGTAGTGGTGTATGGTTACACTGTGTAACACTCTGCCTGTAGTGGTGTATGGTTACACTGTGTAACACTCTGCCTGTAGTGGTGTATGGTTACACTGTGTAACACTCTTCCTGTAGTGGTGTATGGTTACACTGTGTAACACTCTGCCTGTAGTGGTGTAGGGTGACACTGTGTAACACTCTGCCTGTAGTGGTGTATGGTGACACTGTATAACACTCTGCCTGTAGTGGTGTATGGTTAGAGGAGGAGTAGACTCAAGTGACAGCCCGGCCCCCGGTTGGATGGGAGAGGGGCGGGGAGGAAGTGACTCTGTATAACACTCTGTCTGTAGTGGTGTATGGTTACACTGTGTAACACTCTGCCTGTAGTGGTGTATGGTAACACTGTGTAACACTCTTCCTGTAGTGGTGTATGGTTACACTGTGTAACACTCTTCCTGTAGTGGTGTATGGTTACACTGTGTAACACTCTGTCTGTAGTGGTGTATGATTACACTGTGTAACACTCTGTCTGTAGTGGTGTATGATTACACTGTATAACACTCTGCCTGTAGTGGTGTATGATTACACTGTGTAACACTCTGTCTGTAGTGGTGTATGGTTACACTGTGTAACACTCTGCCTGTAGTGGTGTATGGTTACACTGTGTAACACTCTGCCTGTAGTGGTGTATGGTTACACTGTGTAACACTCTGCCTGTAGTGGTGTATTGTTACACTGTGTAACACTCTTCCTGTAGTGGTGTATGGTTACACTGTGTAACACTCTGCCTGTAGTGGTGTATGGTGACACTGTGTAACACTCTGCCTGTAGTGGTGTATGGTGACACTGTATAACACTCTGTCTGTAGTGGTGTATGGTTACACTGTGTAACACTCTGCCTGTAGTGGTGTATGGTTACACTGTGTAACACTCTGTCTGTAGAGGTGTATGGTTACACTGTGTAACACTCTGTCTGTAGTGGTGTATGGTTACACTGTGTAACACTCTGCCTGTAGAGGTGTATGGTGACACTGTGTAACACTCTGCCTGTAGTGGTGTATGGTAACACTGTGTAACACTCTGCCTGTAGTGGTGTATGGTTACACTGTGTAACACTCTGTCTGTAGAGGTGTATGGTGACACTGTGTAACACTCTGCCTGTAGTGGTGTATGGTTACACTGTGTAACACTCTGTCTGTAGTGGTGTATGGTTACACTGTGTAACACTCTGCCTGTAGTGGTGTATGGTTAGAGGAGGAGCAGACTCATGTGACAGCCCGGCCCCCGGTTGGATGGGAGAGGGGCGGGGAGGAAGTGACACTGTGTAACACTCTGCCTGTAGTGGTGTATGGTTACACTGTATAACACTCTGCCTGTAGCTGCACTGTGTAACACTCTGCCTGTAGAGGTGTATGGTGACACTGTGTAACACTCTGCCTGTAGTGGTGTATGGTTACACTGTGTAACACTCTGTCTGTAGTGGTGTATGGTTACACTGTGTAACACTCTGCCTGTAGTGGTGTATGGTGACACTGTGTAACACTCTGTCTGTAGTGGTGTATGGTTACACTGTGTAACACTCTGCCTGTAGTGGTGTATGGTTAGAGGAGGAGCAGACTCATGTGACAGCCCGGCCCCCGGTTGGATGGGAGAGGGGCGGGGAGGAAGTGACACTGTATAACACTCTGCCTGTAGTGGTGTATGGTTACACTGTGTAACACTCTGCCTGTAGTGGTGTATGGTTACACTGTATAACACTCTGCCTGTAGCTGCACTGTGTAACACTCTGCCTGTAGTGGTGTATGGTTACACTGTATAACACTCTGCCTGTAGCTGCACTGTGTAACACTCTGCCTGTAGTGGTGTATGGTTAGAGGAGGAGCAGACTCATGTGACAGCCCGGCCCCCGGTTGGATGGGAGAGGGGCGGGGAGGAAGTGACAATGTATAACACTCTGCCTGTAGTGGTGTATGGTTACACTGTGTAACACTCTGCCTGTAGTGGTGTATGGTTACACTGTATAACACTCTGCCTGTAGCTGCACTGTGTAACACTCTGCCTGTAGTGGTGTATGGTTACACTGTATAACACTCTGCCTGTAGCTGCACTGTGTAACACTCTGCCTGTAGTGGTGTATGGTTAGAGGAGGAGCAGACTCATGTGACAGCCCGGCCCCCGGTTGGATGGGAGAGGGGCGGGGAGGAAGTGACACTGTATAACACTCTGCCTGTAGTGGTGTATGGTTACACTGTGTAACACTCTGCCTGTAGTGGTGTATGGTTACACTGTATAACACTCTGCCTGTAGCTGCACTGTGTAACACTCTGCCTGTAGTGGTGTATGGTTACACTGTATAACACTCTGCCTGTAGCTGCACTGTGTAACACTCTGCCTGTAGTGGTGTATGGTTAGAGGAGGAGCAGACTCATGTGACAGCCCGGCCCCCGGTTGGATGGGAGAGGGGCGGGGAGGAAGTGACACTGTATAACACTCTGCCTGTAGTGGTGTATGGTTACACTGTGTAACACTCTGCCTGTAGTGGTGTATGGTTACACTGTATAACACTCTGCCTGTAGCTGCACTGTGTAACACTCTGCCTGTAGTGGTGTATGGTTACACTGTATAACACTCTGCCTGTAGCTGCACTGTGTAACACTCTGCCTGTAGTGGTGTATGGTTAGAGGAGGAGCAGACTCATGTGACAGCCCGGCCCCCGGTTGGATGGGAGAGGGGCGGGGAGGAAGTGACACTGTATAACACTCTGTCTGTAGTGGTGTATGGTTACACTGTGTAACACTCTGCCTGTAGTGGTGTATGGTGACACTGTGTAACACTCTGCCTGTAGTGGTGTATGGTTACACTGTGTAACACTCTGTCTGTAGTGGTGTATGGTTACACTGTGTAACACTCTGCCTGTAGTGGTGTATGGTGACACTGTGTAACACTCTGTCTGTAGTGGTGTATGGTTACACTGTGTAACACTCTGCCTGTAGTGGTGTATGGTTAGAGGAGGAGCAGACTCATGTGACAGCCCGGCCCCCGGTTGGATGGGAGAGGGGCGGGGAGGAAGTGACACTGTATAACACTCTGCCTGTAGTGGTGTATGGTTACACTGTGTAACACTCTGCCTGTAGTGGTGTATGGTTACACTGTATAACACTCTGCCTGTAGCTGCACTGTGTAACACTCTGCCTGTAGTGGTGTATGGTTACACTGTATAACACTCTGCCTGTAGCTGCACTGTGTAACACTCTGCCTGTAGTGGTGTATGGTTAGAGGAGGAGCAGACTCATGTGACAGCCCGGCCCCCGGTTGGATGGGAGAGGGGCGGGGAGGAAGTGACACTGTATAACACTCTGCCTGTAGTGGTGTATGGTTACACTGTGTAACACTCTGCCTGTAGTGGTGTATGGTTACACTGTATAACACTCTGCCTGTAGCTGCACTGTGTAACACTCTGCCTGTAGTGGTGTATGGTTACACTGTATAACACTCTGCCTGTAGCTGCACTGTGTAACACTCTGCCTGTAGTGGTGTATGGTTAGAGGAGGAGCAGACTCATGTGACAGCCCGGCCCCGGGTTGGATGGGAGAGGGGCGGGGAGGAAGTGACACTGTATAACACTCTGCCTGTAGTGGTGTATGGTTACACTGTGTAACACTCTGCCTGTAGTGGTGTTTGGTTACACTGTATAACACTCTGCCTGTAGCTGCACTGTGTAACACTCTGCCTGTAGTGGTGTATGGTTACACTGTATAACACTCTGCCTGTAGCTGCACTGTGTAACACTCTGCCTGTAGTGGTGTATGGTTAGAGGAGGAGCAGACTCATGTGACAGCCCGGCCCCCGGTTGGATGGGAGAGGGGCGGGGAGGAAGTGACACTGTATAACACTCTGCCTGTAGTGGTGTATGGTTACACTGTGTAACACTCTGCCTGTAGTGGTGTATGGTTACACTGTATAACACTCTGCCTGTAGCTGCACTGTGTAACACTCTGCCTGTAGTGGTGTATGGTTACACTGTATAACACTCTGCCTGTAGCTGCACTGTGTAACACTCTGCCTGTAGTGGTGTATGGTTAGAGGAGGAGCAGACTCATGTGACAGCCCGGCCCCCGGTTGGATGGGAGAGGGGCGGGGAGGAAGTGACACTGTATAACACTCTGCCTGTAGTGGTGTATGGTTACACTGTGTAACACTCTGCCTGTAGTGGTGTATGGTTACACTGTATAACACTCTGCCTGTAGCTGCACTGTGTAACACTCTGCCTGTAGTGGTGTATGGTTACACTGTATAACACTCTGCCTGTAGCTGCACTGTGTAACACTCTGCCTGTAGTGGTGTATGGTTAGAGGAGGAGCAGACTCATGTGACAGCCCGGCCCCCGGTTGGATGGGAGAGGGGCGGGGAGGAAGTGACACTGTATAACACTCTGTCTGTAGTGGTGTATGGTTACACTGTGTAACACTCTGCCTGTAGTGGTGTATGGTGACACTGTGTAACACTCTGCCTGTAGTGGTGTATGGTTACACTGTGTAACACTCTGTCTGTAGTGGTGTATGGTTACACTGTGTAACACTCTGCCTGTAGTGGTGTATGGTGACACTGTGTAACACTCTGTCTGTAGTGGTGTATGGTTACACTGTGTAACACTCTGCCTGTAGTGGTGTATGGTTAGAGGAGGAGCAGACTCATGTGACAGCCCGGCCCCCGGTTGGATGGGAGAGGGGCGGGGAGGAAGTGACACTGTATAACACTCTGCCTGTAGTGGTGTATGGTTACACTGTGTAACACTCTGCCTGTAGTGGTGTATGGTTACACTGTATAACACTCTGCCTGTAGCTGCACTGTGTAACACTCTGCCTGTAGTGGTGTATGGTTACACTGTATAACACTCTGCCTGTAGCTGCACTGTGTAACACTCTGCCTGTAGTGGTGTATGGTTAGAGGAGGAGCAGACTCATGTGACAGCCCGGCCCCCGGTTGGATGGGAGAGGGGCGGGGAGGAAGTGACACTGTATAACACTCTGCCTGTAGTGGTGTATGGTTACACTGTGTAACACTCTGCCTGTAGTGGTGTATGGTTACACTGTATAACACTCTGCCTGTAGCTGCACTGTGTAACACTCTGCCTGTAGTGGTGTATGGTTACACTGTATAACACTCTGCCTGTAGCTGCACTGTGTAACACTCTGCCTGTAGTGGTGTATGGTTAGAGGAGGAGCAGACTCATGTGACAGCCCGGCCCCGGGTTGGATGGGAGAGGGGCGGGGAGGAAGTGACACTGTATAACACTCTGCCTGTAGTGGTGTATGGTTACACTGTGTAACACTCTGCCTGTAGTGGTGTTTGGTTACACTGTATAACACTCTGCCTGTAGCTGCACTGTGTAACACTCTGCCTGTAGTGGTGTATGGTTACACTGTATAACACTCTGCCTGTAGCTGCACTGTGTAACACTCTGCCTGTAGTGGTGTATGGTTAGAGGAGGAGCAGACTCATGTGACAGCCCGGCCCCCGGTTGGATGGGAGAGGGGCGGGGAGGAAGTGACACTGTATAACACTCTGCCTGTAGTGGTGTATGGTTACACTGTGTAACACTCTGCCTGTAGTGGTGTATGGTTACACTGTATAACACTCTGCCTGTAGCTGCACTGTGTAACACTCTGCCTGTAGTGGTGTATGGTTACACTGTATAACACTCTGCCTGTAGCTGCACTGTGTAACACTCTGCCTGTAGTGGTGTATGGTTAGAGGAGGAGCAGACTCATGTGACAGCCCGGCCCCCGGTTGGATGGGAGAGGGGCGGGGAGGAAGTGACACTGTATAACACTCTGTCTGTAGTGGTGTATGGTTACACTGTGTAACACTCTGCCTGTAGTGGTGTATGGTTACACTGTATAACACTCTGCCTGTAGCTGCACTGTGTAACACTCTGCCTGTAGTGGTGTATGGTTAGAGGAGGAGCAGACTCATGTGACAGCCCGGCCCCCGGTTGGATGGGAGAGGGGCGGGGAGGAAGTGACACTGTATAACACTCTGTCTGTAGTGGTGTATGGTTACACTGTGTAACACTCTGCCTGTAGTGGTGTATGGTTACACTGTGTAACACTCTGCCTGTAGTGGTGTATGGTTACACTGTGTAACACTCTGCCTGTAGTGGTGTATGGTTAGAGGAGGAGCAGACTCATGTGACAGCCCGGCCCCCGGTTGGATGGGAGAGGGGCGGGGAGGAAGTGACACTGTATAACACTCTGCCTGTAGTGGTGTATGGTTACACTGTGTAACACTCTGCCTGTAGTGGTGTATGGTTACACTGTATAACACTCTGCCTGTAGCTGCACTGTGTAACACTCTGCCTGTAGTGGTGTATGGTTACACTGTATAACACTCTGCCTGTAGCTGCACTGTGTAACACTCTGCCTGTAGTGGTGTATGGTTAGAGGAGGAGCAGACTCATGTGACAGCCCGGCCCCCGGTTGGATGGGAGAGGGGCGGGGAGGAAGTGACACTGTATAACACTCTGTCTGTAGTGGTGTATGGTTACACTGTGTAACACTCTGCCTGTAGTGGTGTATGGTGACACTGTGTAACACTCTGCCTGTAGTGGTGTATGGTTACACTGTGTAACACTCTGTCTGTAGTGGTGTATGGTTACACTGTGTAACACTCTGCCTGTAGTGGTGTATGGTGACACTGTGTAACACTCTGTCTGTAGTGGTGTATGGTTACACTGTGTAACACTCTGCCTGTAGTGGTGTATGGTTAGAGGAGGAGCAGACTCATGTGACAGCCCGGCCCCCGGTTGGATGGGAGAGGGGCGGGGAGGAAGTGACACTGTATAACACTCTGCCTGTAGTGGTGTATGGTTACACTGTGTAACACTCTGCCTGTAGTGGTGTATGGTTACACTGTATAACACTCTGCCTGTAGCTGCACTGTGTAACACTCTGCCTGTAGTGGTGTATGGTTACACTGTATAACACTCTGCCTGTAGCTGCACTGTGTAACACTCTGCCTGTAGTGGTGTATGGTTAGAGGAGGAGCAGACTCATGTGACAGCCCGGCCCCCGGTTGGATGGGAGAGGGGCGGGGAGGAAGTGACACTGTATAACACTCTGCCTGTAGTGGTGTATGGTTACACTGTGTAACACTCTGCCTGTAGTGGTGTATGGTTACACTGTATAACACTCTGCCTGTAGCTGCACTGTGTAACACTCTGCCTGTAGTGGTGTATGGTTACACTGTATAACACTCTGCCTGTAGCTGCACTGTGTAACACTCTGCCTGTAGTGGTGTATGGTTAGAGGAGGAGCAGACTCATGTGACAGCCCGGCCCCCGGTTGGATGGGAGAGGGGCGGGGAGGAAGTGACACTGTATAACACTCTGCCTGTAGTGGTGTATGGTTACACTGTGTAACACTCTGCCTGTAGTGGTGTATGGTTACACTGTATAACACTCTGCCTGTAGCTGCACTGTGTAACACTCTGCCTGTAGTGGTGTATGGTTACACTGTATAACACTCTGCCTGTAGCTGCACTGTGTAACACTCTGCCTGTAGTGGTGTATGGTTAGAGGAGGAGCAGACTCATGTGACAGCCCGGCCCCCGGTTGGATGGGAGAGGGGCGGGGAGGAAGTGACACTGTATAACACTCTGTCTGTAGTGGTGTATGGTTACACTGTGTAACACTCTGCCTGTAGTGGTGTATGGTTACACTGTGTAACACTCTGCCTGTAGTGGTGTATGGTTACACTGTGTAACACTCTGCCTGTAGTGGTGTATGGTTAGAGGAGGAGCAGACTCATGTGACAGCCCGGCCCCCGGTTGGATGGGAGAGGGGCGGGGAGGAAGTGACACTGTATAACACTCTGCCTGTAGTGGTGTATGGTTACACTGTGTAACACTCTGCCTGTAGTGGTGTATGGTTACACTGTATAACACTCTGCCTGTAGCTGCACTGTGTAACACTCTGCCTGTAGTGGTGTATGGTTACACTGTATAACACTCTGCCTGTAGCTGCACTGTGTAACACTCTGCCTGTAGTGGTGTATGGTTAGAGGAGGAGCAGACTCATGTGACAGCCCGGCCCCCGGTTGGATGGGAGAGGGGCGGGGAGGAAGTGACACTGTATAACACTCTGTCTGTAGTGGTGTATGGTTACACTGTGTAACACTCTGCCTGTAGTGGTGTATGGTTACACTGTGTAACACTCTGCCTGTAGTGGTGTATGGTTAGAGGAGGAGCAGACTCATGTGACAGCCCGGCCCCCGGTTGAATGGGACAGGGGCGGGGAGGTAGTGACACTGTATAACACTCTGCCTGTAGTGGTGTATGGTTACACTGTGTAACACTCTGCCTGTAGTGGTGTATGGTTACACTGTATAACACTCTGCCTGTAGCTGCACTGTGTAACACTCTGCCTGTAGTGGTGTATGGTTACACTGTATAACACTCTGCCTGTAGCTGCACTGTGTAACACTCTGCCTGTAGTGGTGTATGGTTAGAGGAGGAGCAGACTCATGTGACAGCCCGGCCCCCGGTTGGATGGGAGAGGGGCGGGGAGGAAGTGACACTGTATAACACTCTGTCTGTAGTGGTGTATGGTTACACTGTGTAACACTCTGCCTGTAGTGGTGTATGGTGACACTGTGTAACACTCTGCCTGTAGTGGTGTATGGTTACACTGTGTAACACTCTGTCTGTAGTGGTGTATGGTTACACTGTGTAACACTCTGCCTGTAGTGGTGTATGGTGACACTGTGTAACACTCTGTCTGTAGTGGTGTATGGTTACACTGTGTAACACTCTGCCTGTAGTGGTGTATGGTTAGAGGAGGAGCAGACTCATGTGACAGCCCGGCCCCCGGTTGGATGGGAGAGGGGCGGGGAGGAAGTGACACTGTATAACACTCTGCCTGTAGTGGTGTATGGTTACACTGTGTAACACTCTGCCTGTAGTGGTGTATGGTTACACTGTATAACACTCTGCCTGTAGCTGCACTGTGTAACACTCTGCCTGTAGTGGTGTATGGTTACACTGTATAACACTCTGCCTGTAGCTGCACTGTGTAACACTCTGCCTGTAGTGGTGTATGGTTAGAGGAGGAGCAGACTCATGTGACAGCCCGGCCCCCGGTTGGATGGGAGAGGGGCGGGGAGGAAGTGACACTGTATAACACTCTGCCTGTAGTGGTGTATGGTTACACTGTGTAACACTCTGCCGGTAGTGGTGTATGGTTACACTGTATAACACTCTGCCTGTAGCTGCACTGTGTAACACTCTGCCTGTAGTGGTGTATGGTTACACTGTATAACACTCTGCCTGTAGCTGCACTGTGTAACACTCTGCCTGTAGTGGTGTATGGTTAGAGGAGGAGCAGACTCATGTGACAGCCCGGCCCCCGGTTGGATGGGAGAGGGGCGGGGAGGAAGTGACACTGTATAACACTCTGCCTGTAGTGGTGTATGGTTACACTGTGTAACACTCTGCCTGTAGTGGTGTATGGTTACACTGTATAACACTCTGCCTGTAGCTGCACTGTGTAACACTCTGCCTGTAGTGGTGTATGGTTACACTGTACAACACTCTGCCTGTAGCTGCACTGTGTAACACTCTGCCTGTAGTGGTGTATGGTTAGAGGAGGAGCAGACTCATGTGACAGCCCGGCCCCCGGTTGGATGGGAGAGGGGCGGGGAGGAAGTGACACTGTATAACACTCTGTCTGTAGTGGTGTATGGTTACACTGTGTAACACTCTGCCTGTAGTGGTGTATGGTTACACTGTATAACACTCTGCCTGTAGCTGCACTGTGTAACACTCTGCCTGTAGTGGTGTATGGTTACACTGTATAACACTCTGCCTGTAGCTGCACTGTGTAACACTCTGCCTGTAGTGGTGTATGGTTAGAGGAGGAGCAGACTCATGTGACAGCCCGGCCCCCGGTTGGATGGGAGAGGGGCGGGGAGGAAGTGACACTGTATAACACTCTGCCTGTAGTGGTGTATGGTTACACTGTGTAACACTCTGCCTGTAGTGGTGTATGGTTACACTGTATAACACTCTGCCTGTAGCTGCACTGTGTAACACTCTGCCTGTAGTGGTGTATGGTTACACTGTATAACACTCTGCCTGTAGCTGCACTGTGTAACACTCTGCCTGTAGTGGTGTATGGTTAGAGGAGGAGCAGACTCATGTGACAGCCCGGCCCCCGGTTGGATGGGAGAGGGGCGGGGAGGAAGTGACACTGTATAACACTCTGCCTGTAGTGGTGTATGGTTACACTGTGTAACACTCTGCCTGTAGTGGTGTATGGTTACACTGTATAACACTCTGCCTGTAGCTGCACTGTGTAACACTCTGCCTGTAGTGGTGTATGGTTACACTGTATAACACTCTGCCTGTAGCTGCACTGTGTAACACTCTGCCTGTAGTGGTGTATGGTTAGAGGAGGAGCAGACTCATGTGACAGCCCGGCCCCCGGTTGGATGGGAGAGGGGCGGGGAGGAAGTGACACTGTATAACACTCTGTCTGTAGTGGTGTATGGTTACACTGTGTAACACTCTGCCTGTAGTGGTGTATGGTTACACTGTGTAACACTCTGCCTGTAGTGGTGTATGGTTACACTGTATAACACTCTGCCTGTAGCTGCACTGTGTAACACTCTGCCTGTAGTGGTGTATGGTTACACTGTATAACACTCTGCCTGTAGCTGCACTGTGTAACACTCTGCCTGTAGTGGTGTATGGTTAGAGGAGGAGCAGACTCATGTGACAGCCCGGCCCCCGGTTGGATGGGAGAGGGGCGGGGAGGAAGTGACACTGTATAACACTCTGCCTGTAGTGGTGTATGGTTACACTGTGTAACACTCTGCCTGTAGTGGTGTATGGTTACACTGTATAACACTCTGCCTGTAGCTGCACTGTGTAACACTCTGCCTGTAGTGGTGTATGGTTACACTGTATAACACTCTGCCTGTAGCTGCACTGTGTAACACTCTGCCTGTAGTGGTGTATGGTTAGAGGAGGAGCAGACTCATGTGACAGCCCGGCCCCCGGTTGGATGGGAGAGGGGCGGGGAGGAAGTGACACTGTATAACACTCTGCCTGTAGTGGTGTATGGTTACACTGTGTAACACTCTGCCTGTAGTGGTGTATGGTTACACTGTATAACACTCTGCCTGTAGCTGCACTGTGTAACACTCTGCCTGTAGTGGTGTATGGTTACACTGTATAACACTCTGCCTGTAGCTGCACTGTGTAACACTCTGCCTGTAGTGGTGTATGGTTAGAGGAGGAGCAGACTCATGTGACAGCCCGGCCCCCGGTTGGATGGGAGAGGGGCGGGGAGGAAGTGACACTGTATAACACTCTGTCTGTAGTGGTGTATGGTTACACTGTGTAACACTCTGCCTGTAGTGGTGTATGGTTACACTGTGTAACACTCTGCCTGTAGTGGTGTATGGTTACACTGTGTAACACTCTGCCTGTAGTGGTGTATGGTTAGAGGAGGAGCAGACTCATGTGACAGCCCGGCCCCCGGTTGGATGGGAGAGGGGCGGGGAGGAAGTGACACTGTATAACACTCTGTCTGTAGTGGTGTATGGTTACACTGTGTAACACTCTGCCTGTAGTGGTGTATGGTTACACTGTGTAACACTCTGCCTGTAGTGGTGTATGGTTACACTGTGTAACACTCTGCCTGTAGTGGTGTATGGTTAGAGGAGGAGCAGACTCATGTGACAGCCCGGCCCCCGGTTGGATGGGAGAGGGGCGGGGAGGAAGTGACACTGTATAACACTCTGTCTGTAGTGGTGTATGGTTACACTGTGTAACACTCTGCCTGTAGTGGTGTATGGTTACACTGTGTAACACTCTGCCTGTAGTGGTGTATGGTTACACTGTGTAACACTCTGCCTGTAGTGGTGTATGGTTAGAGGAGGAGCAGACTCATGTGACAGCCCGGCCCCCGGTTGGATGGGAGAGGGGCGGGGAGGAAGTGACACTGTATAACACTCTGCCTGTAGTGGTGTATGGTTACACTGTGTAACACTCTGCCTGTAGTGGTGTATGGTTACACTGTATAACACTCTGCCTGTAGCTGCACTGTGTAACACTCTGCCTGTAGTGGTGTATGGTTACACTGTATAACACTCTGCCTGTAGCTGCACTGTGTAACACTCTGCCTGTAGTGGTGTATGGTTAGAGGAGGAGCAGACTCATGTGACAGCCCGGCCCCCGGTTGGATGGGAGAGGGGCGGGGAGGAAGTGACACTGTATAACACTCTGTCTGTAGTGGTGTATGGTTACACTGTGTAACACTCTGCCTGTAGTGGTGTATGGTTACACTGTATAACACTCTGCCTGTAGCTGCACTGTGTAACACTCTGCCTGTAGTGGTGTATGGTTACACTGTGTAACACTCTGCCTGTAGTGGTGTATGGTTAGAGGAGGAGCAGACTCATGTGACAGCCCGGCCCCCGGTTGGATGGGAGAGGGGCGGGGAGGAAGTGACACTGTATAACACTCTGTCTGTAGTGGTGTATGGTTACACTGTATAACACTCTGCCTGTAGTGGTGTATGGTTACACTGTGTAACACTCTGCCTGTAGTGGTGTATGGTTACACTGTGTAACACTCTGCCTGTAGTGGTGTATGGTTACACTGTGTAACACTCTGCCTGTAGTGGTGTATGGTGACACTGTGTAACACTCTGCCTGTAGTGGTGTATGGTGACACTGTATAACACTCTGCCTGTAGTGGTGTATGGTGACACTGTGTAACACTCTGTCTGTAGAGGTGTATGGTGACACTGTGTAACACTCTGCCTGTAGTGGTGTATGGTTACACTGTGTAACACTCTGCCTGTAGTGGTGTATGGTTACACTGTGTAACACTCTGCCTGTAGTGGTGTATGGTTACACTGTATAACACTCTGCCTGTAGCTGCACTGTGTAACACTCTGCCTGTAGTGGTGTATGGTTACACTGTATAACACTCTGCCTGTAGCTGCACTGTGTAACACTCTGCCTGTAGTGGTGTATGGTTAGAGGAGGAGCAGACTCATGTGACAGCCCGGCCCCCGGTTGGATGGGAGAGGGGCGGGGAGGAAGTGACAATGTATAACACTCTGCCTGTAGTGGTGTATGGTTACACTGTGTAACACTCTGCCTGTAGTGGTGTATGGTTACACTGTATAACACTCTGCCTGTAGCTGCACTGTGTAACACTCTGCCTGTAGTGGTGTATGGTTACACTGTATAACACTCTGCCTGTAGCTGCACTGTGTAACACTCTGCCTGTAGTGGTGTATGGTTAGAGGAGGAGCAGACTCATGTGACAGCCCGGCCCCCGGTTGGATGGGAGAGGGGCGGGGAGGAAGTGACACTGTATAACACTCTGTCTGTAGTGGTGTATGGTTACACTGTGTAACACTCTGCCTGTAGTGGTGTATGGTTACACTGTATAACACTCTGCCTGTAGCTGCACTGTGTAACACTCTGCCTGTAGTGGTGTATGGTTACACTGTATAACACTCTGCCTGTAGCTGCACTGTGTAACACTCTGCCTGTAGTGGTGTATGGTTACACTGTATAACACTCTGCCTGTAGCTGCACTGTGTAACACTCTGCCTGTAGTGGTGTATGGTTACACTGTATAACACTCTGCCTGTAGCTGCACTGTGTAACACTCTGTCTGTAGTGGTGTATGGTTACACTGTGTAACACTCTGCCTGTAGTGGTGTATGGTTAGAGGAGGAGCAGACTCATGTGACAGCCCGGCCCCCGGTTGGATGGGAGAGGGGCGGGGAGGAAGTGACACTGTATAACACTCTGTCTGTAGTGGTGTATGGTTACACTGTGTAACACTCTGCCTGTAGTGGTGTATGGTTACACTGTATAACACTCTGCCTGTAGCTGCACTGTGTAACACTCTGCCTGTAGTGGTGTATGGTTACACTGTATAACACTCTGCCTGTAGCTGCACTGTGTAACACTCTGCCTGTAGTGGTGTATGGTTACACTGTATAACACTCTGCCTGTAGCTGCACTGTGTAACACTCTGCCTGTAGTGGTGTATGGTTACACTGTATAACACTCTGCCTGTAGCTGCACTGTGTAACACTCTGTCTGTAGTGGTGTATGGTTACACTGTATAACACTCTGCCTGTAGCTGCACTGTGTAACACTCTGCCTGTAGTGGTGTATGGTTACACTGTATAACACTCTGCCTGTAGCTGCACTGTGTAACACTCTGCCTGTAGTGGTGTATGGTTAGAGGAGGAGCAGACTCATGTGACAGCCCGGCCCCCGGTTGGATGGGAGAGGGGCGGGGAGGAAGTGACACTGTATAACACTCTGTCTGTAGTGGTGTATGGTTACACTGTGTAACACTCTGCCTGTAGTGGTGTATGGTTACACTGTATAACACTCTGCCTGTAGCTGCACTGTGTAACACTCTGCCTGTAGTGGTGTATGGTTACACTGTATAACACTCTGCCTGTAGCTGCACTGTGTAACACTCTGCCTGTAGTGGTGTATGGTTACACTGTATAACACTCTGCCTGTAGCTGCACTGTGTAACACTCTGCCTGTAGTGGTGTATGGTTACACTGTATAACACTCTGCCTGTAGCTGCACTGTGTAACACTCTGCCTGTAGTGGTGTATGGTTACACTGTATAACACTCTGCCTGTAGCTGCACTGTGTAACACTCTGCCTGTAGTGGTGTATGGTTACACTGTATAACACTCTGCCTGTAGCTGCACTGTGTAACACTCTGTCTGTAGTGGTGTATGGTTACACTGTGTAACACTCTGCCTGTAGTGGTGTATGGTTAGAGGAGGAGCAGACTCATGTGACAGCCCGGCCCCCGGTTGGATGGGAGAGGGGCGGGGAGGAAGTGACACTGTATAACACTCTGCCTGTAGTGGTGTATGGTTACACTGTGTAACACTCTGCCTGTAGTGGTGTATGGTTACACTGTATAACACTCTGCCTGTAGCTGCACTGTGTAACACTCTGCCTGTAGTGGTGTATGGTTACACTGTATAACACTCTGCCTGTAGCTGCACTGTGTAACACTCTGCCTGTAGTGGTGTATGGTTACACTGTATAACACTCTGCCTGTAGCTGCACTGTGTAACACTCTGCCTGTAGTGGTGTATGGTTACACTGTATAACACTCTGCCTGTAGCTGCACTGTGTAACACTCTGTCTGTAGTGGTGTATGGTTACACTGTATAACACTCTGCCTGTAGCTGCACTGTGTAACACTCTGCCTGTAGTGGTGTATGGTTACACTGTATAACACTCTGCCTGTAGCTGCACTGTGTAACACTCTGCCTGTAGTGGTGTATGGTTAGAGGAGGAGCAGACTCATGTGACAGCCCGGCCCCCGGTTGGATGGGAGAGGGGCGGGGAGGAAGTGACACTGTATAACACTCTGTCTGTAGTGGTGTATGGTTACACTGTGTAACACTCTGCCTGTAGTGGTGTATGGTTACACTGTATAACACTCTGCCTGTAGCTGCACTGTGTAACACTCTGCCTGTAGTGGTGTATGGTTACACTGTATAACACTCTGCCTGTAGCTGCACTGTGTAACACTCTGCCTGTAGTGGTGTATGGTTACACTGTATAACACTCTGCCTGTAGCTGCACTGTGTAACACTCTGCCTGTAGTGGTGTATGGTTACACTGTATAACACTCTGCCTGTAGCTGCACTGTGTAACACTCTGCCTGTAGTGGTGTATGGTTACACTGTATAACACTCTGCCTGTAGCTGCACTGTGTAACACTCTGCCTGTAGTGGTGTATGGTTACACTGTATAACACTCTGCCTGTAGCTGCACTGTGTAACACTCTGCCTGTAGTGGTGTATGGTTACACTGTATAACACTCTGCCTGTAGCTGCACTGTGTAACACTCTGCCTGTAGTGGTGTATGGTTACACTGTATAACACTCTGCCTGTAGCTGCACTGTGTAACACTCTGTCTGTAGTGGTGTATGGTTACACTGTGTAACACTCTGCCTGTAGTGGTGTATGGTTAGAGGAGGAGCAGACTCATGTGACAGCCCGGCCCCCGGTTGGATGGGAGAGGGGCGGGGAGGAAGTGACACTGTATAACACTCTGCCTGTAGTGGTGTATGGTTACACTGTGTAACACTCTGCCTGTAGTGGTGTATGGTTACACTGTATAACACTCTGCCTGTAGCTGCACTGTGTAACACTCTGCCTGTAGTGGTGTATGGTTACCACTGTATAACACTCTGCCTGTAGCTGCACTGTGTAACACTCTGCCTGTAGTGGTGTATGGTTACACTGTATAACCCTCTGCCTGTAGCTGCACTGTGTAACACTCTGCCTGTAGTGGTGTATGGTTACACTGTATAACACTCTGCCTGTAGCTGCACTGTGTAACACTCTGTCTGTAGTGGTGTATGGTTACACTGTATAACACTCTGCCTGTAGCTGCACTGTGTAACACTCTGCCTGTAGTGGTGTATGGTTACACTGTATAACACTCTGCCTGTAGCTGCACTGTGTAACACTCTGCCTGTAGTGGTGTATGGTTAGAGGAGGAGCAGACTCATGTGACAGCCCGGCCCCGGTTGGATGGGAGAGGGGCGGGGAGGAAGTGACACTGTATAACACTCTGCCTGTAGTGGTGTATGGTTACACTGTGTAACACTCTGCCTGTAGTGGTGTATGGTTACACTGTATAACACTCTGCCTGTAGCTGCACTGTGTAACACTCTGCCTGTAGTGGTGTATGGTTACACTGTATAACACTCTGCCTGTAGCTGCACTGTGTAACACTCTGCCTGTAGTGGTGTATGGTTAGAGGAGGAGCAGACTCATGTGACAGCCCGGCCCCCGGTTGGATGGGAGAGGGGCGGGGAGGAAGTGACACTGTATAACACTCTGTCTGTAGTGGTGTATGGTTACACTGTGTAACACTCTGCCTGTAGTGGTGTATGGTTACACTGTATAACACTCTGCCTGTAGCTGCACTGTGTAACACTCTGCCTGTAGTGGTGTATGGTTACACTGTATAACACTCTGCCTGTAGCTGCACTGTGTAACACTCTGCCTGTAGTGGTGTATGGTTAGAGGAGGAGCAGACTCATGTGACAGCCCGGCCCCCGGTTGGATGGGAGAGGGGCGGGGAGGAAGTGACACTGTATAACACTCTGTCTGTAGTGGTGTATGGTTACACTGTGTAACACTCTGCCTGTAGTGGTGTATGGTTACACTGTATAACACTCTGCCTGTAGCTGCACTGTGTAACACTCTGCCTGTAGTGGTGTATGGTTACACTGTATAACACTCTGCCTGTAGCTGCACTGTGTAACACTCTGCCTGTAGTGGTGTATGGTTAGAGGAGGAGCAGACTCATGTGACAGCCCGGCCCCCGGTTGGATGGGAGAGGGGCGGGGAGGAAGTGACACTGTATAACACTCTGCCTGTAGTGGTGTATGGTTACACTGTGTAACACTCTGCCTGTAGTGGTGTATGGTTACACTGTATAACACTCTGCCTGTAGCTGCACTGTGTAACACTCTGCCTGTAGTGGTGTATGGTTACACTGTATAACACTCTGCCTGTAGCTGCACTGTGTAACACTCTGCCTGTAGTGGTGTATGGTTAGAGGAGGAGCAGACTCATGTGACAGCCCGGCCCCCGGTTGGATGGGAGAGGGGCGGGGAGGAAGTGACACTGTATAACACTCTGCCTGTAGTGGTGTATGGTTACACTGTGTAACACTCTGCCTGTAGTGGTGTATGGTTACACTGTATAACACTCTGCCTGTAGCTGCACTGTGTAACACTCTGCCTGTAGTGGTGTATGGTTACACTGTATAACACTCTGCCTGTAGCTGCACTGTGTAACACTCTGCCTGTAGTGGTGTATGGTTAGAGGAGGAGCAGACTCATGTGACAGCCCGGCCCCCGGTTGGATGGGAGAGGGGCGGGGAGGAAGTGACACTGTATAACACTCTGTCTGTAGTGGTGTATGGTTACACTGTGTAACACTCTGCCTGTAGTGGTGTATGGTTACACTGTGTAACACTCTGCCTGTAGTGGTGTATGGTTACACTGTATAACACTCTGCCTGTAGCTGCACTGTGTAACACTCTGCCTGTAGTGGTGTATGGTTACACTGTATAACACTCTGCCTGTAGCTGCACTGTGTAACACTCTGCCTGTAGTGGTGTATGGTTAGAGGAGGAGCAGACTCATGTGACAGCCCGGCCCCCGGTTGGATGGGAGAGGGGCGGGGAGGAAGTGACACTGTATAACACTCTGCCTGTAGTGGTGTATGGTTACACTGTGTAACACTCTGCCTGTAGTGGTGTATGGTTACACTGTATAACACTCTGCCTGTAGCTGCACTGTGTAACACTCTGCCTGTAGTGGTGTATGGTTACACTGTATAACACTCTGCCTGTAGCTGCACTGTGTAACACTCTGCCTGTAGTGGTGTATGGTTAGAGGAGGAGCAGACTCATGTGACAGCCCGGCCCCCGGTTGGATGGGAGAGGGGCGGGGAGGAAGTGACACTGTATAACACTCTGCCTGTAGTGGTGTATGGTTACACTGTGTAACACTCTGCCTGTAGTGGTGTATGGTTACACTGTATAACACTCTGCCTGTAGCTGCACTGTGTAACACTCTGCCTGTAGTGGTGTATGGTTACACTGTATAACACTCTGCCTGTAGCTGCACTGTGTAACACTCTGCCTGTAGTGGTGTATGGTTAGAGGAGGAGCAGACTCATGTGACAGCCCGGCCCCCGGTTGGATGGGAGAGGGGCGGGAGGAAGTGACACTGTATAACACTCTGTCTGTAGTGGTGTATGGTTACACTGTGTAACACTCTGCCTGTAGTGGTGTATGGTTACACTGTGTAACACTCTGCCTGTAGTGGTGTATGGTTACACTGTGTAACACTCTGCCTGTAGTGGTGTATGGTTAGAGGAGGAGCAGACTCATGTGACAGCCCGGCCCCCGGTTGGATGGGAGAGGGGCGGGGAGGAAGTGACACTGTATAACACTCTGTCTGTAGTGGTGTATGGTTACACTGTGTAACACTCTGCCTGTAGTGGTGTATGGTTACACTGTGTAACACTCTGCCTGTAGTGGTGTATGGTTACACTGTGTAACACTCTGCCTGTAGTGGTGTATGGTTAGAGGAGGAGCAGACTCATGTGACAGCCCGGCCCCCCGGTTGGATGGGAGAGGGGCGGGGAGGAAGTGACACTGTATAACACTCTGTCTGTAGTGGTGTATGGTTACACTGTGTAACACTCTGCCTGTAGTGGTGTATGGTTACACTGTGTAACACTCTGCCTGTAGTGGTGTAATGGTTACACTGTGTAACACTCTGCCTGTAGTGGTGTATGGTTAGAGGAGGAGCAGACTCATGTGACAGCCCGGCCCCCGGTTGGATGGGAGAGGGGCGGGAGGAAGTGACACTGTATAACACTCTGCCTGTAGTGGTGTATGGTTACACTGTGTAACACTCTGCCTGTAGTGGTGTATGGTTACACTGTATAACACTCTGCCTGTAGCTGCACTGTGTAACACTCTGCCTGTAGTGGTGTATGGTTACACTGTATAACACTCTGCCTGTAGCTGCACTGTGTAACACTCTGCCTGTAGTGGTGTATGGTTAGAGGAGGAGCAGACTCATGTGACAGCCCGGCCCCCGGTTGGATGGGAGAGGGGCGGGGAGGAAGTGACACTGTATAACACTCTGTCTGTAGTGGTGTATGGTTACACTGTGTAACACTCTGCCTGTAGTGGTGTATGGTTACATTGTATAACACTCTGCCTGTAGCTGCACTGTGTAACACTCTGCCTGTAGTGGTGTATGGTTACACTGTGTAACACTCTGCCTGTAGTGGTGTATGGTTAGAGGAGGAGCAGACTCATGTGACAGCCCGGCCCCCGGTTGGATGGGAGAGGGGCGGGGAGGAAGTGACACTGTATAACACTCTGTCTGTAGTGGTGTATGGTTACACTGTATAACACTCTGCCTGTAGTGGTGTATGGTTACACTGTGTAACACTCTGCCTGTAGTGGTGTATGGTTACACTGTGTAACACTCTGCCTGTAGTGGTGTATGGTTACACTGTGTAACACTCTGCCTGTAGTGGTGTATGGTGACACTGTGTAACACTCTGCCTGTAGTGGTGTATGGTGACACTGTATAACACTCTGCCTGTAGTGGTGTATGGTGACACTGTGTAACACTCTGTCTGTAGAGGTGTATGGTTACACTGTGTAACACTCTGCCTGTAGTGGTGTATGGTTACACTGTGTAACACTCTGCCTGTAGTGGTGTATGGTTACACTGTGTAACACTCTGCCTGTAGTGGTGTATGGTTACACTGTATAACACTCTGCCTGTAGCTGCACTGTGTAACACTCTGCCTGTAGTGGTGTATGGTTACACTGTATAACACTCTGCCTGTAGCTGCACTGTGTAACACTCTGCCTGTAGTGGTGTATGGTTAGAGGAGGAGCAGACTCATGTGACAGCCCGGCCCCCGGTTGGATGGGAGAGGGGCGGGGAGGAAGTGACAATGTATAACACTCTGCCTGTAGTGGTGTATGGTTACACTGTGTAACACTCTGCCTGTAGTGGTGTATGGTTACACTGTATAACACTCTGCCTGTAGCTGCACTGTGTAACACTCTGCCTGTAGTGGTGTATGGTTACACTGTATAACACTCTGCCTGTAGCTGCACTGTGTAACACTCTGCCTGTAGTGGTGTATGGTTAGAGGAGGAGCAGACTCATGTGACAGCCCGGCCCCCGGTTGGATGGGAGAGGGGCGGGGAGGAAGTGACACTGTATAACACTCTGTCTGTAGTGGTGTATGGTTACACTGTGTAACACTCTGCCTGTAGTGGTGTATGGTTACACTGTATAACACTCTGCCTGTAGCTGCACTGTGTAACACTCTGCCTGTAGTGGTGTATGGTTACACTGTATAACACTCTGCCTGTAGCTGCACTGTGTAACACTCTGCCTGTAGTGGTGTATGGTTACACTGTATAACACTCTGCCTGTAGCTGCACTGTGTAACACTCTGCCTGTAGTGGTGTATGGTTACACTGTATAACACTCTGCCTGTAGCTGCACTGTGTAACACTCTGTCTGTAGTGGTGTATGGTTACACTGTGTAACACTCTGCCTGTAGTGGTGTATGGTTAGAGGAGGAGCAGACTCATGTGACAGCCCGGCCCCCGGTTGGATGGGAGAGGGGCGGGGAGGAAGTGACACTGTATAACACTCTGTCTGTAGTGGTGTATGGTTACACTGTGTAACACTCTGCCTGTAGTGGTGTATGGTTACACTGTATAACACTCTGCCTGTAGCTGCACTGTGTAACACTCTGCCTGTAGTGGTGTATGGTTACACTGTATAACACTCTGCCTGTAGCTGCACTGTGTAACACTCTGCCTGTAGTGGTGTATGGTTACACTGTATAACACTCTGCCTGTAGCTGCACTGTGTAACACTCTGCCTGTAGTGGTGTATGGTTACACTGTATAACACTCTGCCTGTAGCTGCACTGTGTAACACTCTGTCTGTAGTGGTGTATGGTTACACTGTATGACACTCTGCCTGTAGCTGCACTGTGTAACACTCTGCCTGTAGTGGTGTATGGTTACACTGTATAACACTCTGCCTGTAGCTGCACTGTGTAACACTCTGCCTGTAGTGGTGTATGGTTAGAGGAGGAGCAGACTCATGTGACAGCCCGGCCCCCGGTTGGATGGGAGAGGGGCGGGGAGGAAGTGACACTGTATAACACTCTGTCTGTAGTGGTGTATGGTTACACTGTGTAACACTCTGCCTGTAGTGGTGTATGGTTACACTGTATAACACTCTGCCTGTAGCTGCACTGTGTAACACTCTGCCTGTAGTGGTGTATGGTTACACTGTATAACACTCTGCCTGTAGCTGCACTGTGTAACACTCTGCCTGTAGTGGTGTATGGTTACACTGTATAACACTCTGCCTGTAGCTGCACTGTGTAACACTCTGTCTGTAGTGGTGTATGGTTACACTGTGTAACACTCTGCCTGTAGTGGTGTATGGTTAGAGGAGGAGCAGACTCATGTGACAGCCCGGCCCCCGGTTGGATGGGAGAGGGGCGGGGAGGAAGTGACACTGTATAACACTCTGCCTGTAGTGGTGTATGGTTACACTGTGTAACACTCTGCCTGTAGTGGTGTATGGTTACACTGTATAACACTCTGCCTGTAGCTGCACTGTGTAACACTCTGCCTGTAGTGGTGTATGGTTACACTGTATAACACTCTGCCTGTAGCTGCACTGTGTAACACTCTGCCTGTAGTGGTGTATGGTTACACTGTATAACACTCTGCCTGTAGCTGCACTGTGTAACACTCTGCCTGTAGTGGTGTATGGTTACACTGTATAACACTCTGCCTGTAGCTGCACTGTGTAACACTCTGTCTGTAGTGGTGTATGGTTACACTGTATAACACTCTGCCTGTAGCTGCACTGTGTAACACTCTGCCTGTAGTGGTGTATGGTTACACTGTATAACACTCTGCCTGTAGCTGCACTGTGTAACACTCTGCCTGTAGTGGTGTATGGTTAGAGGAGGAGCAGACTCATGTGACAGCCCGGCCCCCGGTTGGATGGGAGAGGGGCGGGGAGGAAGTGACACTGAATAACACTCTGTCTGTAGTGGTGTATGGTTACACTGTGTAACACTCTGCCTGTAGTGGTGTATGGTTACACTGTATAACACTCTGCCTGTAGCTGCACTGTGTAACACTCTGCCTGTAGTGGTGTATGGTTACACTGTATAACACTCTGCCTGTAGCTGCACTGTGTAACACTCTGCCTGTAGTGGTGTATGGTTACACTGTATAACACTCTGCCTGTAGCTGCACTGTGTAACACTCTGTCTGTAGTGGTGTATGGTTACACTGTGTAACACTCTGCCTGTAGTGGTGTATGGTTAGAGGAGGAGCAGACTCATGTGACAGCCCGGCCCCCGGTTGGATGGGAGAGGGGCGGGGAGGAAGTGACACTGTATAACACTCTGCCTGTAGTGGTGTATGGTTACACTGTGTAACACTCTGCCTGTAGTGGTGTATGGTTACACTGTATAACACTCTGCCTGTAGCTGCACTGTGTAACACTCTGCCTGTAGTGGTGTATGGTTACACTGTATAACACTCTGCCTGTAGCTGCACTGTGTAACACTCTGCCTGTAGTGGTGTATGGTTACACTGTATAACACTCTGCCTGTAGCTGCACTGTGTAACACTCTGCCTGTAGTGGTGTATGGTTACACTGTATAACACTCTGCCTGTAGCTGCACTGTGTAACACTCTGTCTGTAGTGGTGTATGGTTACACTGTATAACACTCTGCCTGTAGCTGCACTGTGTAACACTCTGCCTGTAGTGGTGTATGGTTACACTGTATAACACTCTGCCTGTAGCTGCACTGTGTAACACTCTGCCTGTAGTGGTGTATGGTTAGAGGAGGAGCAGACTCATGTGACAGCCCGGCCCCCGGTTGGATGGGAGAGGGGCGGGGAGGAAGTGACACTGAATAACACTCTGTCTGTAGTGGTGTATGGTTACACTGTGTAACACTCTGCCTGTAGTGGTGTATGGTTACACTGTATAACACTCTGCCTGTAGCTGCACTGTGTAACACTCTGCCTGTAGTGGTGTATGGTTACACTGTATAACACTCTGCCTGTAGCTGCACTGTGTAACACTCTGCCTGTAGTGGTGTATGGTTACACTGTATAACACTCTGCCTGTAGCTGCACTGTGTAACACTCTGCCTGTAGTGGTGTATGGTTACACTGTATAACACTCTGCCTGTAGCTGCACTGTGTAACACTCTGCCTGTAGTGGTGTATGGTTACACTGTATAACACTCTGCCTGTAGCTGCACTGTGTAACACTCTGCCTGTAGTGGTGTATGGTTACACTGTATAACACTCTGCCTGTAGCTGCACTGTGTAACACTCTGCCTGTAGTGGTGTATGGTTACACTGTATAACACTCTGCCTGTAGCTGCACTGTGTAACACTCTGTCTGTAGTGGTGTATGGTTACACTGTGTAACACTCTGCCTGTAGTGGTGTATGGTTAGAGGAGGAGCAGACTCATGTGACAGCCCGGCCCCCGGTTGGATGGGAGAGGGGCGGGGAGGAAGTGACACTGTATAACACTCTGCCTGTAGTGGTGTATGGTTACACTGTGTAACACTCTGCCTGTAGTGGTGTATGGTTACACTGTATAACACTCTGCCTGTAGCTGCACTGTGTAACACTCTGCCTGTAGTGGTGTATGGTTACACTGTATAACACTCTGCCTGTAGCTGCACTGTGTAACACTCTGCCTGTAGTGGTGTATGGTTACACTGTATAACACTCTGCCTGTAGCTGCACTGTGTAACACTCTGCCTGTAGTGGTGTATGGTTACACTGTATAACACTCTGCCTGTAGCTGCACTGTGTAACACTCTGTCTGTAGTGGTGTATGGTTACACTGTATAACACTCTGCCTGTAGCTGCACTGTGTAACACTCTGCCTGTAGTGGTGTATGGTTACACTGTATAACACTCTGCCTGTAGCTGCACTGTGTAACACTCTGCCTGTAGTGGTGTATGGTTAGAGGAGGAGCAGACTCATGTGACAGCCCGGCCCCCGGTTGGATGGGAGAGGGGCGGGGAGGAAGTGACACTGTATAACACTCTGCCTGTAGTGGTGTATGGTGACACTGTGTAACACTCTGTCTGTAGAGGTGTATGGTTACACTGTGTAACACTCTGCCTGTAGTGGTGTATGGTTACACTGTGTAACACTCTGCCTGTAGTGGTGTATGGTTACACTGTGTAACACTCTGCCTGTAGTGGTGTATGGTTACACTGTATAACACTCTGCCTGTAGCTGCACTGTGTAACACTCTGCCTGTAGTGGTGTATGGTTACACTGTATAACACTCTGCCTGTAGCTGCACTGTGTAACACTCTGCCTGTAGTGGTGTATGGTTAGAGGAGGAGCAGACTCATGTGACAGCCCGGCCCCCGGTTGGATGGGAGAGGGGCGGGGAGGAAGTGACAATGTATAACACTCTGCCTGTAGTGGTGTATGGTTACACTGTGTAACACTCTGCCTGTAGTGGTGTATGGTTACACTGTATAACACTCTGCCTGTAGCTGCACTGTGTAACACTCTGCCTGTAGTGGTGTATGGTTACACTGTATAACACTCTGCCTGTAGCTGCACTGTGTAACACTCTGCCTGTAGTGGTGTATGGTTAGAGGAGGAGCAGACTCATGTGACAGCCCGGCCCCCGGTTGGATGGGAGAGGGGCGGGGAGGAAGTGACACTGTATAACACTCTGTCTGTAGTGGTGTATGGTTACACTGTGTAACACTCTGCCTGTAGTGGTGTATGGTTACACTGTATAACACTCTGCCTGTAGCTGCACTGTGTAACACTCTGCCTGTAGTGGTGTATGGTTACACTGTATAACACTTTGCCTGTAGCTGCACTGTGTAACACTCTGCCTGTAGTGGTGTATGGTTACACTGTATAACACTCTGCCTGTAGCTGCACTGTGTAACACTCTGCCTGTAGTGGTGTATGGTTACACTGTATAACACTCTGCCTGTAGCTGCACTGTGTAACACTCTGTCTGTAGTGGTGTATGGTTACACTGTGTAACACTCTGCCTGTAGTGGTGTATGGTTAGAGGAGGAGCAGACTCATGTGACAGCCCGGCCCCCGGTTGGATGGGAGAGGGGCGGGGAGGAAGTGACACTGTATAACACTCTGTCTGTAGTGGTGTATGGTTACACTGTGTAACACTCTGCCTGTAGTGGTGTATGGTTACACTGTATAACACTCTGCCTGTAGCTGCACTGTGTAACACTCTGCCTGTAGTGGTGTATGGTTACACTGTATAACACTCTGCCTGTAGCTGCACTGTGTAACACTCTGCCTGTAGTGGTGTATGGTTACACTGTATAACACTCTGCCTGTAGCTGCACTGTGTAACACTCTGCCTGTAGTGGTGTATGGTTACACTGTATAACACTCTGCCTGTAGCTGCACTGTGTAACACTCTGTCTGTAGTGGTGTATGGTTACACTGTATAACACTCTGCCTGTAGCTGCACTGTGTAACACTCTGCCTGTAGTGGTGTATGGTTACACTGTATAACACTCTGCCTGTAGCTGCACTGTGTAACACTCTGCCTGTAGTGGTGTATGGTTAGAGGAGGAGCAGACTCATGTGACAGCCCGGCCCCCGGTTGGATGGGAGAGGGGCGGGGAGGAAGTGACACTGTATAACACTCTGTCTGTAGTGGTGTATGGTTACACTGTGTAACACTCTGCCTGTAGTGGTGTATGGTTACACTGTATAACACTCTGCCTGTAGCTGCACTGTGTAACACTCTGCCTGTAGTGGTGTATGGTTACACTGTATAACACTCTGCCTGTAGCTGCACTGTGTAACACTCTGCCTGTAGTGGTGTATGGTTACACTGTATAACACTCTGCCTGTAGCTGCACTGTGTAACACTCTGCCTGTAGTGGTGTATGGTTACACTGTATAACACTCTGCCTGTAGCTGCACTGTGTAACACTCTGTCTGTAGTGGTGTATGGTTACACTGTGTAACACTCTGCCTGTAGTGGTGTATGGTTAGAGGAGGAGCAGACTCATGTGACAGCCCGGCCCCCGGTTGGATGGGAGAGGGGCGGGGAGGAAGTGACACTGTATAACACTCTGCCTGTAGTGGTGTATGGTTACACTGTGTAACACTCTGCCTGTAGTGGTGTATGGTTACACTGTATAACACTCTGCCTGTAGCTGCACTGTGTAACACTCTGCCTGTAGTGGTGTATGGTTACACTGTATAACACTCTGCCTGTAGCTGCACTGTGTAACACTCTGCCTGTAGTGGTGTATGGTTACACTGTATAACACTCTGCCTGTAGCTGCACTGTGTAACACTCTGCCTGTAGTGGTGTATGGTTACACTGTATAACACTCTGCCTGTAGCTGCACTGTGTAACACTCTGTCTGTAGTGGTGTATGGTTACACTGTATAACACTCTGCCTGTAGCTGCACTGTGTAACACTCTGCCTGTAGTGGTGTATGGTTACACTGTATAACACTCTGCCTGTAGCTGCACTGTGTAACACTCTGCCTGTAGTGGTGTATGGTTAGAGGAGGAGCAGACTCATGTGACAGCCCGGCCCCCGGTTGGATGGGAGAGGGGCGGGGAGGAAGTGACACTGTATAACACTCTGTCTGTAGTGGTGTATGGTTACACTGTGTAACACTCTGCCTGTAGTGGTGTATGGTTACACTGTATAACACTCTGCCTGTAGCTGCACTGTGTAACACTCTGCCTGTAGTGGTGTATGGTTACACTGTATAACACTCTGCCTGTAGCTGCACTGTGTAACACTCTGCCTGTAGTGGTGTATGGTTACACTGTATAACACTCTGCCTGTAGCTGCACTGTGTAACACTCTGCCTGTAGTGGTGTATGGTTACACTGTATAACACTCTGCCTGTAGCTGCACTGTGTAACACTCTGCCTGTAGTGGTGTATGGTTACACTGTATAACACTCTGCCTGTAGCTGCACTGTGTAACACTCTGCCTGTAGTGGTGTATGGTTACACTGTATAACACTCTGCCTGTAGCTGCACTGTGTAACACTCTGCCTGTAGTGGTGTATGGTTACACTGTATAACACTCTGCCTGTAGCTGCACTGTGTAACACTCTGTCTGTAGTGGTGTATGGTTACACTGTGTAACACTCTGCCTGTAGTGGTGTATGGTTAGAGGAGGAGCAGACTCATGTGACAGCCCGGCCCCCGGTTGGATGGGAGAGGGGCGGGGAGGAAGTGACACTGTATAACACTCTGCCTGTAGTGGTGTATGGTTACACTGTGTAACACTCTGCCTGTAGTGGTGTATGGTTACACTGTATAACACTCTGCCTGTAGCTGCACTGTGTAACACTCTGCCTGTAGTGGTGTATGGTTACACTGTATAACACTCTGCCTGTAGCTGCACTGTGTAACACTCTGCCTGTAGTGGTGTATGGTTACACTGTATAACACTCTGCCTGTAGCTGCACTGTGTAACACTCTGCCTGTAGTGGTGTATGGTTACACTGTATAACACTCTGCCTGTAGCTGCACTGTGTAACACTCTGTCTGTAGTGGTGTATGGTTACACTGTATAACACTCTGCCTGTAGCTGCACTGTGTAACACTCTGCCTGTAGTGGTGTATGGTTACACTGTATAACACTCTGCCTGTAGCTGCACTGTGTAACACTCTGCCTGTAGTGGTGTATGGTTAGAGGAGGAGCAGACTCATGTGACAGCCCGGCCCCCGGTTGGATGGGAGAGGGGCGGGGAGGAAGTGACACTGTATAACACTCTGCCTGTAGTGGTGTATGGTTACACTGTGTAACACTCTGCCTGTAGTGGTGTATGGTTACACTGTATAACACTCTGCCTGTAGCTGCACTGTGTAACACTCTGCCTGTAGTGGTGTATGGTTACACTGTATAACACTCTGCCTGTAGCTGCACTGTGTAACACTCTGCCTGTAGTGGTGTATGGTTAGAGGAGGAGCAGACTCATGTGACAGCCCGGCCCCCGGTTGGATGGGAGAGGGGCGGGGAGGAAGTGACACTGTATAACACTCTGTCTGTAGTGGTGTATGGTTACACTGTGTAACACTCTGCCTGTAGTGGTGTATGGTTACACTGTATAACACTCTGCCTGTAGCTGCACTGTGTAACACTCTGCCTGTAGTGGTGTATGGTTACACTGTATAACACTCTGCCTGTAGCTGCACTGTGTAACACTCTGCCTGTAGTGGTGTATGGTTACACTGTATAACACTCTGCCTGTAGCTGCACTGTGTAACACTCTGCCTGTAGTGGTGTATGGTTACACTGTATAACACTCTGCCTGTAGCTGCACTGTGTAACACTCTGCCTGTAGTGGTGTATGGTTACACTGTATAACACTCTGCCTGTAGCTGCACTGTGTAACACTCTGCCTGTAGTGGTGTATGGTTACACTGTATAACACTCTGCCTGTAGCTGCACTGTGTAACACTCTGTCTGTAGTGGTGTATGGTTACACTGTATAACACTCTGCCTGTAGCTGCACTGTGTAACACTCTGCCTGTAGTGGTGTATGGTTACACTGTATAACACTCTGCCTGTAGCTGCACTGTGTAACACTCTGCCTGTAGTGGTGTATGGTTAGAGGAGGAGCAGACTCATGTGACAGCCCGGCCCCCGGTTGGATGGGAGAGGGGCGGGGAGGAAGTGACACTGTATAACACTCTGCCTGTAGTGGTGTATGGTTACACTGTGTAACACTCTGCCTGTAGTGGTGTATGGTTACACTGTATAACACTCTGCCTGTAGCTGCACTGTGTAACACTCTGCCTGTAGTGGTGTATGGTTACACTGTATAACACTCTGCCTGTAGCTGCACTGTGTAACACTCTGCCTGTAGTGGTGTATGGTTAGAGGAGGAGCAGACTCATGTGACAGCCCGGCCCCCGGTTGGATGGGAGAGGGGCGGGGAGGAAGTGACACTGTATAACACTCTGTCTGTAGTGGTGTATGGTTACACTGTGTAACACTCTGCCTGTAGTGGTGTATGGTTACACTGTATAACACTCTGCCTGTAGCTGCACTGTGTAACACTCTGCCTGTAGTGGTGTATGGTTACACTGTATAACACTCTGCCTGTAGCTGCACTGTGTAACACTCTGCCTGTAGTGGTGTATGGTTACACTGTATAACACTCTGCCTGTAGCTGCACTGTGTAACACTCTGCCTGTAGTGGTGTATGGTTACACTGTATAACACTCTGCCTGTAGCTGCACTGTGTAACACTCTGCCTGTAGTGGTGTATGGTTACACTGTATAACACTCTGCCTGTAGCTGCACTGTGTAACACTCTGCCTGTAGTGGTGTATGGTTACACTGTATAACACTCTGCCTGTAGCTGCACTGTGTAACACTCTGCCTGTAGTGGTGTATGGTTAGAGGAGGAGCAGACTCATGTGACAGCCCGGCCCCCGGTTGGATGGGAGAGGGGCGGGGAGGAAGTGACACTGTATAACACTCTGCCTGTAGTGGTGTATGGTTACACTGTGTAACACTCTGCCTGTAGTGGTGTATGGTTACACTGTATAACACTCTGCCTGTAGCTGCACTGTGTAACACTCTGCCTGTAGTGGTGTATGGTTACACTGTATAACACTCTGCCTGTAGCTGCACTGTGTAACACTCTGCCTGTAGTGGTGTATGGTTAGAGGAGGAGCAGACTCATGTGACAGCCTGGCCCCCGGTTGGATGGGAGAGGGGCGGGGAGGAAGTGACACTGTATAACACTCTGCCTGTAGTGGTGTATGGTTACACTGTGTAACACTCTGCCTGTAGTGGTGTATGGTTACACTGTATAACACTCTGCCTGTAGCTGCACTGTGTAACACTCTGCCTGTAGTGGTGTATGGTTACACTGTATAACACTCTGCCTGTAGCTGCACTGTGTAACACTCTGCCTGTAGTGGTGTATGGTTACACTGTATAACACTCTGCCTGTAGCTGCACTGTGTAACACTCTGCCTGTAGTGGTGTATGGTTACACTGTATAACACTCTGCCTGTAGCTGCACTGTGTAACACTCTGTCTGTAGTGGTGTATGGTTACACTGTATAACACTCTGCCTGTAGCTGCACTGTGTAACACTCTGCCTGTAGTGGTGTATGGTTACACTGTATAACACTCTGCCTGTAGCTGCACTGTGTAACACTCTGCCTGTAGTGGTGTATGGTTAGAGGAGGAGCAGACTCATGTGACAGCCCGGCCCCCGGTTGGATGGGAGAGGGGCGGGGAGGAAGTGACACTGTATAACACTCTGTCTGTAGTGGTGTATGGTTACACTGTGTAACACTCTGCCTGTAGTGGTGTATGGTTACACTGTATAACACTCTGCCTGTAGCTGCACTGTGTAACACTCTGCCTGTAGTGGTGTATGGTTACACTGTATAACACTCTGCCTGTAGCTGCACTGTGTAACACTCTGCCTGTAGTGGTGTATGGTTACACTGTATAACACTCTGCCTGTAGCTGCACTGTGTAACACTCTGCCTGTAGTGGTGTATGGTTACACTGTATAACACTCTGCCTGTAGCTGCACTGTGTAACACTCTGCCTGTAGTGGTGTATGGTTACACTGTATAACACTCTGCCTGTAGCTGCACTGTGTAACACTCTGCCTGTAGTGGTGTATGGTTACACTGTATAACACTCTGCCTGTAGCTGCACTGTGTAACACTCTGCCTGTAGTGGTGTATGGTTAGAGGAGGAGCAGACTCATGTGACAGCCCGGCCCCCGGTTGGATGGGAGAGGGGCGGGGAGGAAGTGACACTGTATAACACTCTGCCTGTAGTGGTGTATGGTTACACTGTGTAACACTCTGCCTGTAGTGGTGTATGGTTACACTGTATAACACTCTGCCTGTAGCTGCACTGTGTAACACTCTGCCTGTAGTGGTGTATGGTTACACTGTATAACACTCTGCCTGTAGCTGCACTGTGTAACACTCTGTCTGTAGTGGTGTATGGTTACACTGTGTAACACTCTGCCTGTAGTGGTGTATGGTTAGAGGAGGAGCAGACTCATGTGACAGCCCGGCCCCCGGTTGGATGGGAGAGGGGCGGGGAGGAAGTGACACTGTATAACACTCTGCCTGTAGTGGTGTATGGTTACACTGTGTAACACTCTGCCTGTAGTGGTGTATGGTTACACTGTATAACACTCTGCCTGTAGCTGCACTGTGTAACACTCTGCCTGTAGTGGTGTATGGTTAGAGGAGGAGCAGACTCATGTGACAGCCCGGCCCCCGGTTGGATGGGAGAGGGGCGGGGAGGAAGTGACACTGTATAACACTCTGCCTGTAGTGGTGTATGGTTACACTGTGTAACACTCTGCCTGTAGTGGTGTATGGTTACACTGTATAACACTCTGCCTGTAGCTGCACTGTGTAACACTCTGCCTGTAGTGGTGTATGGTTACACTGTATAACACTCTGCCTGTAGCTGCACTGTGTAACACTCTGCCTGTAGTGGTGTATGGTTACACTGTATAACACTCTGCCTGTAGCTGCACTGTGTAACACTCTGCCTGTAGTGGTGTATGGTTACACTGTATAACACTCTGCCTGTAGCTGCACTGTGTAACACTCTGCCTGTAGTGGTGTATGGTTAGAGGAGGAGCAGACTCATGTGACAGCCCGGCCCCCGGTTGGATGGGAGAGGGGCGGGGAGGAAGTGACACTGTATAACACTCTGCCTGTAGTGGTGTATGGTTACACTGTGTAACACTCTGCCTGTAGTGGTGTATGGTTACACTGTATAACACTCTGCCTGTAGCTGCACTGTGTAACACTCTGCCTGTAGTGGTGTATGGTTACACTGTATAACACTCTGCCTGTAGCTGCACTGTGTAACACTCTGTCTGTAGTGGTGTATGGTTACACTGTGTAACACTCTGCCTGTAGTGGTGTATGGTTAGAGGAGGAGCAGACTCATGTGACAGCCCGGCCCCCGGTTGGATGGGAGAGGGGCGGGGAGGAAGTGACACTGTATAACACTCTGCCTGTAGTGGTGTATGGTTACACTGTGTAACACTCTGCCTGTAGTGGTGTATGGTTACACTGTATAACACTCTGCCTGTAGCTGCACTGTGTAACACTCTGCCTGTAGTGGTGTATGGTTACACTGTATAACACTCTGCCTGTAGCTGCACTGTGTAACACTCTGCCTGTAGTGGTGTATGGTTACACTGTATAACACTCTGCCTGTAGCTGCACTGTGTAACACTCTGCCTGTAGTGGTGTATGGTTAGAGGAGGAGCAGACTCATGTGACAGCCCGGCCCCCGGTTGGATGGGAGAGGGGCGGGGAGGAAGTGACACTGTATAACACTCTGCCTGTAGTGGTGTATGGTTACACTGTGTAACACTCTGCCTGTAGTGGTGTATGGTTACACTGTATAACACTCTGCCTGTAGCTGCACTGTGTAACACTCTGCCTGTAGTGGTGTATGGTTAGAGGAGGAGCAGACTCATGTGACAGCCCGGCCCCCGGTTGGATGGGAGAGGGGCGGGGAGGAAGTGACACTGTATAACACTCTGCCTGTAGTGGTATATGGTTACACTGTGTAACACTCTGCCTGTAGTGGTGTATGGTTACACTGTATAACACTCTGCCTGTAGCTGCACTGTGTAACACTCTGCCTGTAGTGGTGTATGGTTACACTGTATAACACTCTGCCTGTAGCTGCACTGTGTAACACTCTGCCTGTAGTGGTGTATGGTTACACTGTATAACACTCTGCCTGTAGCTGCACTGTGTAACACTCTGCCTGTAGTGGTGTATGGTTACACTGTATAACACTCTGCCTGTAGCTGCACTGTGTAACACTCTGTCTGTAGTGGTGTATGGTTACACTGTATAACACTCTGCCTGTAGCTGCACTGTGTAACACTCTGCCTGTAGTGGTGTATGGTTACACTGTATAACACTCTGCCTGTAGCTGCACTGTGTAACACTCTGCCTGTAGTGGTGTATGGTTAGAGGAGGAGCAGACTCATGTGACAGCCCGGCCCCCGGTTGGATGGGAGAGGGGCGGGGAGGAAGTGACACTGTATAACACTCTGTCTGTAGTGGTGTATGGTTACACTGTGTAACACTCTGCCTGTAGTGGTGTATGGTTACACTGTATAACACTCTGCCTGTAGCTGCACTGTGTAACACTCTGCCTGTAGTGGTGTATGGTTACACTGTATAACACTCTGCCTGTAGCTGCACTGTGTAACACTCTGCCTGTAGTGGTGTATGGTTACACTGTATAACACTCTGCCTGTAGCTGCACTGTGTAACACTCTGCCTGTAGTGGTGTATGGTTACACTGTATAACACTCTGCCTGTAGCTGCACTGTGTAACACTCTGCCTGTAGTGGTGTATGGTTACACTGTATAACACTCTGCCTGTAGCTGCACTGTGTAACACTCTGCCTGTAGTGGTGTATGGTTACACTGTATAACACTCTGCCTGTAGCTGCACTGTGTAACACTCTGCCTGTAGTGGTGTATGGTTAGAGGAGGAGCAGACTCATGTGACAGCCCGGCCCCCGGTTGGATGGGAGAGGGGCGGGGAGGAAGTGACACTGTATAACACTCTGCCTGTAGTGGTGTATGGTTACACTGTGTAACACTCTGCCTGTAGTGGTGTATGGTTACACTGTATAACACTCTGCCTGTAGCTGCACTGTGTAACACTCTGCCTGTAGTGGTGTATGGTTACACTGTATAACACTCTGCCTGTAGCTGCACTGTGTAACACTCTGTCTGTAGTGGTGTATGGTTACACTGTGTAACACTCTGCCTGTAGTGGTGTATGGTTAGAGGAGGAGCAGACTCATGTGACAGCCCGGCCCCCGGTTGGATGGGAGAGGGGCGGGGAGGAAGTGACACTGTATAACACTCTGCCTGTAGTGGTGTATGGTTACACTGTGTAACACTCTGCCTGTAGTGGTGTATGGTTACACTGTATAACACTCTGCCTGTAGCTGCACTGTGTAACACTCTGCCTGTAGTGGTGTATGGTTAGAGGAGGAGCAGACTCATGTGACAGCCCGGCCCCCGGTTGGATGGGAGAGGGGCGGGGAGGAAGTGACACTGTATAACACTCTGCCTGTAGTGGTGTATGGTTACACTGTGTAACACTCTGCCTGTAGTGGTGTATGGTTACACTGTATAACACTCTGCCTGTAGCTGCACTGTGTAACACTCTGCCTGTAGTGGTGTATGGTTACACTGTATAACACTCTGCCTGTAGCTGCACTGTGTAACACTCTGCCTGTAGTGGTGTATGGTTACACTGTATAACACTCTGCCTGTAGCTGCACTGTGTAACACTCTGCCTGTAGTGGTGTATGGTTACACTGTATAACACTCTGCCTGTAGCTGCACTGTGTAACACTCTGCCTGTAGTGGTGTATGGTTAGAGGAGGAGCAGACTCATGTGACAGCCCGGCCCCCGGTTGGATGGGAGAGGGGCGGGGAGGAAGTGACACTGTATAACACTCTGCCTGTAGTGGTGTATGGTTACACTGTGTAACACTCTGCCTGTAGTGGTGTATGGTTACACTGTATAACACTCTGCCTGTAGCTGCACTGTGTAACACTCTGCCTGTAGTGGTGTATGGTTACACTGTATAACACTCTGCCTGTAGCTGCACTGTGTAACACTCTGTCTGTAGTGGTGTATGGTTACACTGTGTAACACTCTGCCTGTAGTGGTGTATGGTTAGAGGAGGAGCAGACTCATGTGACAGCCCGGCCCCCGGTTGGATGGGAGAGGGGCGGGGAGGAAGTGACACTGTATAACACTCTGCCTGTAGTGGTGTATGGTTACACTGTGTAACACTCTGCCTGTAGTGGTGTATGGTTACACTGTATAACACTCTGCCTGTAGCTGCACTGTGTAACACTCTGCCTGTAGTGGTGTATGGTTACACTGTATAACACTCTGCCTGTAGCTGCACTGTGTAACACTCTGCCTGTAGTGGTGTATGGTTACACTTTATAACACTCTGCCTGTAGCTGCACTGTGTAACACTCTGCCTGTAGTGGTGTATGGTTAGAGGAGGAGCAGACTCATGTGACAGCCCGGCCCCCGGTTGGATGGGAGAGGGGCGGGGAGGAAGTGACACTGTATAACACTCTGCCTGTAGTGGTGTATGGTTACACTGTGTAACACTCTGCCTGTAGTGGTGTATGGTTACACTGTATAACACTCTGCCTGTAGCTGCACTGTGTAACACTCTGCCTGTAGTGGTGTATGGTTAGAGGAGGAGCAGACTCATGTGACAGCCCGGCCCCCGGTTGGATGGGAGAGGGGCGGGGAGGAAGTGACACTGTATAACACTCTGCCTGTAGTGGTATATGGTTACACTGTGTAACACTCTGCCTGTAGTGGTGTATGGTTACACTGTATAACACTCTGCCTGTAGCTGCACTGTGTAACACTCTGCCTGTAGTGGTGTATGGTTACACTGTATAACACTCTGCCTGTAGCTGCACTGTGTAACACTCTGCCTGTAGTGGTGTATGGTTACACTGTATAACACTCTGCCTGTAGCTGCACTGTGTAACACTCTGCCTGTAGTGGTGTATGGTTACACTGTATAACACTCTGCCTGTAGCTGCACTGTGTAACACTCTGCCTGTAGTGGTGTATGGTTACACTGTATAACACTCTGCCTGTAGCTGCACTGTGTAACACTCTGCCTGTAGTGGTGTATGGTTACACTGTATAACACTCTGCCTGTAGCTGCACTGTGTAACACTCTGCCTGTAGTGGTGTATGGTTAGAGGAGGAGCAGACTCATGTGACAGCCCGGCCCCCGGTTGGATGGGAGAGGGGCGGGGAGGAAGTGACACTGTATAACACTCTGTCTGTAGTGGTGTATGGTTACACTGTGTAACACTCTGCCTGTAGCTGCACTGTGTAACACTCTGCCTGTAGTGGTGTATGGTTAGAGGAGGAGCAGACTCATGTGACAGCCCGGCCCCCGGTTGGATGGGAGAGGGGCGGGGAGGAAGTGACACTGTATAACACTCTGTCTGTAGTGGTGTATGGTTACACTGTGTAACACTCTGCCTGTAGTGGTGTATGGTTACACTGTGTAACACTCTGCCTGTAGTGGTGTATGGTTAGAGGAGGAGCAGACTCATGTGACAGCCCGGCCCCCGGTTGGATGGGAGAGGGGCGGGGAGGAAGTGACTCTTCTGTCTCATTATTACTAACCAGCAGCTGCAACATGTCCTCCAGGAACCCGGGCTCAGAGCTGGGTGAGTGTATATGAGAGATGAGCTGTGTATATAGGGCTGAGCTGTGTATAGAGATGAGCTGTGTATAGGGCTGAGCTGTGTATATAGAGATGAGCTGTGTATATAGGGCTGTGCTGTGTATATGAGAGATGAGCTGTGTATATAGGGCTGAGCTGTGTATAGAGATGAGCTGTGTATAGGGCTGAGCTGTGTATATAGAGATGAGCTGTGTATAGGGATGAGCTGTGTATATAGGGCTGAGCTGTGTATATGAGAGATGAGCTGTGTATATGAGAGATGAGCTGTGTATAGGGCTGAGCTGTGTATATGAGAGATGAGCTGTGTATATAGGGCTGAGCTGTGTATATAGAGATGAGCTGTATATAGGGCTGTGCTGTGTATATAGGGCTGAGCTGTATATAGAGATGAGCTGTGTATATAGGGCTGAGCTGTGTATAGAGATGAGCTGTGTATATAGGGCTGAGCTGTGTATATAGAGATGAGCTGTATATAGGGCTGTGCTGTGTATATAGGGCTGAGCTGTATATAGAGATGAGCTGTGTATATAGGGCTGAGCTGTGTATATGAGAGATGAGCTGTGTATAGGGCTGAGCTGTGTATATGAGAGATGAGCTGTGTATAGGGATGAGCTGTGTATATAGGGCTGAGCTGTGTATATAGGGCTGAGCTGTGTATATATAGGGCTGAGCTGTGTATATATAGGGCTGAGCTGTATATAGGGCTGAGCTGTGTATATGAGAGATGAGCTGTGTATAGAGATGAGCTGTGTATAGAGATGAGCTGTGTATAGAGATGAGCTGTATATGAGAGATGAGCTGTATATGAGAGATGAGCTGTATATGAGAGATGAGCTGTGTATATGAGAGATGAGCTGTGTATAGGGCTGAGCTGTGTATATGAGATGAGCTGTGTATATGAGATGAGCTGTGTATATGAGATGAGCTGTGTATATAGGGCTGAGCTGTGTATATAGGGCTGAGCTGTGTATATAGGTCTGAGCTGTGTATAGGTCTGAGCTGTGTATATGAGAGATGAGCTGTGTATAGGGCTGAGCTGTATATAGGGCTGAGCTGTGTATATAGGGCTGAGCTGTGTATAGGGCTGAGCTGTGTATATGAGAGATGAGCTGTGTATATAGGGCTGAGCTGTGTATATATAGGGCTGAGCTGTGTATATAGGGCTGAGCTGTATATAGGGCTGAGCTGTGTATATAGAGATGAGCTGTGTATATACGGCTGAGCTGTGTATATGAGAGATGAGCTGTGTATAGGGCTGTGCTGTGTATATATAGGGCTGAGCTGTATATAGGGCTGTGCTGTGTATATAGGGCTGTGCTGTGTATATGAGAGATGAGCTGTGTATATGAGAGATGAGCTGTATATATATAGGGCTGAGCTGTGTATATATAGGGCTGAGCTGTGTATATATAGGGCTGAGCTGTGTATATAGGGCTGAGCTGTGTATATAGGGCTGAGCTGTGTATATAGGGCTGAGCTGTATATAGGGCTGAGCTGTGTATATGAGAGATGAGCTGTATATATATAGGGCTGAGCTGTGTATATATAGGGCTGAGCTGTATATAGGGCTGAGCTGTATATAGGGCTGAGCTGTGTATATGAGAGATGAGCTGTGTATATGAGAGATGAGCTGTGTATATAGGGCTGAGCTGTGTATATAGGGCTGAGCTGTATATAGGGCTGAGCTGTGTATATGAGAGATGAGCTGTGTATATGAGATGAGCTGTGTATATAGGGCTGAGCTGTGTATAGGGCTGAGCTGTGTATATAGGGCTGTGCTGTGTATATGAGATGAGCTGTGTATATAGGGCTGAGCTGTGTATATAGGGCTGAGCTGTGTATATAGGGCTGAGCTGTATATTGGGCTGAGCTGTGTATATATAGGGCTGTGCTGTGTATATTAGATGAGCTGTGTATAGAGCTGAGCTGTGTATATAGGGCTGAGCTGTGTATATAGGGCTGAGCTGTGTATATAGGGCTGAGCTGTGTATATAGGGCTGAGCTGTGTATATAGGGCTGAGCTGTGTATATAGGGCTGAGCTGTGTATATAGGGCTGAGCTGTGTATATATAGGGCTGAGCTGTATATAGGGCTGAGCTGTGTATATAGGGCTGAGCTGTGTATATGAGAGATGAGCTGTGTATAGGGCTGAGCTGTGTGTATAGGGCTGAGCTGTATATAGGGCTGAGCTGTATATAGGGCTGAGCTGTGTATATAGGGCTGAGCTGTGTATATAGGGCTGAGCTGTGTATATAGGGCTGAGCTGTGTATATGAGAGATGAGCTGTATATAGGGCTGAGCTGTATATAGGGCTGAGCTGTGTATATAGGGCTGAGCTGTGTATATAGGGCTGAGCTGTGTATATGAGAGATGAGCTGTATATATAGGGCTGAGCTGTGTATATAGGGCTGAGCTGTGTATATGAGAGATGAGCTGTGTATATGAGAGATGAGCTGTGTATATATAGGGCTGAGCTGTGTATATAGGGCTGAGCTGTGTATATATAGGGCTGAGCTGTGTATATGAGAGATGAGCTGTGTATATGAGAGATGAGCTGTATATTTGAGAGATGAGCTGTGTATAGGGCTGAGCTGTGTATAGGGCTGAGCTGTGTATATGAGAGATGAGGTGTGTATAGGGCTGAGCTGTGTATATAGGGCTGAGCTGTATATATGAGAGATGAGCTGTGTATATAGGGCTGAGCTGTGTATATGAGAGATGAGCTGTGTATATAGGGCTGAGCTGTGTATATGAGAGATGAGCTGTGTATATAGGGCTGAGCTGTGTATATAGGGCTGAGCTGTGTATATAGGCCTGAGCTGTGTATAGGGCTGAGCTGTGTATATGAGAGATGAACTGTATATATGAGAGATGAGCTGTGTATAGGGCTGAGCTGTGTATATGAGAGATGAGCTGTGTATATAGGGCTGAGCTGTGTATATAGGGCTGAGCTGTGTATAGGGCTGAGCTGTGTATATAGGGCTGAGCTGTGTATATATAGGGCTGAGCTGTGTATAGGGCTGAGCTGTGTATATGAGATGAGCTGTGTATATGAGATGAGCTGTATATAGGGCTGAGCTGTGTATATAGGGCTGAGCTGTGTATAGGGCTGTGCTGTGTATATAGGGCTGAGCTGTGTATATAGGGCTGAGCTGTGTATAGGGCTGAGCTGTGTATATGAGATGAGCTGTGTATATGAGATGAGCTGTGTATATAGGGCTGAGCTGTGTATATGAGAGATGAGCTGTATATAGGGCTGAGCTTTGTATATAGGGCTGAGCTGTGTATATAGGGCTGAGCTGTGTATATAGAGATGAGCTGTGTATAGGGCTGAGCTGTGTATATGAGAGATGAGCTGTGTATAGGGCTGAGCTGTATATAGGGCTGAGCTGTGTATATAGGGCTGAGCTGTGTATATGAGAGATGAGCTGTGTATATAGGGCTGAGCTGTGTATATAGGGCTGAGCTGTGTATATAGGGCTGAGCTGTGTATATAGGGCTGAGCTGTGTATATAGGGCTGAGCTGTGTATATGAGAGATGAGCTGTGTATATAGGGCTGAGCTGTGTATATGAGAGATGAGCTGTGTATATAGGGCTGAGCTGTATATGAGAGATGAGCTGTGTATATGAGAGATGAGCTGTGTATATGAGAGATGAGCTGTGTATATAGGGCTGAGCTGTGTATATAGGGCTGAGCTGTATATAGGGCTGAGCTGTGTATATGAGAGATGAGCTGTGTATAGGGCTGAGCTGTGTATATAGGGCTGAGCTGTGTATATAGGGCTGAGCTGTGTATATAGGGCTGAGCTGTGTATATAGGGCTGAGCTGTATATAGGGCTGAGCTGTGTATATAGGGCTGAGCTGTGTATATAGGGCTGAGCTGTGTATATGAGAGATGAGCTGTGTATATATAGGGCTGAGCTGTGTATATAGGGCTGAGCTGTATATAGGGCTGAGCTGTGTATATAGGGCTGAGCTGTGTATAGGGCTGAGCTGTGTATATATAGGTCTGAGCTGTATATAGGGCTGAGCTGTATATAGGGCTGAGCTGTGTATATAGGGCTGAGCTGTGTATATAGGGCTGAGCTGTGTATAGGGCTGAGCTGTGTATATATAGGGCTGAGCTGTATATAGGGCTGAGCTGTATATAGGGCTGAGCTGTATATAGGGCTGAGCTGTGTATATAGGGCTGAGCTGTGTATATAGGGCTGAGCTGTGTATAGGGCTGAGCTGTGTATATAGGGCTGAGCTGTGTATATAGGGCTGAGCTGTATATAGGGCTGAGCTGTGTATATAGGGCTGAGCTGTATATAGGGCTGAGCTGTATATAGGGCTGAGCTGTATATAGGGCTGAGCTGTATATAGGGCTGAGCTGTGTATATAGGGCTGAGCTGTATATAGGGCTGAGCTGTGTATATAGGGCTGAGCTGTATATAGGGCTGAGCTGTGTATATAGGGCTGAGCTGTGTATATAGGGCTGAGCTGTGTATAGGGCTGAGCTGTGTATATGAGAGATGAGCTGTGTATATGAGAGATGAGCTGTGTATATGAGAGATGAGCTGTGTATATAGGGCTGAGCTGTGTATATAGGGCTGAGCTGTGTATATGAGAGATGAGCTGTGTATATAGGGCTGAGCTGTGTATATAGGGCTGAGCTGTGTATAGGGCTGAGCTGTGTATATAGGGCTGAGCTGTATATAGGGCTGAGCTGTGTATATAGGGCTGAGCTGTGTATATAGGGCTGAGCTGTGTATATAGGGCTGAGCTGTGTATATATAGGGCTGAGCTGTGTATATATAGGGCTGAGCTGTGTATATAGGGCTGAGCTGTATATATGAGAGATGAGCTGTGTATAGGGCTGAGCTGTGTATATGAGAGATGAGCTGTGTATATATAGGGCTGAGGGTGTATATAGGGCTGAGCTGTGTATATAGGGCTGAGCTGTATATAGGGCTGAGCTGTGTATATGAGAGATGAGCTGTGTATATGAGAGATGAGCTGTGTATATAGGGCTGAGCTGTATATATGAGGATGAGCTGTGTATATAGGGCTGAGCTGTATATATGAGAGATGAGCTGTGTATATGAGAGATGAGCTGTGTATATGAGAGATGAGCTGTGTATATGAGAGATGAGCTGTGTATATAGGGCTGAGCTGTGTATATAGGGCTGAGCTGTATATATGAGAGATGAGCTGTGTATATAGGGCTGAGCTGTGTATATGAGAGATGAGCTGTGTATATGAGAGATGAGCTGTATATAGGGCTGAGCTGTGTATATAGGGCTGAGCTGTGTATATATAGGGCTGAGCTGTGTATATGAGAGATGAGCTGTGTATATAGGGCTGAGCTGTGTATATAGGGCTGAGCTGTGTATATGAGAGATGAGCTGTGTATAGGGCTGAGCTGTGTATATAGGGCTGAGCTGTATATAGGGCTGAGCTGTGTATATGAGAGATGAGCTGTGTATATGAGAGATGAGCTGTGTATATAGGGCTGAGCTGTGTATATAGGGCTGAGCTGTGTATATAGAGATGAGCTGTGTATAGGGCTGAGCTGTGTATAGGGCTGAGCTGTGTATATAGGGCTGAGCTGTGTATATAGAGATGAGCTGTGTATATAGGGCTGAGCTGTGTATAGAGATGAGCTGTGTATATAGGGCTGAGCTGTGTATATGAGAGATGAGCTGTGTATATAGGGCTGAGCTGTGTATAGGGCTGAGCTGTGTATATGAGAGATGAGGTGTGTATAGGGCTGAGCTGTGTATATAGGGCTGAGCTGTGTATATGAGAGATGAGCTGTGTATATAGGGCTGAGCTGTGTATATGAGAGATGAGCTGTGTATATGAGAGATGAGCTGTGTATATAGGGCTGAGCTGTGTATATAGGGCTGAGCTGTATATATGAGAGATGAGCTGTGTATATGAGAGATGAGCTGTGTATATGAGAGATGAGCTGTGTATATGAGAGATGAGCTGTATATAGGGCTGAGCTGTGTATATAGGGCTGAGCTGTGTATATATAGGGCTGAGCTGTGTATATGAGAGATGAGCTGTGTATATAGGGCTGAGCTGTGTATATAGGGCTGAGCTGTATATAGGGCTGAGCTGTGTATATGAGAGATGAGCTGTGTATATGAGAGATGAGCTGTGTATATAGGGCTGAGCTGTGTATATAGGGCTGAGCTGTGTGTATAGGGCTGAGCTGTGTATAGGGCTGAGCTGTGTATAGGGCTGAGCTGTGTATATAGGGCTGAGCTGTGTATATAGAGATGAGCTGTGTATATAGGGCTGAGCTGTGTATAGAGATGAGCTGTGTATATAGGGCTGAGCTGTGTATATGAGAGATGAGCTGTGTATATAGGGCTGAGCTGTGTATAGGGCTGAGCTGTGTATATAAGAGATGAGGTGTGTATAGGGCTGAGCTGTGTATATAGGGCTGAGCTGTGTATATGAGAGATGAGCTGTGTATATAGGGCTGAGCTGTGTATATGAGAGATGAGCTGTGTATATAGGGCTGAGCTGTGTATATAGGGCTGAGCTGTGTATAGGGCTGAGCTGTGTATATGAGAGATGAGCTGTGTATAGGGCTGAGCTGTGTATATAGGGCTGAGCTGTGTATATGAGAGATGAGCTGTGTATATAGGGCTGAGCTGTGTATATGAGAGATGAGCTGTGTATATAGGGCTGAGCTGTGTATATAGGGCTGAGCTGTGTATATAGGGCTGAGCTGTGTATATGAGAGATGAGCTGTGTATAGGGCTGAGCTGTGTATATGAGAGATGAGCTGTGTATATGAGATGAGCTGTGTATATGAGATGAGCTGTGTATATAGGGCTGAGCCTGTGTATATAGGGCTGAGCTGTGTATATGAGATGAGCTGTATATAGGGCTGAGCTGTGTATATAGGGCTGAGCTGTGTATATAGGGCTGAGCTGTGTATATAGGGCTGAGCTGTGTATATAGAGATGAGCTGTGTATAGGGCTGAGCTGTGTATATGAGAGATGAGCTGTGTATATGAGAGATGAGCTGTGTATATAGGGCTGAGCTGTGTATATAGGGCTGAGCTGTATATATGAGAGATGAGCTGTGTATATAGGGCTGAGCTGTGTTTATGAGAGATGAGCTGTGTATATGAGAGATGAGCTGTATATAGGGCTGAGCTGTGTATATAGGGCTGAGCTGTGTATATAGGGCTGAGCTGTGTATATAATAGGGCTGAGCTGTGTATATAGGGCTGATGCTGTGTATATGAGAGATGAGCTGTGTATATGAGAGATGAGCTGTGTATATAGGGCTGAGCTGTGTATATAGGGCTGAGCTGTGTATATGAGAGATGAGCTGTGTATAGGGCTGAGCTGTGTATATAGGGCTGAGCATATAGGGCTGAGCTGTGTATATGAGAGATGAGCTGTGTATATGAGAGATGAGCTGTGTATATAGGGCTGAGCTGTGTATATAGGGCTGAGCTGTGTATAGGGCTGAGCTGTGTATATAGGGCTGAGCTGTGTATAGAGATGAGCTGTGTATATAGGGCTGAGCTGTGTATATGAGAGATGAGCTGTGTATATAGGGCTGAGCTGTGTATAGGGCTGAGCTGTGTATATGAGAGATGAGGTGTGTATAGGGCTGAGCTGTGTATATAGGGCTGAGCTGTATATATGAGAGATGAGCTGTGTATATAGGGCTGAGCTGTGTATATGAGAGATGAGCTGTGTATATAGGGCTGAGCTGTGTATATAGGGCTGAGCTGTGTATAGGGCTGAGCTGTGTATATGAGAGATGAGCTGTGTATAGGGCTGAGCTGTGTATATAGGGCTGAGCTGTGTATATGAGAGATGAGCTGTGTATATAGGGCTGAGCTGTGTATATGAGAGATGAGCTGTGTATATAGGGCTGAGCTGTGTATATAGGGCTGAGCTGTGTATATAGGGCTGAGCTGTGTATATAGAGATGAGCTGTGTATAGGGCTGAGCTTGTGTATATAGGGCTGAGCTGTGTATATGAGAGATGAGCTGTGTATATGAGAGATGAGCTGTGTATATAGGGCTGAGCTGTGTATATAGGGCTGAGCTGTGTATATAGGGCTGAGCTGTGTATATAGGGCTGAGCTGTGTATATGAGAGATGAGCTGTGTATATAGGGCTGAGCTGTGTATATAGGGCTGAGCTGTGTATATAGGGCTGAGCTGTGTATATAGGGCTGAGCTGTGTATATAGGGCTGAGCTGTGTATATAGGCTGAGCTGTGTATAAGAGATGAGCTGTGTATATAGGGCTGAGCTGTATATAGGGCTGAGCTGTGTATATGAGATGAGCTGTATATAGGGCTGAGCTGTATATAGGGCTGAGCTGTGTATATAGGGCTGAGCTGTATATAGGGCTGAGCTGTGTATATGAGATGAGCTGTGTATATAGGGCTGAGCTGTGTATATAGGGCTGAGCTGTGTATATAGGGCTGAGCTGTATATAGGGCTGAGCTGTGTATATGAGATGAGCTGTATATAGGGCTGAGCTGTGTATATAGGGCTGAGCTGTATATAGGGCTGAGCTGTGTATATAGGGCTGAGCTGTGTATATAGGGCTGAGCTGTGTATATAGGGCTGAGCTGTGTATAGGGCTGAGCTGTGTATATATAGGGCTGAGCTGTATATAGGGCTGAGCTGTATATAGGGCTGAGCTGTATATAAGGCTGAGCTGTGTATATAGGCTGAGCTGTGTATAGGGCTGAGCTGTATATAGGGCTGAGCTGTATATAGGGCTGAGCTGTGTATATAGGGCTGAGCTGTGTATATAGGGCTGAGCTGTATATAGGGCTGAGCTGTATATAGGGCTGAGCTGTGTATATGAGAGATGAGCTGTATATGAGAGATGAGCTGTGTATATAGGGCTGAGCTGTGTATATAGGGCTGAGCTGTGTATATAGAGATGAGCTGTGTATAGGGCTGAGCTGTGTATATAGGGCTGAGCTGTGTATAGGGCTGAGCTGTATATAGGGCTGAGCTGTGTATATGAGAGATGAGCTGTGTATATATAGGGCTGAGCTGTATATAGGGCTGAGCTGTGTATAGGGATGAGCTGTGTATATAGGCTGAGCTGTGTATATGAGAGATGAGCTGTGTATATAGGGCTGAGCTGTGTATAGAGATGAGCTGTGTATATAGGGCTGAGCTGTGTATATGAGAGATGAGCTGTGTATATAGGGCTGAGCTGTGTATATAGGGCTGAGCTGTATATATGAGAGATGAGCTGTGTATAGGGCTGAGCTGTGTATATGAGAGATGAGCTGTGTATATAGGGCTGAGCTGTGTATATAGGGCTGAGCTGTGTATATAGGGCTGAGCTGTGTATATAGGGATGAGCTGTGTATAGGGATGAGCTGTGTATATAGGGCTGAGCTGTGTATATAGGGCTGAGCTGTGTATATAGGGCTGAGCTGTATATATGAGAGATGAGCTGTGTATAGGGCTGAGCTGTGTATATGAGAGATGAGCTGTGTATATGAGAGATGAGCTGTGTATATAGGGCTGTGCTGTGTATATATAGGGCTGTGCTGTGTATATAGGGCTGAGCTGTGTATATAGGGCTGAGCTGTGTATATAGGGCTGAGCTGTGTATAGGGCTGAGCTGTGTATATAGGGCTGAGCTGTGTATATAGGGCTGAGCTGTGTATATAGGGCTGATCTGTATATAGGGCTGAGCTGTGTATATATAGGGCTGAGCTGTATATATGAGAGATGAGCTGTGTATAGGGCTGAGCTGTATATATGAGAGATGAGCTGTGTATATAGGGCTGAGCTGTGTATAGAGATGAGCTGTGTATATAGGGCTGAGCTGTGTATAGAGATGAGCTGTGTATAGGGCTGAGCTGTATATATGAGAGATGAGCTGTATATAGGGCTGTGCTGTGTATATAGGGCTGAGCTGTGTATAGGGCTGAGCTGTGTATATGAGAGATGAGCTGTATATAGGGCTGAGCTGTGTATATGAGAGATGAGCTGTATATAGGGCTGAGCTGTGTATATGAGAGATGAGCTGTGTATATAGGGCTGAGCTGTGTATATGAGATGAGCTGTGTATATAGGGCTGAGCTGTGTATATGAGAGATGAGCTGTGTATAGGGCTGAGCTGTGTATATGAGAGATGAGCTGTATATATAGGGCTGAGCTGTATATAGGGCTTAGCTGTGTATATAGGGCTGAGCTGTATATTTGAGAGATGAGCTGTGTATAGGGCTGAGCTGTATATATGAGAGATGAGCTGTATATAGGGCTGAGCTGTATATAGGGCTGAGCTGTGTATAGGGCTGTGCTGTGTATATGAGAGATGAGCTGTGTATATGAGAGATGAGCTGTGTATATGAGAGATGAGCTGTGTATATAGGGCTGAGCTGTGTATATGAGAGATGAGCTGTATATAGGGCTGAGCTGTGTATATGAGAGATGAGCTGTGTATATAGGGCTGAGCTGTGTATATAGGGCTGAGCTGTGTATATGAGATGAGCTGTAATATAGGGCTGAGCTGTGTATATAGGGCTGAGCTGTGTATATGAGAGATGATCTGTGTATATAGGGCTGAGCTGTGTATATATAGGGCTGAGCTGTGTATAGAGATGAGCTGTGTATATGAGAGATGAGCTGTGTATATATAGGGCTGAGCTGTATATAGGGCTGAGCTGTGTATATAGAGATGAGCTGTGTATATAGGGCTGAGCTGTGTATATGAGAGATGAGCTGTGTATATGAGAGATGAGCTGTATATATGAGAGATGAGCTGTATATAGGGCTGAGCTGTGTATATATAGGGCTGAGCTGTGTATATAGGGCTGAGCTGTGTATAGGGCTGAGCTGTGTATATAGAGATGAGCTGTGTATAGGGCTGAGCTGTGTATATGAGAGATGAGCTGTATATAGGCTGAGGGTGTAAGTTTAGTGATTGTTTATTTTGTATCTGATTGTAAAGTAACGAATGTAGCTCAGTAATGGTGTATAATAGAGTAACAGGCAGGGTGTATGGTGTATAATAGTGTAACAGGCAGGGTGTATGGTGTATAATAGTGTAACAGGCAGGGTGTATAATAGAGTAACAGGCAGGGTGTATGGTGTATAATAGAGTAACAGGCAGGGTGTATGGTGTATAATAGTGTAACTGGCAGGGTGTATGTGTATAATAGTGTAACAGGCAGGGTGTATGGTGTATAATAGTGTAACAGGCAGGGTGTATGGTGTATAATAGTGTAAACAGGCAGGGTGTATGGTGTATAATAGTGTAACAGGCAGGGTGTATGGTGTATAATAGTGTAACTGGCAGGGTGTATAATAGTGTAACAGGCAGGGTGTATGGTGTATAATAGTGTAACAGGCAGGGTGTATGGGTATAATAGTGTAACAGGCAGGGTGTATGGTGTATAATAGTGTAACAGGGCAGGGTGTATGGTGTATAATAGTGTAACAGGCAGGGTGTATGGTGTATAATAGTGTAACAGGCAGGGTGTATGGTGTATAATAGTGTAACAGGCAGGGTGTATGGTGTATAATAGTGTAACAGGCAGGGTGTATGGTGTATAATAGTGTAACTGGCAGGGTGTATGGTGTATAATAGTGTAACAGGCAGGGTGTATAATAGAGTAACAGGCAGGGTGTATGGTGTATAATAGAGTAACAGGCAGGGTGTATGGTGTATAATAGTGTAACAGGCAGGGTGTATGGTGTATAATAGTGTAACAGGCAGGGTGTATGGTGTATATATAGTGTAACAGGCAGGGTGTATGGTGTATAATAGTGTAACAGGCAGGGTGTATGGTGTATAATAGTGTAACAGGCAGGGTGTATGGTGTATAATAGTGTAACTGGCAGGGTGTATAATAGTGTAACAGGCAGGGTGTATGGTGTATAATAGTGTAACAGGCAGGGTGTATGGTGTATAATAGTGTAAACAGGCAGGGTGTATGGTGTATAATAGTGTAACAGGCAGGGTGTATGGTGTATAATAGTGTAACAGGCAGGGTGTATGGTGTATAATAGTGTAACAGGCAGGGTGTATGGTGTATAATAGTGTAACAGGCAGGGTGTATGGTGTATAATAGTGTAACAGGCAGGGTGTATGGTGTATAATAGTGTAACAGGCAGGGTGTATGGTGTATAATAGGTGTAACAGGCAGTGTGTATGGTGTATAATAGTGTAACAGGCAGGTGTATAATAGTGTAACAGGCAGGGTGTATGGTGTATAATAGAGTAACAGGCAGGGTGTATGGGTGTATAATAGTGTAACAGGCAGGGTGTATGGTGTATAATAGTGTAACAGGCAGGGTGTATGGTGTATAATAGTTGTAACAGGCAGGGTGTATGGTGTATAATAGTGTAACAGGCAGGGTGTATAATAGTGTAACAGGCAGGGTGTATGGTGTATAATAGTGTAACAGGCAGGGTGTATGGAGTATAATAGAGTAACAGGCAGGGTGTATGGTGTATAATAGAGTAACAGGCAGGGTGTATGGTGTATAATAGTGTAACAGGCAGGGTGTATGGTGTATAATAGAGTAACAGGCAGGGTGTATAATAGTGTAACAGGCAGGGTGTATGGTGTATAATAGTGCAACATGCAGGGTGTATGGGGCAGGGGATACGTATGTGTGTGTGTGTATATAATAGTGCAACAGGCAGGGTGTATGGGGCAGGGGATACGTGTGTGTGTGTGTGTGTGTGTGTGTGTATATATATATATATATATAATGCTATTATATATATATATATATATATAATAGTGTAACAGGCAGGGTGTATGGTGTATAATAGTGTAACAGGCAGGGTGTATGGTGTATAATAGTGTAACAGGCAGGGTGTATGGTGTATAATAGTGTAACAGGCAGGGTGTATGGTGTATAATAGTGTAACAGGCAGGGTGTATGGTGTATAATAGTGTAACAGGCAGGGTGTATAATAGTGTAACAGGCAGGGTGTATGGTGTATAATAGTGTAACAGGCAGGGTGTATGGAGTATAATAGAGTAACAGGCAGGGTGTATGGGGTATAATAGAGTAACAGGCAGGGTGTATGGTGTATAATAGAGTAACAGGCAGGGTGTATGGTGTATAATAGAGTAACAGGCAGGGTGTATAATAGTGTAACAGGCAGGGTGTATGGTGTATAATAGTGTAACAGGCAGGGTGTATGGTGTATAATAGTGCAACATGCAGGGTGTATGGGGCAGGGGATACGTATGTGTGTGTGTGTATATAATAGTGCAACAGGCAGGGTGTATGGGGCAGGGGATACGTGTGTGTGTGTGTGTGTGTGTGTGTGTATATATATATATATATAATGCTATTATATATATATATATATATATAATAGTGTAACAGGCAGGGTGTATGGTGTATAATAGTGTAACAGGCAGGGTGTATGGTGTATAATAGTGTAACAGGCAGGGTGTATGGTGTATAATAGTGTAACAGGCAGGGTGTATGGTGTATAATAGTGTAACAGGCAGGGTGTATGGTGTATAATAGTGTAACAGGCAGGGTGTATGGTGTATAATAGTGTAACAGGCAGGGTGTATGGTGTATAATAGTGTAACAGGCAGGGTGTATGGTGTATAATAGTGTAACAGGCAGGGTGTATGGTGTATAATAGTGTAACAGGCAGGGTGTATGGTGTATAATAGTGTAACAGGCAGGGTGTATGGTGTATAATAGTGTAACAGGCAGGGTGTATGGTGTATAATAGTGTAAACAGGCAGGGTGTATGGTGTATAATAGTGTAACAGGCAGGGGTGTATGGGTGGTATAATAGTGTAACAGGCAGGGTGTATGGTGTATAATAGTGTAACAGGCAGGGTGTATGGTGTATAATAGTGTAACAGGCAGGGTGTATGGTGTATAATAGTGCAACAGGCAGGGTGTATGGGGCAGGGGATACGTATGTGTGTGTGTGTATATAATAGTGCAACAGGCAGGATGTATGGGGCAGGGGATACGTGTGTGTGTGTGTGTATATATATATATATATATAACAGTGTAACAGGCAGGGTGTATGGTGTATAATAGTGTAACAGGCAGGGTGTATGGTGTAGGGGATACATATATGTATAATAGTGTAACAAGCAGGGTGTATGGTGTATAATAGTGCAACAGGCAGGGGATATGTGTGTGTATAATAGTGCA